>CM040911.1:15124829-15724829 GCA_023029165.1 Gobiocypris rarus | reverse complement strand
ATGAAACCATTATAACACATATAAACATATAAAATAATTAGGTCAATGCATTAGAGGAGTAGTTCACTTTAAAAAGAAAATTACCCCATGATTTTCTCACCCTCAAGCCACCCTAGGTGTTTATTATGACTTTCTTCTTTCAGGCGAACACAATCAGAGTTATATTAGTAAATGTCCTGATGCATCCAAGCTTTATAATGGCAGTGACGGGGTCCATTGAGTTTGAAAATCAAAAAAGCACATCCATCCATAATAAACATAATCCACACGGCTCCGGGGGGTTTTGTAAGAAAATCCATATTTAAAGCTTTATAAAGTAAATTATCTAGCTTCCGCCAGACCACCTTCCGTGTTCACCTTATGAAATAAGTGTAACTGGCGTGACGTATCATTAGAGCGTAGCGTAAGCGTTTTGAACGGCGAGAGGGCGTTACACTTTTTTCGTAAGTTGAATACGGAAGGCGGTCTGCCAGAAGCTTTATGTTTTACTTTATAAAGTTTTAAATATGGATATTTTTCTTACAAAACCCCATCAATTCGCTTCAGAAGTACTTTCTTTATTAACCCCTGGAGCTGTGTGGAGTATGTTTATGATGGATGGATGTGCTTCTTTGAGCTTTAAACTCAATGGACCCTATCACTGCCAATAATAACGCTTGGAAGCGTCAGGATATTTATTAATATAACAGATCGTGTTCATCAGAAAGAAGAAAGTCATAAACACCTAGGATGACTTGAGAGTAAATCATAGGGTCATTTTCATAAAGAGTAATCCTTTAAGTGTCAAAATACATAAACAAATAAATGTATGATAGCAATGCATGGAGTGACATCAGCTGTATGTTTGTTTTCCAGGACTCTCTGGCATTAGGTAAAACTGATGAGGAGGCCCTCAAACAGTTCCGGCAGAAGTTTGACGAAGCTCTGCGAGAGAGTTGGACCACCAAAGTCAACTGGATGGCCCACATAGTGGCTCACCCTTCATAAACACTAACATCTGGCCACACAAACATCTCTCCAAACTGAAGTCAGGGTTCACCATAAATCATCATGTGCAGCAAAACTGTTTACTACAGTAAAACCAGCTTATTTATGATCTTAGAAAATTGATGGCCAAATCGCATGGATCTAAGCTTTTACCCGTTTGTTGTGTTGGACATCAACTGCCTCTGACCATATTAGAGCCATGCAAAACCCTGACTTGACATTGGATATAATAGCCTTATAGAAGGTGACAAAAGAAAGAACTTTTCAAGAACATTTTCTTCCTCCACAGAAAATCAATAAACTGGTAATAACTCCAGCCTGTCCTTACAGAGGGAAAGAAGAGTTTCTAAACCTTGAAACAACAAGGCAGGTTTTGGCCATCCAGAAATTCGTTTTTATGTGTTAACGTATCGGGACTTTTGAAAATGGACCAATCAGAGCGCAAGCTCAGAGGAAGTGCATCTTATCAGACCAAAAGGTAAACATGTGCCTCACTGCACAAGAAACGTGTTGTTTGTAATTGCTTTTGAATTTTTTTTTTTTTAACTGTATGTGCCAGACTACTTTATTATGAGAAATAGTCTTAAAAACACTGGAATCATGTTATAGGTATAAATATTTTATGAGTTTTAAACGTTGTAAAGGTAAAGCACTGTTCCTATATGCCACAGTGCTACTTTATGTACAGTATAGCAGAAATTGCTGTAAAATTAAAGAGGCTTCGCTCAAATATTGGATTGAGGATCACTTTGAACAAACACTGTGAAGATTGAGGGCCTTCCCCAACATCCCTCTCATGTAGTTTGTTCTATGGTGCTAGCCAAAAAATATATATTCCTCATCAAGTACAGCATTGTAAGCCAAACCTGTTGTTTAATGGTACAGTCCATGAAAATTGCTTGTTTTGGTGCCTGTTATTTTGAGAGTAATTCACAGATTTAAATGGGCTTAACTGTATATGCCTGCATATCAAAACTCAAGATTATATTTCAATGGACTATTTAGTCAGAATATCTGCACAAAAGACTCAGCGGACCAAAAAGGGGAGGTCTAGCTGTCGTGACTGACAGCTCAGGCAATAGTAATCACTGGTCAATGCCTATATTTTATAGCACAGACAGTAATTATCAATGTCTCTAGTGCTGCTTTTATTGTTGGCTGTGTGACTAGAGATGTGTAGTTGCACTGAGCATGTTATTTTTACACTGAATATGCGAATGTGTGAATGGGAGGAAAGACTGTGTACTGTGATATAGTGAGTTATTAAGAGCAATGCAGAGAGTATAGGACCAACATTCAAGAGAATTATATGTTCATTTCCTGTGCTGTTATGGTATATGAGAGGATAAGAATTACGATTTGTGTCTAGCAAAGAAATTACAATTTATACTAGAATAGGTTGTACTCTAATGTCCAATGGCCCTACTCCATATGCTATTAGGGGATGTTTTGATGCCTTGGTGCAATATGCAAACGTAAATGTGCAACTGTAAACCTATTATGAGAGTGTATGTGTGTGCGCTCGTGCTGCTGTATGTTACACTGATGACCTTAGATTTCACTGAAACGTTTAATACAGGCTTTGCTCTGTCTCGCCCCTTTTCATAGAAATAAAAGTTGTTTTCATTGAACTCTTCTTTATAATTTCAGTTTTATTTGGGGTGTATTAATATGTCATTAGACAAATGATATACAGTACTGTGTAAAAGGCACATTAGTATTTTCACCAAATAAACATGGTTTTAAGCCAGTTATTTATATCTTTTGCTGAAGTGTGTCAGTAGGAAATATCAGATTACATTTCCAAACATTTGTTTGCCATTATTAATATAGTGAGATTTAGCCTAGAGGCTCTCATACCGGCTGTTTTCAGACTGTGTGCATACAAAAATCTAAATGGATAATTACACTTAATTGCAAAAGGAATGTTTGGAAATGTTAACTGATATACTGATAAACTACAGCAAAATGTATAAATAACTGACTTGACACAGTACCATAGATGCATAGAAATGTTTCAAGTATTTCAAGACTTGAAATCTGTTTCATAAAAGGAGAGTCTGATTACTTTTACCTTACACAGCTGCACTGGTATATATGCAGATATAAAGTATCATGGAATTATTTTTGCTTTCTAATGTAGGTGTTGGATAACCTGCTCTTCACTATGCCAGCTATTTAGTGAATGTGAAGCTACGTCACGCTGCGTTGCATGATGGAATCGCCATGAAAATAATATAGATACTTGCATCTTTTTTTTTTTTTTAATACAGTTTTTGCCTATGACATTCACAATCATTCTCCATGGCATCGTTTGCAGGGAAGTTATTTTATTGCATCACATGATAATTTGTTTTCACTGTAGTTTTGTAGCACAATTCCGTTCACCGGTTACATTGAAAGCAGTCGCTGCTGCTTCAGCCCACATACAGTATGTCCAAATAAAAATGTGTTCAACCAGCTGAAAGAAGTCAATCCATTTATTTGTTGGAATCCTTTAAATGTGACTGAAGTTTTATTGTTGTCATTGTAAGTAATCTTTCCCATCAATCAATCAATCAACTTTATTTATATAGCGCTTTTACAATGACGATTGTTTCAAAGCAGCTTCACAGTGTTAAACAGGACAACATTGCCATTGCCACGAAAGAGATTATGGGTCACATTCAGTAGTCTGTTCTTTTTAATATACTTATTTATTTCAGCAGACACCAACCTAAATTAAATCCCAAAAGCTTGTGCACAGTTGGATGCGTGCAAGTTCTGCTAATTCAAATTAGAGAGTCATGCTCACGAAGCGAACCAAACAAAATACAACCCCAAACCAAAAGTTGGGACATTTTGTAAAATAAAATAACATCAAGAATTTCTAATTTTGTTAATTCTCTTCCAACTTTCAGAAGAACAAATAGTCCAATGTTTTCACTGACTGGCTCAATTGTTTTTTGTAAATATAAACAAATTTTGATTTTGATGGCTCCCACACTCCATTACACTCTTTAAATGTGTGGGAATAGAGGATAATAATTGTTGAAGTATTACATGTGGAATATTTGCCCAATCTCGTCTGATATAAGACATCTGCTCCGTGGTCCGTGGTTGTTTTTTTCTGGTTCTCCTTTTTTCATGATGGGACATACATTTTCAATAGTGCAGTCAGACCAGTCAAGGCATCCACTGTACGGTGAAACCACTCTGTTGTAGGATGTGCAGAATAAGGCCTGGCATTGTCTTGCTTCCCAGAAAAGATGTCATCTTGATGTCATTAAATGTCTCTGTACAATCCCACGCCTCCACGTCAAACATATGCAAGTCATCCCTGCCGTTTGCACTGATGTACCCCCACCATGACAGATGATTGCTTTTACACCTGTTGCTGATGGTCTGGATGGTCCTTTTCGTCTTTGGGACTGAAAACTTGATGTCTGTTTTACCCCAAACTAAAACGTGGACTCATCTGACACATTTTCTTTTAGACTATCTGAGAAGAGCTCCGGCCCAGAGAACTCTGCAGCATCTCTTTATTGAATTGATGTGTACAGTATTGTTCAAAATAATAGCAGTACAATGTGACTAACCAGAATAATCAAGGTTTTTAGTATATTTTTATTGCTACGTGGCAAACAAGTTACCAGTAGGTTCAGTAGATTCTCAGAAAACAAATGAGACCCAGCATTCATGATATGCACGCTCTTTAGGCTGTGCAATTGGGCAATTAGTTGAAAGGGGTGTGTTCAAAAAAATAGCAGTGTGGCATTC
This sequence comes from Gobiocypris rarus, assembly GCA_023029165.1. NCBI lineage: Eukaryota > Metazoa > Chordata > Actinopteri > Cypriniformes > Gobionidae > Gobiocypris > Gobiocypris rarus. Next base: position 15,720,083 of record CM040911.1, on the reverse strand, counting down.
AATCACTGAGGTCATCAATTTTGTGAAGAAACAGGTGTGAATCAGGTGGCCCCTATTTAAGGATGAAGCCAACACTTGTTGAACATGCATTTGAAAGCTGAGGAAAATGGGTCGTTCAAGACATTGTTCAGAAGAACAGCGTACTTTGATTAAAAAGTTGATTGGAGAGGGGAAAAACCTATAAAGAGGTGCAAAAAATGATAGGCTGTTCAGCTAAAATGATCTCCAATGCCTTAAAATGGAGAGCAAAACCAGAGAGACGTGGAAGAAAACGGAAGACAACCATCAAAATGGATAGAAGAATAACCAGAATGGCAAAGGCTCAGCCAATGATCACCTCCAGGATGATCAAAGACAGTCTGGAGTTACCTTTAAGTACTGTGACAGTTAGAAGACGCCTGTTAGAAGACGCTCCCTGATAGATTGCTCCAGTCTACCTACTGCTGCTGCTGCATCCTTCAGTGTTTGTAGCTCTGTAAAGCTGCGTTTGAATCTCTATTTGATATATTTTCTTTGTTATCTATACTGCTAAATGTAACTTACTCATCACCATATATTGTTTAATATAGCCTATCAAGTTAAATTTGACATCACTAGCTTTTAATCTAAATCACTACCACGTGTTAGCTTTTCGCTAGCCTGGTAGCTTTCCATCCCGGCACCCGGGTCTCCTGTTTTCTGAGTACATTAGACAACTGTGGTGAGTTGGATTATTAAATAGACTCCATCAAACAAAGTAAGTGGAGTAAGTTGTGTGGTAAGTTTTGGATTCATCAACAAATACGGTAAGCCATGTCTTCTTCTCCTGTCATTGTCACTTGCACTGCATGCTACATGTTTAGCATATCTATCTCCGCTTAACAGGGCTTCACATGTGTTAAATGTAAGGAATTAATCAGGCTGACGGAGAAGATTTCAGATTTAGAGACACGATCCAGACTTTATGTGAGAGTAGTGAGAATGTAACAGCTTTAGATACTGGATGCGACTAGCTTAGTGAACACTCATTGTTTGTTCCGGCTGAGCCCTTGCAGCAGGGCAATTGGGTGACTGTGAGACAGCATATTCGCGGATCTAAAAACCACTCTTCCGCTCCGATTAGAACATCAAACAGGTTCTCCCCACTCAGTGATGCACCCACTGAGGATCCTGTTGAAAGTGCCCTAGTTATTGGCGATTCTATTACACGGAACGTGAAAATAGAGACACCAGCCACCATAGTCACATGTTTACCGAGCCAGAGCGCCTGACATCAAAGCAAATTTAAAAGTGCTGGCTAAAGCTAATCGTGAAATTCTCTAAGATTATTATTCACGCCGCACTAATGATGTTCGACTCACGCCAGTCGGAGATCACCAAAATTAACATTAAAGAGGTGTGTAAACTCGCAAGTACAATGTCACCGCAGTCTGTTTATCTGGCCCTCCTGTTAAAAGGAGTGATGAAATAGTTAGCAGATTATCATCACTCAATGGCTGGTTGTCTAAGTGGTGTCCGCAAAATAACATAGGGTTCATAGACAATTGGAAAAGTTTTTGGGGCAGACCCGACCTGTTGAAGATAGACGGAATTCATCCTACCCAGGCTGGTGCTGCTCTTCTCTCTAGTAATTTGGCACATAGTCTTAGAGCTAAACCTTGACTCACTGGGGCCCAGGTCAGGAAGCAGACAAACTGGCTAAACCAACCGTCTGCTAGCTGTCTCACGTCACCAGAGTCAGCTAAATCCCAGCACATAGAGACGCTTTCACCTAGATATTATCACATAGAGACTGTGTCTGTTCCCGAATCAGTAAATACAAAAACCATCAAAACCATTCAACAGTAAAAATTTAATTGATGTCCAACAAATAAACAACAGATATAATACGGATGAACAATTGATAAATCTCGGGTTGCTGAATATTCGATCCCTTTCGCCAAAAACGCTTATTGTTAATGATATGATTATAGATCATAACCTAGATGTGCTGTGTTTGACAGAAACCTGGCTAAAACCTGACGACTACATTACTTTAAATGAGTCCACTCCCAAGATTATTGTTATAAACACGAGAGCTACGTCTGAAAGGAAAAGGGGAGGTGTTGCTGTATTTATAATGATATCTTCAGTATTACTCAGAAGTCTAGTTTCAAATATAATTCCTTTGAAGTTTTGGTGCTTTATGTAACGTTGTGTAGTGTAAATGATAAATCCCTTTGACATTTGTGTTGGCTACTGTATACAGGCCACCAGGGCACAATACAGACTTTATCAAAGAATTTGCTGGTTTTCTATCAGAGTTAGTACTGGCTGCAGATAAAGTACTAATTGTTGGTGATTTTAATATCAATGTTGACAATGAAAAAGACGCATTGGGATTGGCATTTAAAGACATTCTAAACTCTATTGGAGTTAGACAACACGATCGGACCCACTCATCGCCTTAATCATACTTTAGATCTAATACTGTCACATGGACTAAATATTGATACCATTAAAATTCTGCAGCAGAGCGATGACATCTCAGATCATTACCTAATATCATTTATACTTAATTTAGCTAAAGCTGCAAAGCCATCCCCTCGCTTCAAATATGGCAGGACTATAACTGCGACTAAAGATTGCTTTATACATAATCTTCCTCATCAGTTCCATCTCCTCAGCATTACAGATAGCCAAGAGGAACTTGATGTTGCAACAGAAACTACTGACTCTCTCTTTACTAGCACTTTAGACATAGTTGCTCCTCGCTTAAAGAAGATTAAAGCAAATAATCCAACGCTGTGGTACAACGAGCACACTCGGGCCCTTAAAACAGCAGCCAGAAAAATGGAGCGCAGCTGGAAGAAAACAAAACTGGAGGTTTTTCGCAATTTGTGGAAAGAGAGCATGATTGCATACAGAAAGGCCATAATAACTGCTAGATTTGCTTATTTCTCAACTCTTTTAGAAGAAAACAAACACAACCCTAGGTATTTATTCGATACAGTGGCTAAATTAACAAAGGATAAAGCTTCAACTTCTGACGCTTTGTAAACAACACAGCAGTAATGACTTTATGAACTTCTTTACTAGTAAGATTGATAACATTAGGAATAAAATTATAACCATGCAGCCGTCTACTACAGTATCACTTCAGACAGAAAATTGTAGTGTCACTGAGGAAAAATTACACTAATTCACTGCTATAGGAGGAGAAGAATTGGCTAAACTTGTTAAATCATCAAAATCAACAACATGTATGCTTGACCCTATACCGACTAGGCTATTAAAAGAGATGCTTCCAGAGGTCATAGATCCTCTGCTTAATATTATTAATTCATCCTTGACATTAGGATATGTACCAAAAACTTTTAAGTTGGCTGTAATTAAACCACTTATTAAAAAAAACGCAACTTGATCCTAAAGAATTAGTCAATTACAGACAAATCTCGAATCTACCGTTTCTATCAAAAATATTAGAAAAGGCCGTGTCTTCACAATTATGTTCCTTTTTAGAAAGAAATGGTATATGTGAGGATTTCCAGTCAGGACTTAGACCGTATCATAGTACTGAGACTGCTCTAATTAGAGTTACAAATGATTTACTCTTATCATCTGATCGTGGTTGTATCTCTCTATTAGTGTTACTCGATCTTAGCGCTGCATTCGATACTATCGATCACAATATTCTTTTGAATAGACTCGAAAATTATGTTGGCATTAGTGGAACTGCATTGGCATGGTTTAAATCATACCTATCTGACCGTTATCAGTTTGTAGCAGTAAATGAAGAGATGTCACACCGATCACAAGTTCAGTATGGAGTACCACAAGGCTCAGTGTTAGGACTGTTGCTTTTCACCCTGTATATGCTACCACTGGGAGATATCATTAGGAAGCATGGCGCTAGTTTTCATTGTTATGCTGATGATACTCAGCTCTATATTTCTTCACGCCCTGACGAAACTTACCAATTCACAAGATTAATGGAATGCATAGCTGATATTAAAAATTGGATGAACAGTAATTTCCTGCAACTTAATTCAGATAAAACTGAATTTTTAATTATTGGACAGAAAAGCTCCACAAGTAGTGCCCTAGAATACTGTCTAACCTCGATGACTGCTCTGTCAAGCCCTCGTCAGTGAGGAACCTGGGTGTGCTCTTTGATACCAATCTTTCGTTTGAAAGCCACGTTTCTAGCATCTGTAAAACTGCATTCTACCATCTTAAAAATATATCTAAATTACGTCACATGCTTTCAATGCAAAATGCTGAACAATTAGTACATGCTCATGAGCTCAAGGCTAGATTATTGTAATGCTCTACTGGGTGGTTGCCCTGCTCGCCTAATAAATAAACTCCAGCTGGTCCAAAACGCAGCAGCTCGAGTTCTTACTAGAACCAGGAAGTACGATCATATTAGTCCAGTTCTGTCAACACTGCACTGGCTCCTATTAAACATCGCATACATTTTAAAATCTTGCTTATTACTTATAAAGCAATAAATGGTTTAGCTCCCAGTACTTAAGCGAGCTCTTAACGCATTATACTCCATAACGCCTTGCGGTCTCTAAACTCTGGCCAGTTGAAAATACCTAGAATATCTAAATCAACTGCAGGCGATCCTTTAACTATTTAGCACCTAAACTCTGGAACAGTCTTCCTAGCATTGTTCGGGAAGCAGACACACTCTGTCAGTTTAAATCTAGACTAAAAACACATCTCTTTACTATGGCATACACATAGAACATTTTTAACTTTCTTTATTCAAATCAAATGACTGATTGTTAGGCTGCATTAACTAGGTCAGCCGGAACCGGGAACACTTCCCATAACACCTGATGTACGTTACATCATAAAAAGAGTGGCATCCACACTAATGTTAGTCTCTCTGTTTATCCCGAGGTTTACTGCAGTCGGCGGATCCAGGCCGTGTCCGGATCGGATGGTGGACCTGCATCTGGACATGACCAGCTCATCCTGGAGTGTCTGCTGAGACCGTGTCCATTAGTGTCTCCTCTGAATTTGCCTCACCGCACGTCATCCTCAATTAACCCGTCTCCGGCGCAATAACTCCGATCTTTCAAGTATTCATATTCTTGTGTAATCGACGCGCCATCCTAAATGAACCCGTCCTCGTGCGTGATACCCAAAATTTTGAATATTCCTATCTAATATGATTTATGACCTGCAAGGTTGCCAGAGTAATAATTATACACTGTTAATAATAGGCCAGAGGAGAACTGGCACCCGACTGAGTCTGGTTTCTCCTGGTTTATTTTTCTCCATCATGCCCTGATGGAGTTTTTGCCACTGTCGCCTTTGGCTTGGCTTGCTCAGTTGGGGACACTCAGATTATGATCCAAGTTACTAAACTAAATATACAAATAGAATTTATTAATTTGGTCATATATAATTCTATAAACTATCCAAATTAAACTAGCCAAATCAAATTTTGTTGCAATGTTGTCCTGTCTAACACTGTGAAGCTGCTTTGAGACAATCGTCATTGTAAAAGCGCTATATAAATAAAGTTGATTGATTGATTGATTGACTGTGTGAAGCTAATCTATTTTCAAGAATCCCCATAAAGTCCTCTCTGTTAAAAAAAGGCATGTGCAGAAGAGGTTACAATTTGCCAAAGAACACATCAACTGGCCTAAAGAGAAATGGAGGAACATTTTGTGGACTGATGAGAGTAAAATTGTTCTTTTTGGGTCCAAGGGCCACAGGCAGTTTGTGAGACGACCCCCAAACTCTGAATTCAAGCCACAGTACACAGTGAAGACAGTGAAGCATGGAGGTGCAAGCATCATGATATGGGCATGTTTCTCCTACAATGGTGTTGGGCCTATTTATCGCATACCAGGGATCATGGATCAGTTTGCATATGTTAAAATACTTGAAGAGGTCATGTTGCCCTATGCTGAAGAGGACATGCCCTTGAAATGGTTGTTTCAACAAGACAATGACCCAAAACACACTAGTAAACGGGCAAAGTCTTGGTTCCAAACCAACAAAATTAATGTTATGGAGTGGCCAGCCCAATCTCCAGACCTTAATCCAATTGAGAACTTGTGGGGTGATATCAAAAATGCTGTTTCTGAAGCAAAACCAAGAAATGTGAATGAATTGTGGAATGTTGTTAAAGAATCATGGAGTGGAATAACAGCTGAGAGGTGCCACAAGTTGGTTGACTCCATGCCACACAGATGTCAAGCAGTTTTAAAAAACTGTGGTCATACAACTAAATATTATTTTAGTGATTCACAGGATTGCTAAATCCCAGAAAAAAAAATGTTTGTACAAAATAGTTTTGAGTTTGTACAGTCAAAGGTAGACACTGCTATTTTTTTGAACACACCCCTTTCAACTAATACCCCAATTGCACAGCCTTAAGAGCGTGTATATCATGAATGCTGGGTCTTGTTTGTTTTCTGAGAATCTACTGAACCTACTGGTAACTTGTTTGCTACGTAGCAATAAAAAATATACTATAAACCTTGATTATTCTGGTTAGTCACATTGTACTGCTATTATTTTGAACAATACTGTAGCTTTCTCCTTGTGTAACAGAGATTTAAGTTGCATTTCTTGACGCAGCTGCAGACTGTGTTAAGTGGCGATGGTTTTTCAAAGTACTCCTGTGCCCATTTGGCTATATTTAACACAGTAGCATGACGGCTTCTCATGCAATGCCATCTGAGGGATCAAAGCTCAAAAGATGTTTCCTGGCTTGCCCTATATATTTACTGAGATTTCTCTGGGTTCCCTTAATCTTTTCACAATATCATTTTTGTTAGATGGTGAAGGACCTAAAGTCTTCGAAATCTTCCATTGAGAAATATAATTTTTTAAATGTTTGACAATTCTCTCATCCCATCTTTAAGTGTAAAAGGAGCAGCTCAGTCTTTACAAGCAATCACGATTCCCTTCCATACACTTTATTGCCAAAAGATTTGGGACGTCTGCCTTTACATGCACTTTAATGACATCCCATTCTGAATCTGTACGGTTTAATATGGAGTTGGGCCACCCTTTGCAGCTATAACAGGTTCAACTCTTCTAGGAAGGCTTTCCACAAGGTTTAGGAGTGTGTTTATGGGACTTTTTGATCATTCTTCTAGAAGCGCATTTGTGAGGTCAGGCACTGATGTTGAATGAGAAGGCCTGGCTTGCAGTCTCCGCTCTAATTCATCCCAAAGGTGTTGTATCAGGTTGAAGTCAGGACTTTGTGCCTAGAAGTGGATACTGTGACATACATCCGAGTGAATAAGAAGGTGTAAAAGAATGAACTTCAACGGAGTCCTAATATGGTGTCTTTAAATTCTCTATAACATTAAACAAAACTGGGAAAATCTTTTTGAATATGCTTTATATCTCATTCCTCTGCTGACTTCAAACCAACAATTAAGACTTTCTAATTTTATATTTCCCAAGTTACTACTGCTGGTTCGATATGGAATTAGTATTTAGAATTTATTTCAGTATAAAATGATTTGATAAAACAACACTACCAACATTTTTAATGTATATATTCAGTACAATTTATTAACACTTCATCAAAATCAAAACGTATAGTTTGTACTTCTTAGCAACTTTATAGTAACATGCATTTAAAACAAAAAAAAACAACAGTGACTTGACCAAAAGAAAGTAATGTAAAAGCATGTTATCATGCCTTATTGATCATATCATTTTTACAGTGCCCATATTTCCCAAAATATTATATTTTGTGTTTAATAGAACAACTGTTTAGAATAATTTGAGGGTGAGTAAATGATGACAGAATTTTTTTTTTTTTTTGGTGACCTATATTGTACCTTTTAGATTTTTTAATTATTTTAGGTACAGACCAACCAGTGACTCTTTATGCAACTACCATTTAATGAGTTTATTTACATTTTAAAGGGACCTGCACATGAGTGTAAAAATATATATATACAGGTCCTTCTCAAAAAATTAGCATATTGTGATAAAAGTTCATTATTTTCCATAATGTAATGATAAAAATTAAACTTTCATATATTTTAGATTCATTGCACACCAACTGAAATATTTCAGGTCTTTTATTGTTTTAATACTGATGATTTTTGCATACAGCTCATGAAAACCCAAAATTCCTATTAGCATATTTCATCCAACCAATAAAAGTAAAGTGTTTTAGTACAAAAAAAATTCAACCTTCAAATAATTATGTTCAGTTATGCACTCAATACTTGGTCGGGAATCCTTTTGCAGAAATGACGTGGCATGGAGGCAATCAGCCTGTGGCACTGCTGAGGTGTTATGCAGGCCCAGGATGCTTCGATAGCGGCCTTAAGCTCATCCAGAGTGTTGGGTCTTGCGCCTCTCAACTTTCTCTTTACAATATCCCACAGATTCTCTATGGGGTTCAGGTCAGGAGAGTTGGCAGGCCAATTGAGCACAGTAATACCTGCACTGTGAGCAGGTGCCAGGTTGTGCTGAAAAACGAAATATTCACCTCCATAAAGCTTTTCAGCAGATGGAAGCATGAAGTGCTCCAAAATCTCCTGATAGCTAGCTGCATTGACCCTGCCCTTGATAAAACACAGTGGACCAACACCAGCAGCTGACATGGCACCCCAGACCATCACTGACTGTGGGTACTTGACACTGGACTTCAGGCATTTTGGCATTTCCTTCTCCCCAGTCTTCCTCCAGACTCTGGCACCTTGATTTCCGAATTACATGCAAAATTTGAGCGACAGTCCAGTGCTGCTTCTCTGTAACCCAGGTCAGGCGCTTCTGCCGCTTTTTCTGGTTCAAAAGTGGCTTTACCTGGGGAATGCGGCACCTGTAGCCCATTGGATGTTTCTACTCCAGACTCAGTCCACTGCTTCCGCAGGTCCCCCAAGGTCTGGAATCGGTCCTTCTCCACAATCTTCCTCAGGGTCCGGTCACCTCTTCTCGTTGTGAAAAGGGAAAAACATCCGCCCACAGCAGTCCTGTGGGGGAAAATGCCTTGTTGATGCTAGAGGTCAGAGGAGAATGGGCCGACTGATTCAAGTTGATAGAAGAGCAACTTTGACTGAAATAACCACTTGTTACAACCGAGGTATAGAGCAAAGCATTTGTGAAGCAACAACTCACACAACCTTGAGGCGGATGGGCTACAACAGCAGAAGACCCCACCGGGTACCACTTAACTCCACTGCAAATAGGAAAAAGAGGGTACAATTTGCATGAGCTCACCAAAATCTTACAAAATCAAGACTGGAAAAATGTTACCTCGTCTGATGAGTCTCGATTTCTGTTGAGACATTCAGATGGTAGAGTCAGAATTTGACGTAAACAGAATGAGAACATGGATCCATCATGCCTTGTTACCACTGTGCAGGCTGGTGGTGGTGGTGTAATGGTGTGGGGGATGTTTTCGTGGCACACTTTAGGCCCGTTAATGCCAATTGGGCATCGTTTAAATGCCACGGCCTACCTGAGCATTGTTTCTGACCATGTCCATCCCTTTATGACCACCATGTAACCATCCTCTAATGTCTACTTCCAGCAGGATAATGCACCATGTCACAAAGCTTGAATCATTTCAAATTGGTTTCTTGAACATGACAGTGAGTTCACTGTACTAAAATGGCCCCCACAGTCACCAGATCTCAACCCAATAGAGCATCTTTGGGATGTGGTGGAACGGGAAATTCGCGCCCTGGATGTGCACCCCACAAATCTCCATCCACTGCACGATGCTATCCTATCTATATGGGCCAACATTTCTAAAGAATGCTTTCAGCACCTTGTTGAATCAATGCCACGTAGAATTAAAGCAGTTCTGAAGGTGAAAGGGGGTCAATTACAGTATTAGTATGGTGTTCCTAATAATCCTTTAGGTGAGTGTATCAAAATAAAATTTTTATAACAATGTGCTTTCCTGTCCACTGGATTGTCATGAAAAGGGCACAACACCCTTTACCTAAAGTAAACTATCCCTGATTAGCCTATTATACTGTAGTAAAAAATCAAAACATGAAAAAGGGGTGAATGCTTTTTATATGCACTATTTGCACTGTTTCCAGGAACACTGTATACAGGACAGCTAGTGTGACTGTTAAAATTCACGTCCAACACCTGCACTGTACCAGCAATAGCGCCACTGAAGTGGGACAATAACATTAAGTCCATTGGCAAAATCACTCTTGACCCCTCACACCTAGGCCACTTCCTCTTTGAACTGGTCGGCACTACAGAGCACCAGAACAACCAGGCACAAGACAAGTTTCTTTCCTCAGGCCATCGATTATCTATTTTGTATAATCACGTGTGTGTGTGTGTGTGTGTGTGTGTGTGTGTGTGTGTGTGTGTGTGTGTGTGTGTGTGTGTGTGTGTGTGTGTGTGTGTGTGTGTGTGTGTGTGTGTGTGTGTGTGTGTGTGTGTGTGATGATTAAATTGCTGTGTGTTGAAAAAACATAGATTAAACACACTCGCTGGCTGAACTTTTTTTAAGGGAGCTGTTTTAATGTTGTTGACACACCTAGGGGCCAGATACTTCTCCTTTATATATATGTACATTTATCTATAACAAATTTATTTCCGTTTTGGGGTAATTTATTTTGTGTCTCTGGAAAATAGTGATCTAATAGTGACATTGAAGATCAAGGTTTTTGTGTCTAACAATGGTACATTTAATAAAGTGTAGAATATTTTTTATTATTTAAAAAAAAAAATCTTAACTGTTGTTAATAAAAGTTAATTGTATCTGCATCTCAACTCAAGCTCAGTGCTTTACTGTCAAATGTGCAGTAAAGAAAGTAGCAAGAAATAAACGTAATATTATTAGTGACTGCACTTAATGCAAAACAATAGTATTTTTTTATGATTAAACTACCTTTATGATTAAATCAGGTCTGTAAAACTTAATGGCACCAGTGCTGCTGCTCTAAAGTGTTAGTCTAGAGCCCTGTAATAGCAAAATTAGTAATTGTCCAAACTGTTCATACTTAAAGGGATGTTTGTTTTCATGCTTACGTTCTGTATTATTCTCCTCCTCAGTGAGGTGCTCTGAAATACTATTGGGTGTCTGAGCCAGTCTTATGCGTGTGTGGGTGTGTCTCCTGTGCCATTACACAACAGTGAATGTGTCAGTCCAAACCTAGTTTATGGTCCAAACTGCATCTTCAAAAGTCTTTTGAGTTAAGTATTTTTCATGTAATTACATTGTTTAGAGCATAATAAACAAATGGAAACTTTTTATAAATTATATTTTATTCATATGTTATGCTATGTCCTTGTAAGCTGTTTATTAAAAAATAAAATGACATGAAATGACTTGATATGTATTGCTACAGGCAAAAACAATGGGATGTTTTTTTTTTCATTCAACAAAAGATGATTGTTTAAAGATTCTGAACTATGTAATGAAAGATACAACAGAATTAATTGATATAGGCTACCATTTTACTTTATGCAATACATTTACTTTAAGATCAATAATTGGCAACATTTTCATAGTAATATCTAATATTTTATAGGAACAATATGTAATTTCTTTACCAATTCACTTGTCTCCCAAAATGCCTGATAAACATGATTTAAGTCACAGTGTCCTCTACATTGGATATGCATGAAATCAATGCCCTGTTTTATAAGTCATATTTTGACATTTTCCTGAGATTTTGTTTCCAATTTCCAATTTGAAAATTAGTCAGATTTAAATTAAAATTACAAAATATTATCATATTTCCATAATAGTGCTAAATTTGATCATTCAGTCATTTTAAAGGCCAATTAGAAGTTGTTGTCCTGGTGAAACATCAAATGGTATGCTGAAAAGCCCTGAATGTGCTCTTCTGGACATCCAGAACATCCAGAATTATGTCATGTATGGTGTCAGAGAATAATAAAATAAAAGGGCACCCAGGAGGTTAAATTGAGTACATTAGTACTCGGAATAACGAATCATATTTTCTCTTTAAATAGGGTAGAAACGGCACCTTAGGTTTGAACTTTATGTGGTTACTCCACTTTCCGCGACATAACATCAGCGTGGGATTCCACGTGCAGTTTACATAAAGAGACTGGCGGAGCTATACACCAATGAGCGCGGATTAACGTCACTCAGCGGTGATTTCCATGGGAACCCTTGTGTGGCAGCCAATAGGAAGTAGAAGGGGAGGGGCCAGGATTGAGGTCAGCGCGTGAGCCACTGCTTTCAGAAGTAATCGGGACCGGAGGTGAAGAATTGTATAGTATGCCGGGATCCTTGCGTGTCTCACTCTGACAAAAGAATCCAAGGAAAACATTGATACGACCAAATACCTGTGATAAAACGTGGATAAAGCGTGCTCTTGCAGGTTTGTGACTTTAGACTACTTATTTTTTATAACATAAGCGTTCAAACAAAACTGTTGCATAACCTTTCGCGTACTGCGCACGCGCAGAAATCTGTTTTTTAAATTGTTCTGCTTTGTGTAGTATTCCTAGAATTTTTTTAGGTGTAATGATAACAAAACACTATGTATACAATATTATACGCGTTTTTTCCGTATTACTGCGTGTATGTCACTTAAGAGCATCTGTAAAACGAATCGGTATCGGCGGTAGCACGACTTTTACATAACTGTGTCAGTATACCGTGCAGTGCATCGCAGGTCAACGTGTTTAAATCTGTTAAGTTAAACCATATTCACAGCAGTGCTAATGTTTTCATGCATAGTCTCCATTATATTTGGTATATTAATAATATTATTAATGTAATTTTTAGTAAATTGCAGTCTACATCTGTAAGGTAAAGAACACATGCAAAAAATATTATTTATATATATATATTTTTATTTTTACATTCCCACGCCAAAAAAGTAAACATATGAGCCTCAAAATAAAGTCATAAATAGAAAGTAATAGACAACAATGTGTAACTGGAGGTTTGCCTTTGTTTGGCATATAGGTTTTGATTGATTGGAGCTTTATCAAATGGAGGTTTGTTTATTAATGCTGCCCATTTTTTTATGCTGTCTGATTATTACTCCAGCAGCACACCTACGAATATGAAATAAAATTATATGTTTGTTAATGGTGAAATATCTACCTGTTGACATGAATATGTAGAGTTTGCTAATTAATAATTTAGCTGAAGCTGAACGATTTTGTGTATCTATCAGAAACATTAGTATGCCATTTTTAACATCAATTCATATTTTTCCTGATAACCTACATAAAGAACTGTAACAATAGCCTAATAATGGATTCTTGACCAGCACTCATTGAACAATGAACATCATAAAAAGTTATTTCATAGTATCAAGTAAGTAGGGGAGTTTTAAACAGACATCTTTTTATTGCAAGATTTTTTCATTAAAAAGTCATGATTTTGATAAAAAACTTCAAATTGTATTTTTCATTAGAGACAATGCTTACAAAATTATCATAAATAAATTAAATACATTTCCAAGTAACAACAAACAAGCATTTTGATATTTCAGAGATATGAATTAGTAATTCTACAAATGGTCTCATTGGGATTTTTTTTAAAAACATGTTCTCAAACACATCATGTCTTTTACAATATCTTTAACACTTTTATGAGCACTACAGACTCTGAACAAATGGCAAATTAAGCATGAAAAATAAAGCCAGTGAGAATTTTCTGTCCATTCTGACTAAAGAACTAACATTTTTTTTGGAACAGCTCTTCATTAATTAATACAGTCATGAGGGTCTGTATCACCCTGTCATTAACTAATTTTGTATTAAAATGCAATTCATGCAAACAATGAAGCATGTTTTTAAATTTTCAATGTATTGTTGAATAAATTAAATGATTCAGACAGAAAAATTAACATCATGTTTTGACTTGCATGCAGATGGACATTTAGTTTTATTAGCCAAAGATGACATTATGAGATTAATTAATAACTTCCACAACCGATAAATATACCGTAATTGTTAATTTGTTTACCTTATCTGTTTACCTTACCATATGTCTTTTTCACAGCTACAATAATGTAATGGGTTCTGGGGACCTTTGACCTGAAATGTAAAGCTTGACTGTGTCCATGTCAGGTGAGACAGAGCCAAAGCCTTACATGTACAGGGGCGCGTCTGAGGAGGGGGAGTCGGAGTCCCTGTGTGGCTCAATGTCTCACCTGCACCACATGGGCGGAGCCTCTGAGGGGAGTGACAGCAGTCATGATCCCTCCACGTCTCCCAGACCTCAAACACAGATGCACGAGGACATGGAAATGGGTGGAAATGGCTCTAGTGGAAGTGGCACAGAATCTCACAGTAACGAGTCGCAAAGTAATGAATCCCACGGAAATGAGTCTGTGGGGAGTTCCAGTGGAAACGGAAAAGATTATGCAACCATGGCATCATCAGGGAGTAACAAAAGGTGAGATTAATTTAGTGTTAAAAAAAAGTCTTAAAGGTGCAGTAAGCGTTCCTGTGAAACACTGTTGATGTTGAAAGTGAAATCGTCACCCAAACAAACACACCCCTCTCTTTATTGCTCCACCCCTAAAATACTGAACACTGCAACACAGGCGACGACTAAAGCCGTGGTCACACTAGACTTTAAGCATGCAAAATTTCTTTGGACACCGCAACGGTCGTGATATGACTGTAGCGTCTTTTTTATAAACATTAATTCAGCATATAACAAATAGTAATACACTCAAAATGTAAAAAATATTCAATCTGTTTGACTTTACTGCAAAAAATGTTTTCTTTTAATTCAGCCAAGAGGTCATGCCTTGACATATCAATCTTCTACTGGTCACACGTCTTCACTTGATGCGAATTCGTAGCTCAGAGTTCCCCAAAATTCTTTGGAATAAAGAGAAATGTGAAACGTTTCGCATTAGCGCGGTCTGGCGCATCAGACAGCTCACGCAACAATGAATGAATCAGATGTGATGCAACAATAACAACAACAGCATGTCTTGGTTCTGTGAAATATAGCAAAAGCCAAAAAAAGCAACCTCCTTTTTTCAGTCTTTCCAGCATTTTAAAGCTTTTCCAATATTAATGGTGCTCGGTGGATCGATCCGATCCACTTTGTTTTTTCTCCTTTTTACACAGTCAGGAATATATACAACACAATATTTTTTTTTTCGGCACACACACAGAACAGACTAAATGTTCACAAAATGGTTTGTTTAGGTGTTAGATTACATTTTCCACAGCGTTTCTCACAAACCGCTTACTGCAACTTTAACTGCACCCTTTTCTCAATGGACATTTATATGACATCATATGTATATGAGTTGTTGTAAAATGGCAAGGATTGCAACGCTAAACCTAAAAATTAAGTGGGACCTAATTATTGAATTTTTAGGAAATGAATCAAAATAGATACCAAAACTTACATGCAACAGTCAATCAATCAATCAATCAATCCATCAACTTTATTTATATAGCGCTTTTACAATGACGATTGTTTCAAAGCAGCTTCACAGTGTTAAACAGGACAACATTGCAACAAAATTTGATTTGGCTAGTTTAATTTGGATAGTTTATAGAATTATATATGACCAAATTAATAAATTCTATTTGTATATTTAGTTGAGTAACTTGGATCATAATTTGAGTGTCCCCAACTGAGCAAGCCAAGCCAAAGGCGACAGTGGCAAGGAACCAAAACTCCATCAGGGCATGATGGAGAAAAATAAACCTTGGGAGAAACCAGACTCAGTCGGGGTGCATGTTCTCCTCTGGCCTATTATTAACAGTGTATAATTATTACTCTGGCAACCTTGCAGGTCAAACAGTACACAACAAGGATATTCTGCTATCAGCCAGAAGGTTGTATACATTCAAATACATTGCGACAGGGTGGTCAGGGATAATGTACAGTGATCTCATCTATTGCACAGCTTCTCCCCAAATAAATTGTGTGGACATGTGATTTACACACTGTGATTTACACACTGATTTAATTGAAATTGTTTTAAAATCGGAGCTGTATATTACCTTAAAGCATTCTACCAACAAGATGAAGACTAGAATGATTGCAGTAATATTTAGGACTTGACAACAAGGACTACCTGATGTGTGTTTCAGGTGCATGAGCCCCCTCTCAGTGTGCGCCTTATTGCACTTGCTTGCTTGAGTGATATTGCATACTATAATAATGATAATAATAATTTAATATAAAACAAACTTGTATTATAATTACATTTTTACTACACAGTAATAACATATTTATATCAAAATTTAAATAATGCCGTCTGTGTGAGATACAAATATTAATCTCAGAAATGTACTCTATATACTAATAATAATAATAAATCTTTATTTTATATAGCGCCTTTAAATGTACATCTCAAAGCGCTGTACAGAAACAGACAAAACATAGTACATAAAATTAGAAATAAAATAAACAAAAACGAAAAAAGAAGTAGAATAATTAAATATATATATTTATCTCAATTGGTAAAGAATTCCATAATTTTGGAGCTGATGAGCAAAAAGCCCTATCACCCATTAGTCTTAGTCAAGTTTTTGGATCAACTAAGAGGCCAGTTTCGGACGAACGAAGATTACGCATCGGAGTATAGGGAATTAAAAGCTCAGACAAATATTGCGGTCCCAACCCATGTAAAGTCTTGTAAGTGAGCATCAAGATTTTAAAATCAACCCTAAACTTGACCGGGAGCCAATGTAAAGACTCCGATACAGGAGTGATGTGATCTCTCATCCTAGTTCTAGTCAGGATTCTAGCAGCTGAATTTTGAACTAGCTGCAATTTGTTTAGGGTAGCTTTAGACACCCCAACTAACAAGGCATTACAATAATCAATACGGCTAAAAACAAAAGTGTTAATCAACCTCTCAGCAACAGAAAAAGAGAACATTGGACGTAATCTGGCAATATTTCTAAGATTAAAATTTTTTTTTACATTGTGGCTCAAATGTTAGATTTGCATCAGAGACCACCCCCAAATTCTTCAATTTTGATTGGGACTCAACAGTTAAACCAACAGCAGCTAGGGTAACCGACCCGGCATTACGCAGTTGGTGGGGTGAACCAATGAGCATAATCTCAGTCTTCTCTCAGTTAAGACACAGGAAATTTTGAGACATCCATTCGTTAATCTTAGAAATACATTGAGAAAGAAAATTAACAGGCACAATTTCATCAGGTTTTAAGTGTATGTAGATCTGAGTATCATCTGCATAAAAATGAAATTTTAGACCAAGAGATCTCAAAAGCTGACCAAGTGGAAAAATATAAATGTTAAAAAGCAAAGGGCCCAATATTGATCCTTGAGGAACTCCAGATTGCACAACAGCGACCTCAGACCTAAATCCACCCATGGCGACGAACTACTTACGATCAACAAGATAGGACTTAAACCAATTAAGTGCAGTATCAGAAACCCCATAAACAGTTTCTAAACGACTAATTAAAACCGAATGATCTACAGTGTCAAAAGCGGCACTGAGATCTAGAAGGATCAAGACTGAAAGACAAATACTAATTTGTAAAAACACTTTTTCTTAAATAATGACTATTTATACTAGTATAGGTTATATAATATAGGCACAGTGATTTTTTTTTTTTTTTTTGTATTTCAAGCAAGATAACTAAAAAGGTGTAAAGATGTTACTCTGTCTTTGTTCTCTGTCTTTTCCTCTCCCCTTTAGTTTGAGAGCCTGATAAAACAAACATAGAATAAAGCATTATATAAACTCTTGATAATAATACCCTGACCTGGCCAGAGGAGAACTGGCCCCCTGACTGAGCCTGGTTTCTCTCAAGTTTTTTACTCCGTTCTGTCACCTGATGGAGTTTTGGTTCCTTGCCACCGTCACCTCTGTCACCTTTGGCTTTTGGCTTGCTTAGTTGGGGACACTACACAAAATATTCAACTATATTACTGATCTGCCCGCATTGACACTATATGATAATTGAACTGAGCTTGATGACATCACTGTTTTTTCCAGAGCGGCTTTACAGCCGAATCAAATTCTGTTGCATTATTTTCCTGTTATCATTGTGAAGCTGCTTTGAAACAATCTCCATTGTAAAAAACGCTATATAAATAAAGGTGACTTGATTGACCTCTCCAGTTGTTTTGTGTGTCTCACTCATATTTGTTCTATTCACTTCTTATTTTTCTTCTTTAGCTTAAACTCTCAAAGTCTTTCCCCTCCCAGTAGCAACAATGCTTTCAGCCTGATCAGTTCAGAGCAAGACAACCCATCAACCAGCGGCTGCAGGTAACGCAACCACAGTCCTTAAATAGCTATAATATGACATATACAACCACTTAAGTCAATCAGCTCCTCTTTTTGGACTGATGAGGGAGTCTTAATTCCTGTTTTACATTGTAAAACATGCAGTGACCCCCTTTAAGTACAGTGGGATTAAAAGTTGTCATTTTCCATGTGTTTTGTCTCTGCAGTAGTGAACAGTCAGCAAAGGCTAAGACTCAGAAGGAGCTTTTTAAGTCCCTAAAAGAGCTGAAATATCACCTCCCTCCCGATAAGCGCAGCAAGGGCCGCGCAAGCACACTTCACACTCTCAGATATGCCCTGCGCTGCATTAAACAAGTCAAAGGTCAGACAACCACAAATAATTAATTTCTGCAGTTTTTATGTGTCTGTGAATGCGTATGTGTAAGCTTGGCATGTTTTTCTTTGTTTTTGCAGCCAATGAAGAGTACTATCAGATGCTTATGATCAATGACAGTCAGCCCTCAGGTCTGGACGTGTCCTCATACACTATTGAGGAAATAAACAGTATTACCTCAGAATATACCCTCAAAAATGCTGTGAGTTGCACACACACACACACACACACACATTTAAACGGTTCTTACTTACGTGCTCAGAATCTTTCTGAAAACATGTGTCCCATTGTCAAAATAATTTAAAACACAATGGCCTGTTTTCACAGACAGCGCTCGATCAAACCAGGATTAGGCCAAGAAATTTAAGTAGCCTTTATAAACGTGCATATTTTAAGATCTGTCAATCCAAGTTGCTTTCATTTAAAACAGCTCAAACATGCATTTTAGTCTGAGACTAGGCTTAAGCTTTGTCTGTGAAACCGGGGAAATAAACATCTTTGCATAGTCCTAGACTACATGTGATGGACTGCATATGCAGAGCCCAGACCCCAGATTAATCTAAAACATACAACAGTGTTCTAACTCTAAAATAAGACGTGTTAGGAAGTATTGTATAATTTCATTACAATAATATTGATTTTAAAAAAAGCCTTAAATTTCATGTTTGTACATCCACCATAAAACCGAGGTTTTTGCATTTTGGTGGTTTAGTTGAACTTGGCAGCTGGACATAGACACGGTTCAGTTCCTGAACTCATTATGTGACAGAAGAATATAAACGCAATGTCTGAAACTGTTTCTGTTTTTTTTGTGTGAAGGATATTTTTGCAGTTGCGGTGTCCCTGATCACAGGGAAGATTGTGTACATTTCGGAACAGGCTGCAGGAATCTTGAACTGCAGAAAGGATGAGTTCAAAGACAGAAAGTTTGTGGAGTTTCTGGCACCTCGTGATGTCAGTGTGTTCTACAGCTTTACAACTCCATACAGACTTCCATCTTGGAGCATGTGCACCGGAACAGGTCAGTCTACCGATGTGCAGTGCACTGACCTAATTTATACTAACTACTGTAGTGCTGTCAATGGATAAAATTAAATAAAATAATTAATCACGCATTTTCTGTAATCAATAGCAATTAATTACTATTACAGATGTAAGAAATTTTCATAGATTTGTTATATTGTAATACATAATTTAACATTGAATCTCCCAAACAATGTCAGTGAATAAATACATATTTGCATTTAATGTTCATGTGTCCTAATGGTCTGGTGGTAGAGTATTTGTTATGCATGCCAGAGGTTTGGGTTTCTAATGTGATTACGATTACTAATCTAAATACGATTAATCTCACAGCCCTAACATTGCATAGTCTTCACTGTATAAATTAAATCTAGATGAATCCTTATTAAAGCTACAAAAGTTGATATGTCAAGAACAGCGAGTGATTTTCTTTTCTTCTTTGATTAACATTGATGACAGACAGCAGCAGGTATATTAGGCTGGTGTCACTTTAAGATCTGACGTGGATCTGACACACATCCAATTTTTTTCACACATCTGAAAATCTTAACATTTGTTTAAGACATTTTAACTCATTTAGACTGTGCTTACAAAGATACTCGCCAAAAACAGGCATTTTGACATTATTCTGTCTGTTTTTGTCCATTTGAGGGCATGAGATGCAAAACAGAACTAAATTCGACTCTGACAGATGGCTTTCTGTGCACACATTTCGGGTTACTTACAAAACATCAAAGCAAATACATAAAAATATAAATGTATAGCCAGTGACAAACAATATATTGTAATATACACTGCCCGGCCACAAAAAAAGTCACTGTTTGGATTTAAATAGGCAAATGCTTAAGAGTCAATGATTATTATGTTTATGTTTGGCGACAGTTCATGCTTGGCTCTTGCATTTGTCAATGCAAGATCTTTAACAAAAATTGATGCACCTCTTGATGGAAATAACATCACAACATCTTGTTAAGATCGATCTTTTGTTGACAAGTCATCCAGGAATATGACCATGATGTGTCTTCCTACGTGGTTGTTTAAGAAATTAAAAGCTACACACTCCATCAATTAGGGTTAGCACAACTGTTGCCAAACATATAACATGCTAGAAACACAAAAATCACTGCAATAATGATCCAATCATAGACTCTTAAGCATTTGCCTACCTTTATTTTGGGTCGGGCAGATAAAATAGCAAGAAAATTAACAGTAATTCCAGTGAAAACCTTGAATCCAACAATTCTAAAATTCGTATTATTGGATTGGGGCATGTTTTATTTGAGGTCAAGTATGAGTAAAATGATATCTTGTTTTGTTCTTCAAATAGTTCTCTCTAAACACAAGATCATGGTTCCTCTTTGCCTGCCCAGTAAATAGTAATGACCACCCACTTTTTTAGTAATCTTGGTTCGGATATTTTCCCCATTTATTTTCTCCCCAAATCTTCAGTAGAGAAATCTAAACCTTGAGCCAAACCAACCACTCTGATTTGGAAGAATCACAACTTTCACAACATTTGGTTTGAGGTAAAATATGTAAAATAGAAATAGACTGTCTGATTAAAACAGTAACTCAAAAAACTAAACTGTTTTAAACACTGACAAATTCTGGCTTCAGTAAATATGGTTGTGTCTGTGAGGAGATTTCCCCATTCTCCTTATCTCTTTCCATTTCTTTCACATTCATCTCTTTTTTTGTTTGTTTTGTTTTTCAGAGTCATCATCCACTGAGTTCATGCAGGAGAAATCGTTTTTCTGTCGCATCAGGTCAGAGAAATTTATGTTAAGTTAAATCTGGCCCTAAGTGGGCTGTTAATCTGTAAAGTACAGCAGTGTTATTAGCAGTGTCAAATTCTGGTGACGCAAGACTAGAAATTATCTTTAAAATGTGTTTATGTGTTTGTTTGTTTGTGTGTGTGTGTGTGTGTGTGTGTGTGTGTGTGTGTGTGTGTGTGTGTGTGTGTGTGTGTGTGTGTGTGTGTGTGTGTGTGTGTGTGTGTGTAGTGGTGGTAAAGAGAAGGAAGGAGATCTGCAGTACTATCCCTTCAGGATGACTCCATATTTGATGAAGGTTCAAGACTCTGAGCTCTCTGAGGAACATTTCTGCTGCCTCATATTGGCTGAGAGAGTTCACTCTGGGTACGAAGGTAATCACACGCAATGTTGCCCTCATGTGGTCTCGTTTCAAGCTCTTATTATGATATTATGATCATAAAATAAGTTGTCTTTTGATGTGTTTTTCTAATTTGTAGCACCAAGAATTCCACCTGATAAGAGAATCTTCACCACAACACACGCACCAAACTGCGTGTTTCAGGATGTTGATGAAAGGTTTGAGTCTATATTAACTATGATTGAAGAAAATATTAGGCTAGTTTGTGTTCTTTTTATCACCTGCAAGTAATGTATCATGCATTACGTAAGATTGATTACATTGCAGCAATAAGGCTACGATTTGTCATTACATATTTTAATTTTTCCTCTGGTTAAAACAAAAAGGACACACTTCATAGCCTTGTGTTTGGCAACTTTGTCAGTTGGTGTAATGGTGCCTTTTTAAATCTCAGAACTGACGAGGTTTTATAGGAGGCAGTTGCCTCAGTTCCAGCAAACCACTGTTTTGGGAAAGGAAGTTGAAAGAGTAGATTTTAGATAACCGTTTTCTCCAAATAACAAAGTTTTGTCTAAAATGGGGCAGCAAAGACTGAGGTAGCTTATGCCATTTAATGTGGATAAAGCACTTAATGTAAATGCTTTAAAAATCTTATATGGAATGGATTTTATTTTCTTGCTATGTTGGTATCCTGCCATAAATGTTAAGGATAAGGATTGTAAATCAGGGTAGAAGAAAAGCAAAAAGCATACCTTATACCTGCTTGCATTGCAGGGCAGTGCCTCTGTTAGGACATCTGCCTCAGGACCTGATTGGGACACCTCTTCTGTTACACCTGCATCCCAGTGACAGACCTAGAATGCTGGCAGTGCACCGCAAAAGTAAGGATACAAAGTCATACACGAGCACAATTGAGATGTGTTTATTTTGGTAAAATGTCCACCTGAAACCTAGACAGGCGAATTCTCCTTTTAGTCATATCATTTTTGTTTGCTTTGAGAGATAACGTTATGTTTGACTTTCATTATGTACTATCTATAACTGGAATTATGCTGCCCGCAGCCAATCATATTCATAATCATGTAGTGACTAAATTGTGATTTCCATGTCACTTCATTTAGATGCTGTTACAGTGAATTGCTGGTATGATATGATGGTTTAGTTCATTCACAAACAAAAAGAAGAAAAAAATCAGTATAATGACAGTTATCCATCAAAACAAACTTATTGTTAATAACGATTGAAAACCTTACATCTGCTGGTGTCTTTCACATTTCCACAACTCCAATTATGTAATTTACTAGGGACGCGATATTTAAACAACTATTCATATGCTTAACATTCTTAAGCTAGCAAGTGTCACAATATTGACATTAGCTTATTAAGTAAATGGCTTATACACCCAATATTCTCCTTGCTTTCCTAATTGTCTCTCTTTCTCCTGCAGTTCTACAGTATGTTGGGCAGCCATTTGATCACTCCTCTATCCGATTCTGTGTGAGAAATGGAGAATATGTTACTCTAGATACGAGCTGGTGTAGCTTTGTGAACCCATGGAGCCGCAAGGTGTCCTATGTTATCGGGCGCCACAAAGTTCGCATGTGAGTTTTCACCAGTGCTTATGTGTACAAGAAAGGTATTTTATTTACTCTAGATAAGGGTAGCTATAACATACATTTTTATTTTTGTGATTTCCTTTTTGATATATACTTTACGTGCAGGGGTCCGATGAATGAGGATGTGTTTTCAGCTCCTGCTTTAACAGAGGACAAGATCATTGATTCAGATATACAGGAAATCACAGAACAGATTCACAGACTGCTTCTACAGGTGAAAACTCTCTATTTCACACACATAAACATATAACAGGCACACTCTCTATTTCATTTTCTAGTAGCCTACTGCAAAGAGAGGATGTCATGCAATTGTATGGAGGTTGGAGAAAGACAGTAATGTTATTTTGGACAACTAAACCCTCTCTTTTCTATTCATTGGCCTTTTGATTTCTGTCATTTTTGGCAGTTTAAATTTGATGGGCTACAGCAATTCAGGTTTAAGTTTCCATAAATGGCCTCACATTCTCCAAAAACACTTTTTGGTATAATTTGGAAGTTTGTGGGGCCCCAAAGCAGAAAACGCACCTGAACCAACATTTCCAAACATGACATATGGAAGTGTGGCCAAGCAAATCCTCTTTTACTTATCTGTCGTGTTCTTGTTTCTTTTGTCGGTGTTGAATAGAAAACTTAAATCTTGCCCTGAAATTTTTTTTGCGAACCAAGACAGATCTTGCATGTAGATCAGATTTTTGCCTCTTTCTATTGGTTGCCTAGTGCACATGCACATTGACTGTTGCCAGAATTAGTTGCTAGTTTCAGTTTAAAGTCTAATATGAAATGCACTGTGTAATTCTGTCTCGTAGCCGGTCCACAGTATGGGGTCCAGTAGTAATTGCAGTCATCATGGCAGCAATGGCTCCCATGAGCACCTGCTGAGCATAGCGTCCTCTAGTGACAGTAATGGAAATGGAAAAGCAGCAAACGGTGGGAACGGGAGCCATGAAAATAGCAGAAAGGAAGAGGGGATCAAAAGCAAACCGGTAATTCTCTTTCTCAACACTCATTTAATGATGAATGTTTTTAAATAGCTGATATTTCTGAAAGAAGAAGCTGTTGCATGGTCATTTATGGGCTAAAACCCTCTTTAACAAAGACAAACTTATTGATAGTGTTTTTTCTTCCCTGAATGCTATTCTCCTATGCACTAACTTTTAATATATTTTTAGTTCAAGTGTTCACTCCTCATCGTTTAAAAACTTGTTTTTCAGAGGTCATTTCAGGAGATTTGTAAAGGGGTTCACATGTTGAAGGCTCAGGAGCAGCAAGGCTCCTCCTCTAAACCAGAACAGAAAAAGACCTTGGACAGTGAGTGTGTGTGTGTGTGTGTATGTGTGGACTGGTAATCCCTACAGTATGGGAACAAAATGTCCCCACAAAGATGGCAATATCCAAAATCCTTGTCCTTGTGGGGACATTTTTGGGTCCCCATGAGGAAAACATCTTATAAATCACACTAAGTGATATTTTTTGAAAATGTAAAAATGCAGCATGTCTCCTGTGATGGGTAGGTTTAGGGGGATAGAATATATTAGGTTATAAATTAGGTATAAAAACCATTACGCCTATAAACACAACATGTGTGTGTGTGTGTGTGTGTGTGTGTGTGTGTGTGTGTGTGTGTGTGTGTGTGTGTGTGTGTGTGTGTGTGTGTGTGTGTGTGTGTGTGTGTGTGTGTGTGTGTGTGTGTGTGTGTGTGTGTGTGCGTGTGTGTGTGTGTGTGTGTGTGTGTGTGTGTGCGCGTGTGTGTGTGTGTGCGTGTGTGCTAATGTGGGCCTGTAGAGTACAGTAATAAAGTCAAAGCAACATTCTCATCTAACTGACTTAGAGCAGCTACCAGTGAGCAACAGTCATACCTGAAATTACTTGTGAAAAGAATGAAGATTCTCTCTATGAATAAGACTTCTTAAAGTTTATTTGCTTTTTAATTTTAAGATTTTAATTTTATACTCTAGAGTAAGAATGCAAATTTTTGCATCACTAATTTAGAAGGATACTTTTTTTTGTTAAAATGCAGAATTTAAAAAAAAATAATTTTCATGTTCAGTGACACTTTAAATAGGACCACCACTAAAGATCTAGCAAGACTTAGCTATGTAATAAACTGCATTTGCAAATTTAAGACGTAAATTGTCATTTGTAGTGTTAATCCCTATGTGGATAAAATCTGTCCCTCTTGGCCTCTGAACTTGAGGTCCCCTGCCCTAGAGTAACACTTATTTTACAATATTACAATGTCTAAATAGTCATGTGATTATGTGTTTGAGTATTTACTGTGTGTCTTTAGCAGGGCTCAGGTCTCCTGTTGTAAAGCATAAAGACTCTGCACTGCTGGTCAGAGATGGACCGGCTACAATGGAGGACCTCAAGGACCACACAATGTACTCGTACCAGCAAATCAGCTGTCTGGACAGTGTCATCAGGTGTGTGTGTGTGTGTGTGTGTGTGTGCCCTTGTTTATATTACATTGTGGGGAAATGTCCCCATAAGGATAGTAAAACCTGAGATAACCTACATTGTGGGGACCAGCCAGCAGTCCCCACTTTTCAAAAGGTTTATAAATCACACAGGATGAGTTTTTTTAAGAAAGTAAAAATGCAGAATGTTTCCTGTGATGGGTAGGTTTAGGGGCAGAGGCAGTGTAGGGGGATAGAATGTACAGTTTGTACTGTATAAAAACCATTACGTCTATGGAGAGTCCCCACAAAGATAGTGAACCAGATGTCTGTGTGTGTGTGTGTGTGTGTGTGTGTGTGTGTGTGTGTGTGTGTGTGTGTGTGTGTGTGTGTGTGTGTGTGTGTGTGTGTGTGTGTGTGTGTGTGTGTGTGTGTGTGTGTGTGTGTGTGTGTGTGTGTGTGTGTCTGTTTTATACAGTGCATAAGTACATGCTCATTGATTTATATTTTCTGAAAGGTAGAAGACATTTTAGATGTAAGCATAGTACTGTTTGAATATGTAGGCAATTGTGAATTGTGTATCTCACAGATATTTGGATGGCTGTAACATCCCAAACACAGTAAAGCGAAAGTACCAGTTCTCCTCAAACACCACCTCCTCAAACTCGGACGAGGACAAAAAAGCCTCTGATGGTACTCATATATTGCCTTTGTTTTGTTTTGCAATGCCAAACAGCATTGGAAGGCAAATGTTTTAATAAATAAATAAACAAAGATACTTCTTTCGATCACTATTTTAATTGTTTTAATTTGTTTTTAGATTCTCTAGGTATAGTGGCGCCATCATCTATGTCTATAAAGACCAATGAAAAGCCTCCATCGTGTCCTGCCCCAGGTCGTGTTGTGGGAGGGCCTTTATCTTCTTTGGACCTACCTAGCAAAGCAGACAGTGTGGTGTCTCAGTGTTCCTATAGCAGCACAATTGTACATGTGGGGGACAAGAAAACACAGCCAGAATCAGGTACCAACGCATCACTCACATGATCACAAAATAAGAAAATATTTTAATTAATGATTAATCCTACACAACTGATTTTTTTTTTTAAAGGTGCAG
This sequence comes from Gobiocypris rarus, assembly GCA_023029165.1. Classification (NCBI taxonomy): domain Eukaryota; kingdom Metazoa; phylum Chordata; class Actinopteri; order Cypriniformes; family Gobionidae; genus Gobiocypris; species Gobiocypris rarus. Next base: position 15,693,312 of record CM040911.1, on the reverse strand, counting down.
TGTGTAATATTTGTGAGGCTCTATTGACAGAAATGCATTATAATATACATAAATAACTATGTTAGCTACTCTCTGCTGTCTCAGACGACGACATCTTTGTCCTGTGTCGGCCACCGTAGATTCTCTATGTGCTTCGAAAAGGGAGGGTTGAGCGGTGGGCAGTTGCACAACATCATGCCGCTAAAATGTACACAGTGCATCTTTAAAGGAATAGTTCATCTAAAAATGAAAATGTCTCTTTACTCACCCCTAAAATGTAAATTACTTTCTTTCCTCAGCTGAAGAGAAATTAAGGTTTTTGAGGAAAACAGTTCAAGATATTTCTCCATCTAATGCAAATAAATGGAGCTCATCGTAGTCCATTTTTGAATGTCCAAAATCCATATTAAGGCAACTTGCAAGTAATCCACACAACCCCAATGATAAATAAGGGGTAAAACAGTCCAAAACAACAATGTCTGATGATTGAAGTTGGAAGAAAAGAAGAGATAGGCTTCAAAATGTGTTTTACAGTGTTGAAGGATCATGACATGTAGTTGAAGGATCATGACATGTAGTTGAAGGATCATGACATGTAGACATGCATGTTTTCCTTGTAAACAGTGGGGTGATTCTTGCAACCTACGTCACACATTACCTTCTCAACATGAATATGTCACGCAAGAGGTCATTAACGCGAACATGCATCGCAGAGCTGGGCCGAGGCGAACATTTGTAGCTAAAAAGAATATACATTTAAATTTTTTCGGAAAATGACTGATCGTTTTGCTGGAAAAGACCCTTATTGGTCGGCTGGGGTTGTGTGGATTACTATTAAGCTGCCTACATATGGATTTTGGACCATCAAAAATGTACTACAGTAAGCTTCATTCACTTGCATTTGATGGAGAAAAATCCTTAAAAATCTTAATTTCTCTTTGGCTGAAGAAAGAAAGATCTTGGATAGCCTTGGGGTGAGAAAGGTATAGTTCACCCAAAAATAAAAATTACCTAATTCTTTAAAGTGGCATATTGTAAATGTATTGATATTGCAACAGATTTCTTCCACAAGCTCAGCTTGCAAATTTGTATTGAAATAAAATCTAGCAAAATCTCAGTGCAGGCATCATCATGCACAAAAATGTAAGTTATCTGCAAGTGACGACAATATGGGGAACCTCTAGTGTTCTTTCCATCACAACAAAGCAGGTGTTGAGAGGAAGATCAAATAGTTTTGTGTTAAAGTTGTCTGTGCAGTGTCATCAGGTGTCATTTGACTGTTATTTGCAGAGATCATTGAAGATGCTGCAGAAAGCCCAGCCCCTTCTGCACCTGTTAGTGTGGTTTCCCCACCCACAGTAGAGCAGGAAGCCTATAAGAAGCGGGGACTCACAAAACAGGTATTGGCGGCACACACACAGAAGGAAGAGCAAGCATTTCTCAATCGTTGCAGGGATCTCCGAAATGGTCAAGCCTTCCAGAAGGATTGCCCACCTAGCACACAAAGAAACAGAGGACAGGCTGTAGGTATGTAAACATTAAAAAGTGTGCATGTTATCACTGGCAGGGATAAAACACATCTGGGTCTACAGTGGATCTTTACTTCTGACAGCAAACATCTCCAATTAATCATGACTGTATAATACCAGATACTACAGTATATCTATTAAACAAAAACTCCTAAAAGAACGATCACATGTCCACTAAAATAATATGCAGCTACTATTTTCAACATTGATAGGGGATTGATAATTATCATTCTTCATATATCTAATAATTCTTAAGATCATGTGACACTAGATACCGAATTAATGGCATCACATATATATATTATATATAAAAATTTATATATATATATATAAAAATTGTATTATATGAATTTTCTTCCTAGTAATAGCCCATAGAATACTGAGACACTATTTTACATGACACTAATTTTCCACTCTTTCTCTGCCTCTTCGGCGGCTCCAGGGGTTCATAGATCCAAAGCTGGACCAGGTACCCCTGTTAGAGAGGCAACCACCAAGAAAAGTTGGCGCACCAAAAAGTCAAAGAAACCACGGACAAAACATCCTGATTCCTCGGATAATGCTGCGTCTCAGCACAGACCTCTCCCACCCTTGCAGGGTTTAAACCAGACATCTTGGTCCCCTTCTGAGACATCCCAATCTGGGCTTTCAGTTCCATTTCCCACAGTGGTTCCAGGGTACCCTCTTTACCCTGTAGTTCCCTCTGTTGCCCCGCCCCAAGCCCCTACAGGAGTAGCAGAGTCCCAGAGCACACAGGCCACGCCTTCTGCAGCTGCATATCCTACCCCATTGGTCACGCCAGTTGTAGCGTTTGTTTTGCCCAGTTTAATGCTGCCACAGATGGGCACTCAGCAAGCCTACAGTGCTCTTTTTCAAACCCAGCAAGCCTACAATGCCCAGCAGCCCTTTCAGCCCCAGCAACCCTTGCAGTCTCAAGTCTACAACTGCCAACAAGCATATCAGCCACAACAAGCCAATACCAACAAGCAGCACCTTCAAAACACTCAAGGCTGCAATAATCACCAGTGCTTTCAGTCCCACACCTCCTTTACTTCCCAGCAGTCAGCGTTTACACCCCAGACACATTTCCAGTATGGAATGACATCTGACCCCAAACCCACCGTCATTGAGTCTACAGAGTGTCCTTCTCCTTTGCCATCCCCTCACTCCCCTCCACTGTTTGAGTCTCGTTGTAGTTCTCCATTGCAGCTGGACCTGCTTCAGTTGGAGGAAAAGCAGGACTCTCATACACAGGGTAACTGCAGTTCAATACAGGACAAAAACAACATATCCAGCAATAGCACTTCTGCAATGGATGACTTACAGCAGGTAAAGGGCTATAAACAAAAAATTAAACATTTAGAACACACACACCTTGCAAATCATGAACTTGATGAATTCCATCCTTTGCCTGATTTTCTCCGGCTCTTCCAGGCATGTTGTTCAGGGAACAGTGGCCCCTGTGGTGACCACTTCTCATCCAGCAGCGTGTTGGAACTGTTGTTGCAGGAAGACTCTCATTCCGGCACAGGTTCTGCCATGTCAGCATCTACTGGCTCCACATCCAATGACTGCAACACCTCCAACAGTGGAACAGGTCTTCACATTTAACTTATAACTATTTAAACAATACTAAGCACATGCAGGCTGTCTTCATACTTAATGTAAGGAATAATTAACAGTGGACCACTGATTTGACACAAAGGGCCCTATCACGCAATGTTTTTTTTTGCTAGTTTCAGCCCGACGCAGTTATAATTTTCACGTCCAGCAACAATTTGTTTAGATAGCAAATGCACTCGCGCACATCTGTTCGCCCATGAGCGTGCTGGTCTGAAAACGAGGTTTGTTCAGGCGCATTGTTGGCGACAATCTAATGAAAATGACTGCACCATTGACCAACAAAAACCTGGTCTAAAGTCAATAGTGCAGTATTTTTTGTGTTATTTAAAGGCACAATATGTAAGATGTTTGGATTAAAATATCCAAAAACCACTAGAACAGTGTTATATATTTTGTTGACCTGTGTACTTACATTATCCCAAATGTTTTTCAAAAAGGCTTAAATAAAAAAAGACGCCAAAGATGCTTTAATACAGGTCCTTCTCAAAAAATTAGCATATTGTGATAAAAGTTAATTATCTTCCATAATGTAATGATACAAATTAAACTTTCATATATTTTAGATTCATTGCACACCAACTGAAATATTTCAGGTCTTTTATTGTTTTAATACTGATGATTTTGGCATACAGCTCATGAAAAAATTCTCAAAAAATTAGCATATCATGAAAAGGTTCTCTAAACAAGCTATTAACCTAATCATCTGAATCAACTAATTAACTCTAAACACCTGCAAAAGATTCCTGAGGATTTTAAAAACTCCCAGCCTGGTTCATTACTCAAAACCGCAATCATGGGTAAGACTGCTGACCTGACTGCTGTCCAGAAGGCCATCATTGACACCCTCAAGCGAGAGGGTAAGACACAGAAAGAAATTTCTGAACGAATAGGCTGTTCCCAGAGTGCTGTATCAAGGCACCTCAGTGGGAAGTCTGTGGGAAGGAAAAAGTGTGGCAAAAAACGCTGCACAACGAGAAGAGGTGACCGGACCCTGAGGAAGATTGGAAGATTGAGAAGGACCGATTCCAGACCTTGGGGGACCTGCGGAAGCAGTGGACTGAGTCTGGAGTAGAAACATCCAGAGCCACCGTCTACAGGCGTGTGCAGGAAATGGGCTATAGGTGCCGCATTCCCCCGGTCAAGCCACTTTTGAACCAGAAACAGCGGCAGAAGCGCCTGACCTGGGCTACAGAGAAACAGCACTGGACTGTCGCTCAAATTTTGCATGTTATTTGAAAATCAAGGTGCTATAGTCTGGAGGAAGACTGGGGAGAAGGAAATGCCAAAATGCCTGAAGTCCAGTGTCAAGTACCCACAGTCAGTGATGGTCTGGGGTGCCATGTCAGCTGCTGGTGTTTGTCCACTGTGTTTTATCAAGGGCAGGGTCAATGCAGCTAGCTATCAGGAGATTTTGGAGCACTTCATGCTTCCATCTGCTGAAAAGCTTTATGGAGATGAAGATTTCGTTTTTCAGCACGACCTGGCACCTGCTCACAGTGCCAAAACCACTGGTAAATGGTTTACTGACGATGGTATTACTGTGCTCAATTGGCCTGCCAACTCTCCTGACCTGAACCCCATAGAGAAACTGTGGGATATTGTGAAGAGAAAGTTGAGAGATGCAAGACCCAACACTCTGGATGAGCTTAAGGCCGCTATCGAAGCATCCTTGGCCTCCATTACACCTTAGCAGTGCCACAGGCTGATTGCCTCCATGCCACGCCGCATTGAAGCAGTCATTTCTGCAAAAGGATTCCCGACCAAGTATTAAGTGCATAACTGAACATAATTATTTGAAGGTTGACTTTTTTGTATTAAAAACACTTTTCTTTAATTGGTCGGATGAAATATGCAATTTTTTTGAGAATTTGGGGTTTTCATGAGCTGTATGCCAAAATCATCAGTATTAAAACAATAAAAGACCTGAAATATTTCAGTTGGTGTGCAATGAAACTTTTATCACAATATGCTAATTTTTTGAGAAGGACCTGTATATAATATGTCTTATTAGAAAAGGGAACAACTGTTTGGAGACATTTATAGACAGAAAACAAATTATTGTACAGTAATACAGCATTTTACCGTCATGTGACATCTTTTATAATGAACTGCATGCCATTTAGCAACACAAGCCATTCAGCATTTATTAATATGATATTCTAATATAGATCTAGCTTACTGCAGTGTGCAAAAAGTGTCTCATAGCAGCTGCCGAGCGAATGTACAGAGTGTACATTACTTTCAACAGACTTAAATGTATCTAATGTGATCAACAGCGCTGCGTTACCCCTCATAAGCTTGAGCGGAAGAAGCATAATAAAATAAATAAATTAAAGCTTCACTTCTGTCGAGCCATGTGTCGCGCTCGTCTCTCATTAGCAATCGCTTCATCTGCCTCGTTCAGCTCCCACAGCAAACGGCCCTGCTCTGCTTCATACTACAGTAACGAACGTCCACGAATGTGATTTCTGCCTGAGTCCCATCCTGATTCTTTAATACCGGCTGTGAGGTAAAGAAGACCTCTCCCAAGACCTTAATCTTGGCGTCATCACGCTACGCCCTTTGTTTTGAATAGGCCACCTCTAGTTGTGAAAATCTACATATTGTGGCCTTAAAGTGCGCATTAGTATTATGCTTAGTGCTCAGCTTTTGCTCAGTGCACTCTGCTTATTACACACACATTTTTAAATATTAAAGATAAAAGGATTCCTCTCTGGAGAAGCGTTCAGTCTTTCCACTCGCAAATTCCGCCATGTAAATAGCGAATCCGCCATGATGCAAGTGCAACTGGCTTTTAAAGGGAATGGGAGATGAGCCTCTGATTGGTTTATTGCACGTTACACCCAAAACACACCCATGACTCGTTAAGAGACTCGTTACTTAAACTAGCAAAAGTGGATTCGGATACGCCCTAAGTGCACCTGTGCCATGCGCTTCAGACCATGTGCTCAGATTGCTAAAATAGGGCCCAAAGTGGTCAGTGTGGACCATTATTTTTTTGTTGTTAAGACATTTTCTAACCTAAAGCAGTTGTGTGTAGAACTGTTGACTTAAACCAGTGATGTAAAGACACAATCAAGTATATTGCTTAGAAACAGTCCAAGCCACCTATAGTTGCTGCAAGTTCTTGTCTATTTAGTACAGGTACTTCCAGTTTACAGTTGCATATCACTTTTCCATTTAATAATTTGAGGTTAACGCCGTTTATCAGTTACCAATCTCTATATGTGACTAGGTTGCAGTTGCAGTTCTAAATTACCAGCAGAAGGGTAAAGCCACCTAATGTGTGGCTTCATTGACCACCAGAGGGCGAATACTACTACCAGGAGATACCTTGACCTAAAATAAGCTTTGTGCTGCATCAATGCATTTGTTTAGTAATGGTTACTGTGGACATCTGTAATATTTATTTTTAATTCGCACAGGATAAACAACATAGAAATTACCAAGATGGGTTCTAGATTTGCACACTGCCGACACGTCAGTATTTAAATAAATTTTATATTTCTCTGCAGTTATACTGAACATATTAAATATGGGTTTATTAGGAGAAATTGGTTCAAATAATATATAAATATCTGGGTAACACTTTATTTAAAGCATTTATGTATAATGCACTATAAAGGTATTCATAATGTATGTTACAATGCATTATATCTTTTCATAATTAATTGTAACAAAGTTAAAATGCATTATAATATTTGTACATTCCTTGTTACATCTGAAATGGGTTGTTTGTCATGTGTTTTAATGCATTATACTTTCTAAATGTGTGTTCAATGAATAGATACGTGTTATAATTATAAGGTGCATTACAAGGCATAATTAATGCATAAAAATACTTTTATAATGTATTATATATAAAGGCCTTTGATAAAGTGTTACCAAATATTATAACCCAAGCCTGTAATACTATACAAAAACACGATCATCATGACATCATAAATTAGAACATCATAAATTACAGTATTTAAAGAGATAAAAGCTGGAATTGTATTTTTTTTTTATTCTTGTCTTACAGGAAGCAACACAAGCAAGTATTTTGGCAGTGTGGACTCCTCAGAGAACAATCACAAGAGCAAAGAGATGATGAAGGAACAGGAGCAGAATTTTGCCACGTGTGTTCTTCAAGACCCAGAATGTAGACTTATAGCTGATGATGATGACTGTGTTATGATGAACTATCAAGTGTCGTCAAGGTGAGCGTCAGTTCTGTCTGCTGTTGGGAGAAGAGGGACTTGGTAATTAAAGGTATAGATGACCCAAAAATGAAAATTCTGTAATTTACTCACCCTCAGGTAATTTCAAATCCATAAGACTTTCATTCATCTTTGACAAATGAAGATGTTTTTAATGAAACCCACAAGATTTCTCTCTCTCTTCTTTGAATGTCCATTCCACCAAAATGATCAAACTTCCAAAAGTTCATAAAGACATTGTAAAAGTATTATATATGAATCAAGTGGTTTAATCCAAGTCTTCTGAAAAGACACAAGATATTATGCCATATTATGGGTCATATTATGCTTTTTAATGTTTTCCTTTTTCTTTGGTGTGTAATGCATCTGTTTGTGCATGTATAAAATCTGCAAAGTTACAAAACTCATAGTCTCCCACAAAGGGACATATTCTAACAAAGAGCACTGACCCAAACATGTTAGCAGAAATTCCTGCCCATAGGCATACGCAAAGAAATTATAATTTTGTCACCATGTTTTAGAGACGCTGTTTGTTTCAACATTATTAACTGTGGTTTTACAGTTGCATAGAACCCTTGGAAGCTGAAGCTCCCGATTATGGTAAGGGTCGTTATATTTCCGACACATGCTTGAAGTGTTTGGCCAATCAGAGCATTGTGAGCTTTTCAAAAAGAGGGGCTTTGTAGAAATCAGCTTTTTTTTAGACAGACTGGAATAGAGGTGCTGCAATAATGTACAGTATGTGAAAAATAATGTTATTTGAACATTAAAGCACGTTAACCTATTTTAGTACACCCAATAAACAAAATAATAACCTTTTAAAATAACACCATATGACCCCTTTAATTTAGGCTTTTATTCACATTTATTAATGCACATATGTAGAACACATCAAATATGGCAACTTAACTGTACTTGCTTGATGTGCAAGAACAAATGTCATTGGTTCTTTAAGAAGTTACAGTAAAACATGCTTTAAACATTGTTTAACATGTTTTAACACACACTTCCTCTTATGATACAGTGCATGAAATGCTCTATGTATGTGCATTTACAATGTTTTGTTAACTTTTTAATGCTTGATTGTTTTGGTGGAATGGAATTCAGCTCATCGTAACGGAGCGGATCAATCAGTAATAAATGATGACAGAATTTTCATTTTGAGGTGAACTATTCCTTAAAGTGTATTTACTCATCAGAAAAGCTCTGTCATAAGAGTGTTGGTGTTATGGGACAGGGACATGGAAAAGGTTCTGAGGGAAGATCGGGAGCGTTTAAGACGTATGCAGAAGAACCAGCCCTGTTTCACCTCAGAACAACGTCGAGAACTGATTGATCTGCACCCCTGGATAAGGAGAGGAGGCTTACCCAATGCCATCAATGTCATGGTATGTGACTCTAGGGCTGAGCGATATGGAAAAATATCTTATAATGATGACAATTTTGCAGCTTACTGAGCAGTACAGCCAAACTAATTTCCCTGAATTTAGCCTTACAAGGTAACAAAACATAAAAGAAAAAAAAATGGTAGATGGTTTAGGCCAAAGTAGAGGCGGACGAAATCACCAAAATCTTTGTTATTAAAGAATAAGAACAGATAAAAGGACAGATGAAATATAATAAAGATACAAAGATGAAACAAACTTGTTTTTTTTTGTTAACAAGTAAACAGGTCTTTTTAATGGCTTGTTTCCACTGAGCGGTACGGTTCAGTAAAGTACACAATTATTTCCGTTTTTGATTGTCAGAAGTTGTGAATGGTACTAAAATTCCGAACTGTACCATACCACATTTTTGGGACCCTTCCGTTGGGGTATTTTAGGAAAGACACAAAAGTCCGGTACTAAAGGGTGGAGTTAAACTGACTGCAGAATTTTGATTGGTTGACAGAGAATTGTCATTTGTGCGTGCTTTTCAGACTGTGTTTTTCCTTGCAGCCTTTGTCAAACAAACCGTGTCTTCCTCTTGTGATAAAAAACCCCATGCCGAAAAAGCAAGAATAAGATCTGCTGTATGTCCTCCATTGTTGTTTACTGTGTCGCTTTCTTCTTCACGCGAGAAAGACGTTGAAGGATACACCACGCCTGCCTAGTAAGGCAATGGAAACGCAAGCCAGATCAGGGTTTTACCGTCCCGAATCGTATCGTACTGTACTGAACCGTACCGCTCGGTTAAAACGAGCCATAACAGCTGCATTTAAGTAAGATATTGAATTATCATATGTAAAAATAAAATACTGCATACTCTTCACTGAATAAACTAAACATACATTGTATTAAAAGTTAAAGTTATTTCAGTCCAAAAAAAAAAATCTTTTGTTGTTTGTTTCACATTAACAACTAATGAACAACTAATGAACAGCAGCATAGGCACAGATCCAATATCCTGACATGCATCTGAACTACCATTTACATTTTTTCACAATTGCTAAAACACTAAACCCCATTCTCTGAACCAAATTCAAAGGCCTAAACCCATTTGAAAAAAAAACGCTCTTCTTCTACAAAACCTTCAACAAGTTCTAACTAGACTCTAAACACATTCCCAGTCACTAAAACACATTTCGCACTGTGATGCACTTGTGTTGCAAAGTGCTAAACACAGACAGGCAAACGTTAAACACAACTAAAACACACAGTTATCATTGTTTACACACAACGACTCGAAATTGTTCACACTTGTTTCTAATGATGCTATCAAACCAACTGTAAAAAATAAGCCAGTTCAGTGTGCACAGGGGCACTGAATGTTGATACCAATGTTGAATACTCAATACAATACTATACTTGTAGTATACATACACTATACAATTAATTCACCTTTCTAAGTTGCGATTACTATACATTTTTATGTAATTGCAAATTTTGTTAATGCAATATTAGGCTAAATTTTTTCTGTAACTGCATGCTCTGGATGCTGTGTTCTCCAGTTTTTTGTAGTGTCTAATGAATGATCTGTACTGATTTATACACTATATTGCCGAAAGTATTGGGACACCCCTCCAAATTATTGAATCCCGGAGTTCCAATCACTTCCATGGCCACAGGTGTATAAAATGAAGCACCTAGACATGCAGGCCACGTAAAATCACAGAGCGGGGTCAGCGTTAAAGTTCATGTGCATGTAAAGGCAGGCGTCCAAAAACTTTTGGCAATAAATTGTTGCCTGGCTGTGTGTATGATCTGAAAGCATTATTTGATTTTGAGTACAGATAAAATAGTTTTGAGGTGATTGTTTGATTTTGCCAGAAGAGGCAGAGGTTTTGTGAATGTAATTTGAAGATTTGTGTTTAATGTTGAAAGTTTCAAGAAATGTGTCTTAACAATTGTGGAAAAACTCTAAGACATAACCTATTGTGTTTATGTAAAGCTTGTGTGTTTTTGACAGTTTAAGTAAAATAAGATGCAAAAGAGAACTCAGTTGACTTTATCTTCACAAGTTTCGGGTTTGTGCTTTTTAAAAATACCATATGTCAGACCAATGAGCAAGTAAAATAATAATAATAATAAACTTTTGTGATGACGAAGTACATTATTGTCACATGAGCGTAACAGCAATGGAGATGATCAAAAAACAGCCATAGAACTGCAACCGATGACTGAATATGCATTGTACCACAATACTTACAATCTTGTTAAACGCAGATCGTCGAGACATATCGTCATATAAAAAGCAGATACAAATATAGTACTTTCTTACTTGCACAGCCCTACGCGACTCAATACTTGTGCTGCTTTTTAAGATGATTGTTTTTGGTCAAAATTATCTTATGGCAGAGGTGGACAGTAGTGAAGTTTTTTTACTTTCTACTCATTTTTCAAGTATATGTACTTTATCAGTGTTTTTCTTTGGGAAACTTTTACTTCACTACATTCTAAAGCATAATGTTGTGCTTTTTACTGCACTACATTTCTTAAATAAAAGTTGTTACCTTTAATACTTAATTACATAAAAAATGTAGTACTTTCTTACTTGTACTTTACTCAAGTAAAGTAAAACTTTGAATTACTTGAGTAAAAGTAAGGAAGTACTGCATTTGTAATTAAGTATTAAATGATATTCAATATGAAACGTAGTGCAGTAAAAACATTATGCATTATGTACTTTGAGTAGAAAGTAAAAATACTTCACTACTGTCCGCCTTTGCGTTTTGTTCAAAATGTACATACATTGCATTTTGTGGAAAAGAACAAAAGTGAAGAGTGTACTTGAAGTGTACTGTAAAGTAAATACAATATTTAACCCAGTATGTGCATATAGAGTGCCACATTGTTAGCTTAGTGACATGCTAAAGCCACACTGAGTCTAACCAGACTACTCAAGTATTTAACAACTCTTGCATGTGTTTGTGTAGGATTGTATGTACTGCGAGAATGACGTCTCTGCTCTGCCAGAAGAAGACTAACCTGATGTGGAGATGGGAATTTTGGGAGGAGAGGTACAAGATGAAGGAGGATCTCAGTCACAGGAAGAAAAGGCGCAATGAAGTGGATAATCTGCATCTTGACATTGCACAAATCTCAGCCAGAAGAACAGGATAACACCTGTACACACTGAGTAAACAGTCTGGGGTATTTAAATCAGACATCCTTTGTCATTTGTTAAAGATTATGAATGTGTATTTATGTGTGTGTAAAGACAAAAGTATGCCAGATAGCTGACTGATTAACCCAAAGATGCTGTTCAAATGTGCACTCTGTCTCTTTATAGTTTTCTCTTGTTCTGTTTTAATATGTAGCTACAGTAATGTTTTCCTCAATGGAATGGTGCTCTGTGCACATATCAGAACATACATTACTAGACTATGTTTGTACAAGCTGACATTGGAATAGAGCATCTATTCTATAGTGTTTATAAATGAAAAAGAGAAACAGACCTATGAACACAACAATATATGGGCCAATACTAATGCATCAAACCAGGAAATGAAACACCATACTGTTGGATTTGGGGACCATTCCAGCCAAATAAGTTGCTGCCAACAACACATGACCATGGCTCGTGTCTTTTTGTCAGATCATGCACAGGAAGTATGTGTTGTGGGTGTTCAGGGACATTTAGTGATGGGAACTAATATTTTTGTAGATATGTTTTGTAGGCATGTTTTCTTCTCTTCTCATTTGGCTATAGAATGTTCTGTTCACATTCCAGTTGTCCAACAGGGCACCAGTGACAGAAATCCTGTAAACTGTCTGAGAATTCCTGTACCTGAAATACTATGAAGGTATGAATATACTGGTGCAGTGGCACTGGCTCTCTACATCTCAGTTCCTGATTTGTGAAGTATTGAAGCAAATGACTGTACAACAAGCTTAAAAAGAGCCGTAGGGTTGTGGTGACTGCTTAAACGGTTCCAGTCAATAAACATTATTTTATTCAAATTTGTTTGATAGTTTTTATGAGAATATCTTTGGTTTGTGGCTGTTTTTTTTCCATCTTTATTTTTTCATAAATGTAGTGAAACAAACATGTCACATTATTCCTACCTTGTAATAAAAAGATACTTCTAGTTCTCTGTCAGCAGTTTTAATTGTCTGATTAAGGATAACCACATAAAAGCCTGTGACAATCAAATGATCTATAATTGGTAATATGTTTAAGGGGAAGTTTTGTCATACATGTTTCCAAACAAATCTACTTTTTTAATTGATGAATTTAAATATACAATTACTATTTTATAGTGTTTACTATTTGACTGATTGTTAATTCATGAAGCAACACCACTTTATAATTGTCATCTAAACTATATATCAATTGTATTTTATTTGTATAAAGTATATGCTTCCCAATTTTTATAATTAAAATAATGGCCATTTGTAGCACTGTGGGGTCTTATACAAGACCCTTTTCCCAAAAGTATTACTTATTATTTTACTTCTTTATTTTCAAAAATAAACCAGCTGGTCAAGGGGTAAAAACCACTTGGTCTCAAGGGATCGGTTTTCTTCACCATCTGTTCTCTCAACAGTTAGCTGACCCCTCACCCGACTCATATATTATTTTATTCTGTTATGCATCCAATTGCTTTTTTCAAATGGTGAATGAGCTTAAAATAAATCGTTTTAAATGAATTAAATAACAATAAAGTCTCTTTTCAATATTATGCATTGAACTCTGAAAGGATTATTAAAATGTTCTGGACTTAAAAAAGTCAAGAATATACTATAATGACCAATAATGTTAATAATAACCATGAAGAATCTCTGGAAACACTTTCTGCAATCTTACCGGAGATAAATTACACTGTAAGTCACTGATATAAATCTTTGAAGCATTTTACTGACCATCTGAGTATTCAGATTACTTTTTTAAAGTAACTAGTAAAGCATTACTTTTTTCATTTACAACAAAATAGCTGAGTTAATTTTTTAATAAGTAATGCAAGTTACTTTGTTGTCCCATTTTTTGACTGACAGCTCTACTGTCCTCATGTTCAGAGAAATCTGTGCTGAGGTGTTGCATGTGTTATTGTAGTTCTAGAATAAATGTAAGCATGCATTTACTCATCTCATTTGCACAAAAACAGATTCAGTATTACAAACCTGCAATAAATAAATGTGTTAAATAAAACAAATATACTTTATGCATTTAATCTCACTTTATTTACCAATGTCTCTGTTGCTGCCTGCCGATGATCCACTTCAACCATACAAGCATGACTAGAGAAAAACATCATGTTTGTGTTTTTTTTATTTTTATTGCTGAAGTAAGAGTGTTGAACTCTTCTCCGGCGTCCTATTCTTCCGTGATCCAGAATGAAAGTAACTTTCCCCAACACTGTTTATAAATATCACCCAAAAAAAACTAAAACTACAATAGCTATTTGTTTTAGCTACATGGGCTCAAGTTTATAGATATATACACATAACAGTGTATATAATAGAGCTGTAATCATTTAATGTGTAACTGTATGGTTAAATTCATATATGCGCTCTCCTCCCTTCAGTATCCTCAGCTTTGATCTGTCGTGTTACTAATTGAGGAGGGGTGAGAATAATGTCCTGTTCCTTCAGAAAGTCCTTAATCTCGAACACTCTCTTGAAACTCATGTCCCCTGGGAACTGGGAACCTTCTGCCCCAACCTTCTGTCCTCACCAAGCCCTTTGACAAATTAACATGAAAGCTTTTAATATACAAATCAAATTCACAGAAGCCATTAAAAAAAAAAAAAATTCATAAGAGCATAAGCATAAACATGAAATTTAGTGCGTTTAAGGTCAAGAGAAAAATTAAAGCTCTATACTTGTACAGACAGCTGAACAGAAACAACTACGTTATGCTATACAGGACGCTGCAATACTATGGTCTAAAACCAATCTGAAGATTATCGTACAGTTAAATTATATATATTTTAAATATTTATAATCCCTAAAATACATAATCAATATTAAAACATACTTTATGGCTACTACACTTAATCTATTCAACAGTCTCTCAATGTGACTTTTAGTGTTTTTTTAACTAGGTCTACAAAGACACAAAACAAATCTGTCTCCCTACTATACAAAGTATTTCTCAGTGTCTATGTAAGTCATTACGGTTCACTCGTTAAGGCGATACAATCTAAAATTAACTTCTAAATAATCTTTTATAGTCATCTGAAGAAAAACATCCGGAAAAATGTCAAACTCGCTCTGTATTCCATACTGTCCCGTAAGATGATGTCATAAAATCCTAAAGCTCTAGCCATTTCCTCATGAAAATCTGAATCATGACAAAAGAATTCCAGCATGCTCCAATGCAGGATTAAGTGGATTATGAAGGAAGATTTATGGTCTGCCAAGAAGTGGTTCTACCATGGCCTCCACATAAACTTAGAATGTGTGATGATAGAGGAGTTCAGGCTGTCCTCAGCTGATGCTGAACTCGCTTCGGTCTCGGTCTCCTCCAGGTCAGAGCACAGATCCTCACTGGAAGGGTTGGACGGGGACAATGCTGAGGACAGGTCAGACACGCCTCCTGGACTTAGCGCCTCTCCGGCTGGCCATGATCCACTGGAGGAGGAAGGCTCTGATATGAGATCCATGATCATCTCCTGAAGGTGATCCTCGTTTAATGGCATGCACTCCAGCAGGTGGTTGAGCAGTCCTGCAGCCACCATGGCGTCGATCCCCGGGCATGTGGACACAAAGGTGTGCACCTCATGCATGCACTGGATGTAACCTGCTGCGAATCTCTCACTGGCCTCTTGGTTCACAGTTTCAGCCTCTGGAAGTCCAGACACACAAGCTTTAAATAAATAATTATCACTGCAACCAATTGCCTCCATATATTGCAGCTGAGGCTGAGTGACCTTACCTTGAGAACGGTTCTGTAGGAGGCTCTCAACTCGTTTCACTGTTAGTTCAAGCACTTCTGCGTTTTCCATCTTTGTCTGCAACTGAAGGAAAAGTTAGGTAAATATCTTTAATTATGGTCTGTTAGTGATAGAGGCAGTAAAGAGGAGATAAACTTACATCACTGTCTGTGAGCAGTGTCCTGAGATCCTGCAGGCTTTCATTAATGCGCGCTCGCCTCTTTTTCTCCACTATAGGTTTACGAGTCTAAAGAGAAAAACATGCAACACGCGCTGTGTTTAAGCACACCACAGACTTTAAGCTTACCACAGACTTCCGTTTTATTTCATTTCATGACAACGCAAAATGGTCTTACCTTTCTGTCACCTTTAGCGGCGTAAAATACGTCCTCCTCCACACCGAACTCGTTTCTGAGTCTAGCCGCGGGGGCCATTCCGAACCAGGTGTTACGAAGTCCTGAACCGCACACTCCGTGAAATAAAGCAGAGCAAAGACGCAATATTTGATCTTCTTTATTGTGCGTGGTGTGCAAACCAAACGGGGCTATTAGTTTATCGACGTGAAGCTAAAGCGAGGTTTTATATGAGCTCATTTGAATATGAATGAAACATTCGCGTGCTCGCTCCAGCCAATCGGCGCGCGCGCCTTTGTCTACAGATGAGCGCACATAATCGAAGCTGCGAGTTGAGTTCTTTTTGTTTATAAAACAGGGTAGGCTGTACTTTCTCTTATGACGCTCTTATGAGTCTTGTTAACATGACTGAGGGATACAATTAGTCTATATGTATCCATTTGTATTGCACGCATCACAATTTTTTTTTTTTGTATTTTTCTTTTATGTAACGTTAGGCCTAATTATTTTTTATGCACACACCTACTCTTCCTTTATACACAGACATCCTCTTCCTTTATTTACCTGAAATGTTTTAGTTCTCGATTTGCTGAGTTTCCTTCAAATACAGTTCAAGTCATTCGTCTGAATAATAATAATTAAATTATATTAGTTTAGAAAATAAAAACAAAGTTCCTATTAAAGGAAGCACAATTTACATTTTCTGTACAATTTTGGGTATAAGACTTCAAATAAAAAGTTTTTTAAGATCATGGGAAATCTGTTCAAAATTGAGTTGTGCTCGCAGAGGTCGAGGGGTCGCGCGGATGTAACGTAATGCCGTCAGTTGGCAGCTGCACGCGGCAGTCAGAGTTGAATAGAATAGGAGAGGGAGGGGTGGGGGAGCGACAGGTGTCCAACTGTTCCTCTGGCGCCCGATGGTGCTCGACTGACTGACTACAGAATAGGCAATGTTCAACATTCATCATCATGACTATTACGAAAACATGTCCAGATAATATTTTAATAAAAAGTAAAAATAAAAATACCAAACAACATTATAAAGAAAAACATGAACCCGTATAGGAACATGAAGATTTTTTGGGATTATTCTTCTGACAACTAAGCACAACTGTCCCACCAAATTCTCATTAATGCGTAATATTTAAGCATGAATTTATGAATTTACAAGAATTCATTTATCCTAGTTCAAATGTTCAATTTAGATATTTTACAAACACAAAACAATCAAACTACAAATCTAAAGCTTTTTTTTATGAGATTAGCCTGAAAGGTTTAAAGGGTAATTAAAAAGAAACATATAGGTCTATAAAAGGACACATCGTGATCGTGGGGGAAGGGAGGTGTTTAGGTAGGCTCAATAATACACTATTCTACTCAGTAAAATTGTGGCAACAGATTACAAGCAATATTATTAATTAAATTCAACAAATAATTTAGAACATGGGTTAGAATTAAACAAATAATTCCTTAAGACTGTTAAACACAAAACACTGTTACAAACACCAAAAACTGACTTAAAAAGTCGAGTCAAGCTGCCAAAGTGAAGGAAATGCTGATTACCATAACGATGACCAAACATTTTCAGTAAAAGATCTAAACCTCTGTTTAATTCTCAAAAAGAACTGTAGACAAATGACAAAAATAAAGTCTAGTTTGTAATAAGAGAGATGTAATGTTTTTTCAGGTGATTACATCCAAGGCTGTGACTTAAGTCAGTCTGATGCCACAATTTTATTGAGTAGATATAGTGTATTATTTTTGACATTGTACTCAGAAATTAATGAAAAATAGACGTCAAACACTGACTTGTCACTAGACCTAACTAATAGGCTACAATAGTGTTATAAATGGCCCACATAATGTTTCTCTTTAATCTAGTGATGTGCACCTGTGTATATGTATAGTGTTAGGATATAATATCATTAACCATATAAAAATATCATTCGTTTTCTGGTTTGACCTTAACTAATATTAGCATACAAATATATGAAATTGGAATTGGAGAGATATATAGACTACTCATTATTGGTTTGTCTTCTGTGAAGTACAGTTAACCAGTTAATCCTCTTTCAGACAGTATCGATGAAATCCAAATTATGTCTTAATATTCAATAATGGAGTGGAGGGTCTACACATTGGCAAGTAGTAGTAACGGGGACTGGCATTCCAGCGCATGATGTAGGACACCGGTGTAGCGCAGCATAAGTTCTGGTGACGCAGAAGCAGAGAGGATAGGGCAGAACAAAACTTGGTTCCCACGAGAACTAGCATATTCTCACCAGAGCATCCTACGTCATACGCTGGAACGCCGGTCTCTCGTGAACGCATTTACATAGAGAATTTTTTTTGTAAAGTTTTAAAATTGGATATTTTTCTTACTCAAACTCATCTCTTTGCTTCAGAAGGCCTTTATTGACCCCCCGGAGCCATGTGGAGCACGTTTATGATGGATTTTATGACTTTTATGAGCAGACCCAGTGGTTTATGGACTTCAAAACAGAAACAGCCATTTACTGCCATTATAATGCTTGGACGTGCCAGGATATTTTTTTTAATATAACTCAGATTGTATTCGTCTGAAAGAAGAAAGTCATATTATAGGGTGAGTAAATCATGGGCTAATTTTCATTTTTGGGTGAACTATCCCTTTAATTTAACAAGTACCATGTTGGTGATTGGAGTCATTAATTATCAAAACTATTTTCATATATCACAGGTGCAGGATTTTGGACTCTCCAATTCCAGCATCTCAATATACAAAAATCAAACCTGCAGCAATCTTTTACTGGTTTGATATTGATTTACATATTCTCCCCCAAATGTCCTTTGATGTCTTTTTACGAATATTGATATATCTGTATGTGAATAGGTAAATATAAGAAAAAAGAAATGACTATGCATATGTTACAAACCACTGCTTTATTAATAATCGTAAAAAAAAAACTGTACATAGAAGCGATAGGGAATCAAATGCTACACAGTATTAGTAGCTAAAGAATGTGTTTAACTTAAAAAGGATTCTAACACTAAAAATTCTTTCATTAAATATATAGTGTTAATTAAATAAATAAAATAATTATTAATAGGGGCCTTCTACAATGCAGGCTACAGTAGATTTACTTCATAGAGGAAGTAGACGGGGTCTGAAATAAGAGCTATTCTGGACTAGATCCACCTCACACACACGCGTGCAGTGAAACATATCTATAAGATACATATTAGAGGAGGGTCTACCGCAGTCAGCGAAAACTGGGTGTGTACAGCACTGCACTGTGTGTCAATTCACACTGGCGGCATACTTCACACATACATTCTTGGTTGACACATGTACAAAGCGATACATACAATTGTCCACGTAAATCGTATGGATAAACATACATATGTAGACACCCAAGTAAATGACAGATATTTCACCAGGGCCTCCACATGTCTAGAAGATGAGGGCTCATTCTCATGGGAGTAGAACACTGATCCTGAGATTGGGTGGCCCTCTCGAACAGGCCGGGAGAATGAGGGCAGGTTTTTGGACTCTGCAACTTA
The DNA here is from genome assembly GCA_023029165.1 of Gobiocypris rarus. Lineage (NCBI taxonomy): Eukaryota > Metazoa > Chordata > Actinopteri > Cypriniformes > Gobionidae > Gobiocypris > Gobiocypris rarus. The sequence goes on along the minus strand of CM040911.1, from coordinate 15,673,790 downwards.
TCACTAGTCAGGGAGTTCTTGGGGAGCTGAGGGCTGTCCTTAGCTGATCGAGGGAGAGATTTGAGCAAGTGGTTGAGCAGGCGGGACCCCAGGGTTTTGTCCATCCAGTCACAGGAAAGTAGCAGGTTGTGAACTTCCTGCATGCACTGGATATACCCAGTACTGTATCTCTGTTGGGCCTCTGCATCCAGAATGGGGTCTTGAATGGAGAGGGAAAAATTATGGGAAAATATTTGTAATCGTTAATGTGGACCAATCAATCACCAATTCAAAGGTTGAATTGGTTGGCTTCACTTTTCAATTTCAATGCAAAAAAAAACCTAAACAAAACATACAGTAAATACCGCTAAATAATATTGGCTATTGCAAATTTTGCTAAATTACATTTACTTACCAGAATCTCTATTGCTCTGGATGTTCTGCAAATGTTTCACCGTCATCTCAAGAATATCAGCCTTCTCTAACTTTGACTGCTGTTTATATATTCCAAAACAAAAGAAGTTTATGATAAGTCTAGTGGTTACTGCCACAAGATCACCTGGTTTAAACAAACATTTTTAGCTTCATAATCTGTAACATGCAAGAATGTAAGGAACTTTAAAATATGCGTTTTAACTTACATCAAGCCTAAAAGCACCAACTACCGTCTCTCTCAGCTGATCTAGACAGTGATTTATTCTTTCCCTTCTCTTTCTCTCAATGAGGGGTTTCCGTAGCTGAACAAAAGACCAACAAAAGTCAAAAGGAAACTAGGTTAAGGCTATGCATTTTAGAACATTTTGTAGTTATTTTCTGCAATAATACCTTTCTCTCCTCTTTGGCGCTGATGTGCCTTTGGCCTGCATTCTGTTGGAGGTTGGTAGCAGTCATCTCCAGTGAAGATCTCGTGCAGTATAGACCGAGTTTCACTCACTCCTGTCTCAGTGTTGGGTGTTTCTAAGGCTCTCCGCGCTGCGGATGCCCTTTATTTATAGGAGGAACATTAGCATCTCAATGCACAAGCTCTTTGCCTGAGATATTTTCCCACACGCTCGCTCCCATCACTCACAAATGACAGGTCACCGCCTCTATTCAATGTATGAGCCCCCAAACACACACACACATAGGCCCACTCAAAGCAAACAACAGATGTCCAGCCTAGAGGCGTTCCACACACAGAAACTACACGTTTTGTGTGTCACATGAAAACCCAAGATGGTTTTCCAAGGTGGCTCGGGATTCCCAGGATTTGTGTTCTGTTACAATCAACCACCTGAGACCCAGTGCGTATTCATGTCCTGTCCTTAATAGACCCAAACGAAACCAAATCCAATCCCAGAGGTATACAGAGCCAGCACTCTGAACCGTTGCCTTCAAGTTATATAGCTGAAATAAATAAAAAATCGGCAATTTTTGGCAAACAAAGTCTCATTAATGAACTGTATAAAATTACAAAATATAAAACATGAGACAACTTTAGTACATGCATAGTCAGAAAAGAGCAGTCTAGAAAAAAAAAGTCCAAGTAGATATAAGTTGTATTGCTACATCCTCCAGCAGTGAATGTGAGCAGATGTCAGAGGGCTTTCGACCACAGGCAGATGTTAGTGAATTAGTCTCTGATCTGTTTGACTAGAGCCACGCGACTGCCAGCAGAGCACACAGACGTGGGAAACTCCACCGGACAAAACCGCTTATTGATCCACGGCTAATGAGAGTGACCCGGTGCGAGGAGGAGGAGGAGATGGGGGAGTTGGAATTGGGAAGTGCCCAGCGCAGAGCTGTAGGCAGGTGCACAGTTTTCTCTCTGTGAAAATGTGCCGTATATTGACAGCGGTTATACATTAAGGCAGCAGCACGTTCATCAAAAATTATCCAAAAACACCAATGTATTTTACAATGCCAAATACGGTTCTGTTTACTCATCATTTGGTTACAAGTGTGACTGCCCTAAATTAGAACTTGCTCCCACATTTTGAACGAATGTGTTTACCTGTGGTGTGTGAAAGTAGTCTATAATAATATATTTGTTTTCATGTGAGGAAATCAGTAGCTCACATACAGGGCATTTACATAAATATTGGTGCTCATAAGCTCCAAGCTCATAAGAGATTAATTGGAAAGCCCCTCCTGTTAGTAAATAGCTTCTTTTTTTTTTCTTTTTTTTTACTGCAGATACATAAATACAAGATCAAGGGAAATGAAGCATGGTTGTATCTCTTACCATGAACTGTCATAATGATAAATAAACTAAAAAACAACATAAATAGCCTGGATTTGCATACATCAAATTATGTAATTACACACAAAAATCCCTGGCAAAAATCTCCAGAAGCTGCAGTATATTCAAAACAGCGCTGCTAGGATCCTGATGAGGGTGCGCAAATACAAGCATATCACCCCAATTCTCAAATCACTCCACTGGCTTCCTGTTTTGCTCAGGATCGAGTATAAGATCTCCCTCCTTTCTCACCAGTGCATCCATGGTGACGCACCCACCTATCTCAAGGAACTCCTCACCACACAAACATTCACACATAACCTCCGTTCTGTTTCAATGTATCTTCTTAAAGCTCCCACGACCAAACTCCGTACTGGGAGATCGGGCCTTCTGCTCAGCAGCTCCCAGTCTGTGGAATGCTCTCCCTGATCACTTGCGGGCCCCACAGACAATAAATGCTTTTAAACGTGGTCTTAAAACCCACCTATTTAGGAGAGCTTTTAATTGATTTGTTACTTCTTGTTTTGCAGTTTTATTTATTTATGTATTTTTGTTGTTGATTGTTTCAAATCTGTAGCACTTTGAGATTCTGCTTAATATAACGTGCATTACAAATAAAATTTATTATTATTATTATTATTGACAAGTTTGCACTTTTTTGTTATTTATAAGTCTAAGGGATTAAATAAAAGAGTTAAATTCAGCAAGAAAAATAGGAAAGCTTAAAGGAGACAAGCCAATTTTGCTTGTGGACAAATAATTTTGCATACAAGATAAAGAAATTAACAATGTATTCAAGGGACAGCAGCATTGGGTTTCCATAATAAAAGATAACCTATTTGAAAATTAAGGTATGGATCATATTTGTAGAACAAAAACAAAATAACTTAAAGGTCACCTATTATGCCCCTTTTTACAAGATGTAATATACGTCTCAGGTGTCCCCAGAGTGTGCCTGTGAAGTTTCAGATCAAAATTCCTAACAGATCATTTAAAATACCATTTTGAAAATGGCAATTTTGGGGTTGAAGAAAAATGAGCTGTTCTGTGCGTTGCTCCTTTAATGCAAATGAGCTTACACTAACATCGTTGCCGCAGCTGTTTTTCATGTCCGCGGGTAGATATATTCATATAACCGGAGGTAAAAACATATATTTTACCTCCGGGAATGCATTTTTTGACCAGGGAACCCCTGAAAAACCCGATTGGGCTTGTTTTGGGCTAGTTTTGGGTTGCAATTGGGCGGGTTTTGTTGTGAAAACCTGGCAACCCTGCCTACACATCTCATTCACAGCTCATTCACAGCAGTAAACATGCAGATGAAAACTGAAACTAGATATTTGTTTGTTTTAATGATCATCTCTATCGCAGACAAGTTCATGTGACATTGCAGTTCTTCATCATCATGAAATTTTATCATCTGCATGCGTTTTAAAACCTTATCGCTCTCAACTTAAACACACATGCTCTTGTCGCATGCGCATAGAGCTGGATGTCAGCACATCCGTGAGTAGTCTATTAAACCAGACTAGTTATCTATCAAACAACAGAAGATAAACAGAAATTCACTCACTGCTCTTGACAGACTGAACTTTAGTAGCTTTAATAAGAACACATTTCTTACTTGAATGCTGCTGTTAATGCTCTGGCGAGGAGATAAGCATGGCGGAACAGATCAGCTCTCTGAGGGAGGGGTCTATGCTTGTACTGTATGTGTCCATCAACATGTGTGGGCAGTGTGATGTCACACTGGAAACGGCTTGTTCTGACAGGGTTCCCGCGGGTCCTTAAAAAGTCTTAAAATGTCTTAAATTAAAATCCGGGAAATTAAGGTCTTAAATTGTCTTAAAATTACCATAAAGTTGCTGTAGGTATTACATTTTCAGCCGGTGTACTTAATGACGATAGGGAAGCATAGTGCTCCACCGTAAAACATCTAATAGTTAATCAATTTAGTATGTGTGAAACAGGTGTGAAATGACAGTCTCCGCGATTTATTAGCTTATTACGGTAGGTCGGCTACAGACGCTGACGTCGGTCTGCGCCTGCATGCTGCCATTATGCGGTTGTCGAGGTGAGGTTCAAAATGCAAAGATGGCAAAGTGTAAATTTAACGACAAGTGGGTGGAAGAGGATGCATTTAAGAGGTGGAATGGCGCCGGCTGAAAATAACAATGGGGCAATGTGTAAATTCTGCAAAAAGAAGCACCAGCGGTACGTTGCAGCAGCTAGTCGTAGCGGGTCCAGGTTAATCACTGCATTGTTTGCAGCTCGACCTAACGATTTTACTAGTTCAGATGCCACCTCACAGTCGACTATAACAAGTTTCATTTCACCGCCAGACACCCAAAAGGCAGAGGTACTGGGTAACACTTTACAATAAGGGTGCACTAATATGCATTAATTCATGCTTAACTAATGCACAGATAATGATGAGTTAATGTGTTACTAATGGTGAACTAACCCATTTATTAATGATTACAGCATCAGCAACTAATGAAGATTCGACATGATTAATAGATTAAGTAATCATTACATTGTTATTAGTTAAATGTGTAATAATGGATTAATTCCTTAATAACATATTTTAATGAACTAATAATGTAAATTAATGTGTTAATTACCACAACGGGTCAAAGCCATGCATTTCAACTTCCAGTTGTCTGCTATAATTAATCATTAGCTAATGATTTACAAAGATTTACAATTCATTTAAATCTAACGAGGACATCTTTGCTGCCATGTTCCCCGATTCGCAGCTTTCACCTGTGGTGAAAATAAAACTGCATAGGCTATGTCGCCAAATATGGCATCACTTCATTCATCAAGAAGGAGCTATCGTGCAGCGTTAGTGAGAAGCCATATTTCGTCATGATTGACGAAAGTTTGAATAAAACGTCAAAAAACAAACAAATGGACCTTCATTTGCGATTCTGGACTACTGATGATGAGACTGGCACACACTACGTCATCTTCCGAGTCTGTGTTCAAGAGTCACTCCAGAGCCGAGGACATGTTGGGTCATTTCAATGTAAGTAACGTTATGAGTGTTGTGTTTGAAATCGCATACTATTATCAGGGCATACTATATATATTAAGTGTTAAGTAATTGTACATATTCTTGTAAAGGTGTGTGTGTCTGTTGTGTCTTTCTTTTTTTCCTCTGCTCTCTTAGGATGAGTAGCGACACCTGTTGTTAATCAGTGCCCTGAGTGTCTCCCGTTGCTGATTTGCTCCTGCAACCATGTGCTCTGCTATAAAAAAGACGTCCAGCTCTGCAGTGCAGGAGAGGCAGGAGGTTTTACTCTGTCTCTCTTGTGAAGAATCCCTGTCTCCTGTTGCAGACGTTAGCGCTGTTTTCTGCATTGTTAGTGGTATTCAATGTAAGAGATCTCACTAGTGTTTGAGATGAGTGTTTAGATGTTATTTTGATTATATCAGGATTCTTTTCTTTTCCTTTTAGTCCCTGAGTGCAGGGCAAGTTATATTTGTTTTGTTAACACCTTCACTTAAAGATTTTATAGTTTAAGTTAGGGAGGCTTTAGGGAGTTGGGTGCCATTTATTTTGTATATCTTTTTCTTTTTCTTCCCCCATAAAGCCCCTCCTTATTCTCTCTTGACTCCTCCCAGCCCCTCTCTCTTAAAGAGACCTGCATGTGATAACACATAACCACACCACATCTCACCTTCTAAGAACAAAACACTAAAACAGTAAACCTATATCACCAATAACATTCCTTATCCTTCAAAATTACTTTTGAACTTATTCACCAAGAATATTCACATTCAAAATAAGTGAACTAGTGTTCTTTTCATTTGCTTCTACAACAGTGTAATCAGGGAGGTTTGGAATCAGAAGCAAGTGATGGTCTCGGTGTGCGTAGTCTTCGCCCCGTTAAGAGCTGAGAAGGACTGTAGCCATTTGCCAGCGGTGTTGTTCTGTATGCCAGCATTGAATAGCCAGGGGTCCTTTGCTTTGCTCAGCAGGTGTTTTACCGCTCTGCTTCTCCATTGCTTTGAGCAAATCTCGGGCTGCTGGTGATGTGGGTGAAGCCATAGTCCACTGCGAAGCTTGCAAACATTTGGCTGGAAAATTGAGGTCCATTATCTGAGAAAAGGATCTCTGGAATTACATGCCGTGAAAACACTATTACGTCATCAGATCTTGCAGGTGTTAGTTTGGCACAAATCTGGAGAAATAGTCCACCACCAGTAGATAAGTGTTTCAGTGCATTGCACCCAGCTTAAGCCATGGTCTGGCTGGAAAATCAGAGGGCATTAACACCTCGGTTTGATTAACTCATTCTTTAATACATGTTGTACAATTTTGAACAAGCACGTTTATCTGTCCACTTAGACCCGGCCACCACACTGAGTCTCGAGCACAAAGTCTAAATCTTGAAACCCCCTGGTGCCCTTCGTGCAGCTTCTCCAAAACCGTGTGGCGCATAGCTGCAGGTATCACCAGCCGCGAGCCCTTTAACAGAAGACCATCATAGACTGTGAGGACCGCTCTTTCAGGCCAGAATCTTTTTACTTCTCCTGTTATGAGGTCCGGCCATCCTTCCTGGCATCGTTTCATCACTTCAGAACAGGTGGGGTCTCTTTTCAGCTGTTCTTTGAGTTCCAAATGGGGTTACAAATGTTGTGTATCTGGCTGATTGGTCCGAAAGTGGAATCTGCCAGAACCCCATGTTTGCCTCCAATTTGCTGAAGACCCTAGCTCCACCCAGGGCCAGCAGTCCAAGTGTCTGCTTGGCAAAATGTACTTCTCCCTATATACAGCCTCATTTAATTTGGTGAGGTCAACACAAATACGCACTGTCGCGTTCTTCTTGGGTACAGGTACCATGCCTGAACACCAGTCGGTCGGCTCCTCAACCTTAGTTATGACTCCCAACTGCTCCATGCACTCTAATTCCTTCTTAACTTTATCCAGCTAAGGAAGTGGAACTCTCCTAGGGGTTGCCAGTGAGAATGGAGTCATATTTGGTTTGAGCTTGATTGTGTAGGGCTGGTGTACCATACCTAGGCCCTGACATACCTTTGGGTACAGTCTTTTGAGCATGTTTGTATCCACACTGTCGAGCTAAGATACCAAATTGAGCTTTAGAATTGCTGGCCGACCGAGAAGTGCTGTGTGCAGATCCTTAACCACATACACATTCTCTTGCACCGTGAGTCCCACCTGGCCCCAGTAGTGGCTTATCTGCATTTTCCAGAGTGAATGTCCCTTTTGTTATCTCTCTGAATGTAGACTCTGGAATGACTGTGACTTCTGCACCTGTGTCAATTTTAAATCTTACTTTATGATGTCTAATGAACAGCTCCACAGGCCAAGCATCCTGGCCCGCCTCTACTGTGCCTAAAAACCAGGGCTCTGTTGGTTCGCTGTACTCTGCTGCACTGTAAAAAAATGTGCTTTAAAATAATGGTAATCTACTGGCACCGGTGGCAGCAATGTACTGTTAATTTACAGCCCTCTACTGTTTATTTACAGCTCTCCTTTTTTACAGTATGTTACCTTAATAATACCATGAAATTAACTCTATTCATTTGAAAAAATTGATCGCTTAACCCAGTTCTCATTTAAAAACAAGTATATGCTGTTTGTACTGTAAACTTATTTCATTTGAATCCACTGAAAAAGAACATTTCTTAACTTAAATATAAACTGCAAACATGTTATGTGTCGTAATGAGTTGTGAAATACTTAAGAAATATGACTTATGATCTTTGCAGTTCATCATTAGCAATAGCACACATGTATGAGGCAAATCAACAAACAGCTCATAACTGCATCAGCAAACACAGCCACAGCCTTTAAATAAAGCATCAGACAGCATATCATCAGTGTTTCTCTGCTCATCCTGGACTGAAGCACAGGCGCTACTCTCCAGCACAATGGTGACCCGCAAAACTAATTCATTAAAATAAGATCTCTTCTATATCACCTTCTGCAACAACACATAAACACAGTTCATTTGAATATTTACTCTCCTTATCAGTTACTGACTTTGCACAACTTTTTTCAATTAACTTTCACTAATATTTCAGTGAAAATATCTAGATTCATCTGGTAAATCTGACTGTTATGTTTCACAGTATATTATTGTTTTTTCCTTGATTTAACGGTAATCTACTGGCAGCTCTGGTTGCCAGTAGATTGCTGTTTTTTTACAGTAATTTTCCGTAAATTAATTTACAGTTGCTTACGTTTCACTCTGGTTTTTTTTTAATCGTATCCCTTTAACCCTTTAAACCCCAAAGCAAAATCTTAGGTTTTAAATGAACACTTATATGTGTCCACACTACAGAATGTTAGAGTAATTGAAGCGGTATTGAAGTTAATGAGATAATTAAGGGATTAATTGAGTGATAATTGAGAATTAGTGATGAACATCTTCAGAATCACTGAAGGAAAGAGAAACACAAGAACAACAACTGACTTCAGCCACAGCTTTAGATAAAATCAACTGAAGATAAAAGAAGACATTAAATCTCTGAAGATCTCCGCAGAGGAGGATTAAACAACTCCACAAACAGCATTACCAGCATCACACATTACTAACCAGACTGACTTTATTTCTGTCACACATCTACAGAAGCTCTTATTGAGAATTAACAGATCTTTTGGTGTTGATGTTTTATTGATAATGTTTGGTCACCATTATGTTGGCTTCAGTTAGGCTCTTGACCCTTGACTTTGCAGTGGTTTTCTGTGGCTGCTGTATCTGTGTTTCTTAGACACATTTGTTTTAGCAAGAAATAGCCATGAAAAAAGTGTGAACAGGTGTCACTGGTTATGTTTTGCTTATGACATAATGATAATGGGATGCTTAGTTTGTTAGTCTATCCCCTAAACAAACCCATTGTTTTAAAAATACATAGTTTTACCATTATTGAATGATATCAATCGGTGACACTTCTGCAAAATATCAAGCAGTGATAAGGAATCAGTTATGAAGGATTTTTTAAACTCATGATTTTCAAAAATGATTTAATCTGCGGTGAGCTTTAGACTGACATAGACATGAAGAATCAGCATATGAATCTCAACAATGGTGACAATAAACACAACAGATGAACAGATTGTAGTAAAGTTCGTGGAAGGAAGGAGGCGGGAACTGGCAAACATTAAAGAATACTTTAATAAAATGAATAAACAAAACACAAGTAAATCGCGGGCAGCCCCTCATGGACGACTGCCCGCACACACATACCAAAACATAAACAAAACGCAACATAAAATTCAGGCCTGGTCCTCTCTCGCCTTGCACTGTCGTCGCTCCTCATTTTATGCTCATGTCATGCTCCTCCATGAGGCAAGACCGGTGTGGCGCACAGCTGGCGCTCATCCTCCTGATTCGCCACCGGCCCGCTCTCACGGTCCCTCGCCTCTCTGCTTGCCACATACCCCCAACGCCCTTCGCAGGCCGGGGGCCACTCCGAGCCTGCGCTCTACTCCCCCTCCCCCGGGGGGTCCGGCACCTGAGGGTAAAGACGGGACCTGGGGGTAAAGACAGAGAGGCGAGGGAAATGGAGGAGCATGAGGAGCGACAGAACGAGAGAGGTAAACAGCAAAAAAAAAATTCTGGTACGGTTCCCAGACACACTGCCACTCGGTCCTCAGCCAGCTGAGAGGCTCTTCCTCGCGGTGCCATGCGATGGTACTGGACGCTCGATGGACGGCTCGATCCTCCTCCGCCCCCTGGCGGCCGGCGGTGGCTCCTCCGATTGAGGGCAGCCGGCAGCGAGTCCCGTGCTCCCTGCTCCCCATCATGGCAGATGGCAGCAGGCTCCGGCCCACGGCGAACACCGGCGACTCCTCCGCTCCCTCCAGGACGGCCGCCACCCCACCTCGACCCAGAGGCACGGCAGCGAGCTCTTCATCCCACCGATCTTCGGCCACTCCAGCACCATCGCCACGGGCAGCCACCCGCAGTCTTTGCTCACCCGCGCTGCCTGAACTCCTCAGCACCGCGATCCCCCTCAGCAGCGAGGGCTCTTCGACAGCATGTCCCTCCTTCCTCCCGGGTTTCGGCACCAGTGTAGTAAAGTTCGTGGAAGGAAGGAGGCGGGAACCGGCGAACATTCAAGAATACTTTAATAAAATGAATAAACAAAACCTCACGGACGACTGCCCGCACACACATACCAAAACATAAACAAAACTCAACATAAAATCTAGGCCTGGTCCTCTCTCGCCTTGCACTGTCATCGCTCCTCCTTTTATGCTCCTGTCATGCTCCTCCATGAGGCAAGACCGGTGTGGCGCACAGCTGGCGCTCATCCTCCTGATTCGCCACCGGCCCGCTCTCACGGTCCCTCGCCTCGCTGCTTGCCACACAGATCAACTCATCAACCTCACAAAACACTGTCTTTTGGACATAACTTTGCTTAGTGGGTAGTCTGTCAGAACGTTCTTTAACATACTCCGTCATTTTGTTCATACAGGACATCATTCAAACTGCAAATGTTTACTTATATTTGTGTATACACAATTAAACACAACAACATTGTGATTTTGGCAAACTGTAACCTACAACTTTATGCCACTTCTATCGTGAGAACGACTACTGCAGTTTATAACAGTTGAATTGAGCTCACTGAACATATACCCATATAACGTTAAAAATTATATAATGATTAACGTTAATTATGTTTGTGTATGTTTGCATTTAATTGTTGTGGATTACTTGGCACATTGAATTGATCTATTTCTTTTTTTTTTTACAAATGTGCAGGAAGGTTCAAAGGAGCTGAATCTGAACAACATGCTCTCACTATCAATGGATTGGCCCGCTGTAAACTGGAAGTTTGTTGAACTCTTACAAGAGGAACACAGAGATCAGTGTGGTGGAGCCCAACTACAAATAATTGGAAGTTGTGGCCTTCACACGATGCACAACTCGTTCAAGAACGGCTTCGCAGTGTGGCAAGTTGAGAAAGTCCTGAAAGCCCTGCACAACGTTTCATTGTACACCTGCAAGGAGAGAGGACTTTGTGTTAGTGAGAAAGTGTGATACATTTCCTCTACCATTTTGCAGACATCAATGGCTGAAAAACCTTCCAGCAGTGGAGCGAGCCATTGAAATTTGGCCATATATTGTCACCTATGTGGATCAGGTCAAAGCCAAGATGCTCCCTGATCCAAGGTCATCGTGACACCATCGCAGAAGCCCGGATGGATCACTTCATCTTGGCAAAGTTACACTTCTTCATGAGTGTCTCAAGAAGTTTTCAGCCATTTCTCACCAAGTACCAGACAGATGCCCCAATGATTCCCTTCCTCGGCATAGATTAGGAGGATCTAATCAGGGTAGGCCTAATGACTACTAAAAGTATATTAATGGTTTAATCATTCAAGCACCATCATTTACAGAGGATATGAACTACTGAGTTTTCAACATGATGATGTTTGTAGAAAGTATTGTAAATAATGTGATACTTTTTCCAATTTTGATTATAATTGTTATGATTGTGCTATTCTATTTTCAGAGCCTTCTCAGACGCTTCATAAAGCGAGACGTCCAGGTTGATGTTTCCCCGGTAAAACTGGTCAAGCTTGATCTCTTTTCCAGTACTTTAGACACAGTCGCTCCCCTGCACTTAAAGAAGATTAAAGAAAATAGTCCAATGCCGTGGTACAACGAGCACACCCGGGCCCTTAAAACAGCAGCCAGAAAAATGGAGCGCAGCTGGAAGAAAACAAAACTAGAGGTCTTTCGTAATTCGTGGAAAGAACGTATGATCGCATACAGAAAGGCCGTAAAAACTGCTAGATCTGCTTATTTCTCGACTCTCTTAGAAGAAAACAAACACAAACCTAGGTATTTATTCGATACAGTGGCTAAATTAACCAAGAATAAAGCTTCAACTTCTGATGTTTGTAAACAGCACAGCAGTAATTACTTTATTAACTTCTTTACATGTAAGATTGACAATATTAGGAAGAAAATTATAACCATGCAGCTGTCTACTACAGTATCACATCAGACAGAGCATCGTAGTGTCACTGAGGAAAAATTACACTCATTCACTGCTATAGGAGAGGAAGAATTGGCTAAACTTTTTAATTCATCTAAATCAACAACATGTATGCTTGACCCTATACCGACTAGGCTATTAAAAGAGATGCAACCAGAGGTAGGATATATATATATATATATATATATATATATATATATATATATATATATATATATATATATATATATATATATATATATATATATATATATATATATATATATATATATATATATATATATATATATAGCGTTTTTAACAATGCAGGTTGTTTCAAAGCAGCTTCACAGTGTTAAACAGAAAAATAATGCAACAGAATATATTTTGATTATCATACAGTAACAACGTGGGCTTTAGATCAGTAATTAGATAAGTAATTAGGTCTATATGGTTAATTTAGTTTAATAATTAGATTTATTTTGAAATATATTTGAAAAATAGTTTTTCCCCAACTGAGCAAGCCAAGCCAGAGGCGACAGTGGCAAGGAAACCAAAACCCCATCAGGAGACCTAATGGAGAAAAATAAACCTTGGGAGAAACCAGGCTCAGTCGGGGTGCCAGTTCTCCTCTGGCCAATTAAACAAACAGCGTATTATTATTAAAATTATTATTTTAAAGGTCAGAGGTCATAATCTATCTGAATATTTGAAAGATCTGAGGCAACACGACGGAGACGGGTTTATTGAGGATGATGTATCGATTAAATAATTATTAAAAATAAATAATTTGAAATATCGGAGTCATTACGCCGGAGACAGGTTTTTATTGAGGATGCCGTATTGATTAAACAATTACTAAAGTGTAATATTTGAAAGATCGGTGGCAACACGCTGGAGACGGGTTTTTTTGAGGATGACATATCGATTTAAAGAATTATTAACTAGGACTATTCAAACAATCGGAGTCATCACGCCGGAGACAGGTTTATTGAGGATGCCGTGTCGATGAGGCAGCTTAAGGGGGAGTCTAAATGACACGGTCTCTGCAGACACTTCAGGGTCATGTGTTGGTCACATCTGGGTGCAGGTCCACCGTCTGATCTGGATACAGCCAGGATCCAGCTGACTGCAGTAGACCTCGGGATAAAACAGAGAGACTAAAATTAGCGTAGATGCCATTCTTCTGATGATGTAACGAGTACATCAGGTGTTATGGGAAGTGTTCCCGGTTCCGGCTGACCTAAATAATGCAGCCTAATAATCATTTAATTGAAAAAAGTGTTTTATGTGTATGCCATAGAATAGAGATGTGTTTTTAGTCTAGTTTTAAACTGACAGAGTGTGTCTGCTTCCCGAACAATGCTAGGAAGACTGTTCCAGAGTTTAGGTGCTAAATAGGAAAAGGATCGACCACCTGCAGTTGATTTTGATATTCTAGGTATTATCAACAGGTCAGAGTTTAGAGACCGCAGTAGACGTGATGGAGTATAATGTGTTAAGAGCTCACTCAAGTACTGGGGAGCTAAACCATTTAGTGCTTTGTAAGTAATAAGCACGATTTTAAAATGTATGTGATGTTTAATAGGGAGCCAGTGCAGTGTTGACAGAACCGGGCTAATGTGTTCATACTTACTGGTTCTAGTAAGAACTCGAGCTGCTGCGTTTTGGACCAGCTGGAGTTTGTTTCTTAAGCGAGCAGGGCAACCACCCAGTAGAGCATTACAATAATCTAGCCTTGAGCTCATGAACGCATGTATTAACTGTTCAGCATTTTGCATTGAGAGCATGTGCCGTAATTTAGATATATTTTTAAGATGGTAGAATGCAGTTTTACAGATGCTAGAAACATGGCTTTCAAATGAAAGATTGGTATCAAAGAGCACACCCAGGTTCCTAACTGAGGACTTGACAGAGCAGCCATCGAGGGTTAGACAGTATTCTAGGTTAATACTTGTGGAGCTTTTTTGTCCAATGATTAAAAATTCAGTTTTTTCTGAATTAAGTTGCAGGAAATTACTGATCATCCAATTTTTTATATCATCTATACATTCCGTTAATCTTGTGAATTGGTTAGTTTCTTCAGGGTGTGAAGAAATATAGAGCTGAGTATCATCAGCATAACAATAAAATCTAACGCCATGCTTCCTAATAATATCTCCCAGTGGTAGCATGTACAGGGTGAAGAGCAATGGCCCTAGCACTGAGCCCTGTGGTACTCCATACTGAACTTGTGATCAGTGTGACATCTCTTCATTTACTGCTACAAATTGATAACGGTCAGATAGGTATGATTTAAACCATGCCAATGCAGGTCCACTAATGCCTACATAATTTTCGAGTCTATTCAAAAGAATGTTGTGGTCGATTGTCGTGGCAATAATTCAACTCAATCACTGAACAAGAGACAAATCTTTGAATATAATAAAGAATGATTTATTTCCTTGCAAGGAAAGAGTACACTGTCGCACAGCCACAGATGACTGTATGAGAGCGGCCTAAAGACTAAACAATCAGGTTCCCTTTTATACCATTTACAAGGTCAGAAACAAAGACGAGCTCCTGTAATCTTCCACTTCAGTATTCACATAGTAATAACCCTTTCAGTTTGGTCATGGTCCCCTTTGTCAAGGATCAATACAGTTTTAGCCACTGACCTTAGGGGTCAGATCGATTCTTTTTAAACTGACCAGTTGTCCCTCTCAGTTCAATTCTAAGGACATGTAGCAACCTTCATGTTAAGCATACTACAATAATGATTATATGTGTTAAAACAAATTCATACATATTGTTAAAATCACTCTCCTCAATGATTATACTTTCTTCTATTGATTAAATACATTTTTTCTATTACATCGATAGTGTCGAATGCAGCGCTAAGATCGAGTAACACTAACAAAGAGATACAACCACGATCGGATGATAAGAGTAAATCATTTGTAACTCTGATGAGAGCAGTCTCAGATACTCATGATACGGTCTAAATCCTGACTGAAAATCCTCACAGATACCATTTCTTTCTAAAAAGGAACATAATTGTAAAGACACAGCCTTTTCAAGTATTTTTGAAAGAAAGGGTAGATTTGAGATTGGCCTGTAATTGACTAATTCTGTAGGATCAAGTTGCGTTTTTTTAATAAGTGGTTTAATAATAGCCAACTTAAAAGTTTTTGGTACATATCCTAATGACCAAGATTAATTAATGATATTAAGAAGAGGATCCATGACCTCTGGTAGCATCTCTTTTAATAGTTCTCTTTTAATAATTCTTCCTCTCCTATAGCAGTGAATGAGTGTAATTTTTCCTCAGTGACACTACGATGCTCTGTCTGATGTGATACTGTAGTAGACAGCTGCATGGTTATAATTTTCTTCCTAATATTGTCAATCTTACACGTAAAGAAGTTCATAAAGTCATTACTGCTGTGCTGTTTACAAACATCAGAAGTTGAAGCTTTATTCTTGGTTAATTTTATCCACTGTATCGAATAAATACCTAGGTTTGTGTTTGTTTTCTTCTAAGAGAGTCGAGAAATAAGCCGATCTAGCAGTTTTTACGGCCTTTCTGTATGCGATCATACGTTCTTTCCACGAATTACGAAAGACCTCTAGTTTTGTTTTCTTCCAGCTGCGCTCCATTTTTCTGGCTGCTGTTTTAAGGGCCCGGGTGTGCTCGTTTTACCACGGCATTTGACTATTTTCTTTAATCTTCTTTAAGCGCAGGGGAGCAACTATGTCTAAAGTACTGGAAAAATGAGAGTCAATAGTTTCTGTTGCAACATCGTGTTCCTCTAAGCTATCTGGAATGCTGAGGAGATGATACTGATTAGGAAGATTATTTAAAAAGCAATCTTTAGTCGCAGCAGTGATAGTCCTGCCATTTTTTAAACGGGTGGACAGCTTTGTAGCTTTAGCTAAATTAAGTATACATGATACTAGATAATGATCTGAGATGTCGTCGCTCTGCTGCAGAATTTCAACGGTATCAACATTTATTCCATGTGACAATATTAGGTCTAAAGTATGATTATGGCGATGAGTAGGTCCTGACACGTGTTGCCTAACTCCAATAGAGTTTAGAATGTCTTTAAATGCCAATCCAAATGTGTCTTTTTCATTGTCTACATGGATATTAAAATCACCAACAATTAGTAATTTATCTACGGCCAGAACTAGCTCTGATAGAAAATCAGCAAATTCTTTGATAAAGTCTGTATTGTGCCCTGGTGGCCTGTATACAGTAGCTAACACAAATGTTACACGGGATTTATCATTTGCACTACATAACGTTACATAAAGCACCAAAACTTCAAAGGAATTATATTTGAAACTAGACTTCTGAGTAATACTGAAGATATTATTATAAATTACAGCAACCCCTCCCCCTTTACCTTTCAGACGCGGCTTGTGTTTATAACAATAATCTTGTGGGGTGGACTCATTTAAAGTAATGTAGTCGCCAGGTGCGTCACTGAGTGGGGAGAACCTGTTTGATATTCTAATCGGAACGGTGTTTTTTTGATCCGCGACTATGCCGCCTCACCGTTACCCAGTTTCCCTGCTGCGGGGGCCCTGCAGCCGAACCGGAGAATGTACAGAGTTCACTAAGCTACTCGCATCCAAATCAGTGTCTAAAGCTGTAACATCCTCACTACTCTCAGATAAAGTCTGGATGCGTGTCTCTAATTCTGAAATCTTCTCCGTCAGCCTAATTATCTCTTTACATTTATCACATGTGAAGCCCTGTTCGCCGACGGAGAAGCCTATACTAAACATGCAGCAAGCAGTGCAAGTGGAAATGACAGGAGAAGATGACATAGCTTACCGTGTTTGTTGATGAATCCAACTTACCACAATGGTTTGTTGGAGACTATTTACTATGCCAACTCACCACAGTTTTTTAATGAACTCAGAAAACACGAGACCGGGTGCAGAGATGACAAGCTAACAGGCTAGCGAAATGCTAATGTGTGATGGTGATTTAGATTAAAGCTAGTGATGTCAAATTTAATGTGATTGGCAATATTTAAACAATATATGGTGATGAGTAAGTTATATTTAGCAGTAGAACAAAGAAAATATGTCAAATAGAGATTCAAAAGCAAGACTGTACAGAGCTACAAACACTAGCTGAGCAGGAGGCAGACAGGAGACTGGAGACAGGAGACTGAAGCAATCGATCAGGAGCCGTGAGGTGTTACTGTTCATGCGAGACAGCCAGAGTTCCCTGTCAAAAATGTGTCAGAACCTTCTATTGAAGTGCCCCCTGAAGTACCCCTCTGTCCAAAATATGATATGCCTGGACCCCCAAAATATGCACAAAGAACAAGACATGTGCCTGCAAAAAATTAAGGCCCTCATCATGAAATTTGTGCAGGATAAGAAGCTGTCAGGAGGAGTCACAGCGGGTAACATCTGTAGAGAAATATCAACAGTTAGCCTAGTTTTTATCAAAGGGAGTCTTATTTTAGAGTCTTATTTAAGTTATACTAACTTGGGTGTGCTCTTTGATACCAATCTTTCGTTTGAAAGCCACGTTTCTAGCATCTGTAAAACTGCATTCTACCATCTTAAAAATATATCTAAATTACGTCACATGCTTTCAATGCAAAATGCTGAACAATTAGTACATGCGTTCATGAGCTCAAGGCTAGATTATTGTAATGCTCTACTGGGTGGTTGCCCTGCTCGCCTAATAAATAAACTCCAGCTGGTCCAAAACGCAGCAGCTCGAGTTCTTACTAGAACCAGGAAGTACGATCATATTAGTCCAGTTCTGTCAACACTGCACTGGCTCCCTATTAAACATTGCATACATTTTAAAATCTTGCTTATTACTTATAAAGCAATAAATGGTTTAGCTCCCCAGTACTTAAGCGAGCTCTTAACGCATTATACTCCATCACGTCTACTGCGGTCTTGAAACTATAGCCAGACTCTGTCAGTTTAAATCTAGACTAAAAACGCATCTCTTTACTATGGCATACACATAGAACATTTTTAACTTTCTTTATTCAAATTAAATGACTGATTGTTAGGCTGCATTAACTAGGTCAGCCGGAACCGGGAACACTTCCCATAACACCTGATGTACTCGTTACATCATAAAAAGAGTGGCATCCACAC
The DNA here is from genome assembly GCA_023029165.1 of Gobiocypris rarus. Lineage (NCBI taxonomy): Eukaryota > Metazoa > Chordata > Actinopteri > Cypriniformes > Gobionidae > Gobiocypris > Gobiocypris rarus. The sequence goes on along the minus strand of CM040911.1, from coordinate 15,655,495 downwards.
TAATGTTAGTCTCTCTGTTTATCTCGAGGTTTACTGCAGTCGGCCGGATCCAGGCCGTGTCCGGATCGGATGGTGGACCTGCATCTGGACATGACCAGCTCATCCTGGAGTGTCTGCTGAGACCATGTCCATTAGTGTCTCCTCTGAATTTGCCTCACCGCACGTCATCCTCAATTAACCCGTCTCCGGCAATAACTCCGATCTTTCAAGTATTCATATTCTTGTGTAATCGACGCGCCATCCTAAATGAACCCGTCTCTTGCGTGATACCCAAAATTTCGAATATCCCTATCTAATATGATTTATGACCTGCAAGGTTGCCAGAGTAATAATTATACACTGTTAATAATAGGCCAGAGGAGAACTGGCACCCCGGCATCATGCCCTGATGGAGTTTTGGTTCCTTGCCACTGTCGCCTTTGGCTTGGCTTGCTCAGTTGGGGACACTCAAATTATGATCCAAGTTACTCAACTAAATATACAAATAGAATTTATTAATTTGGTCATATATAATTCTATAAACTATCCAAATTAAACTAGCCAAATCAAATTTTGTTGCAATGTTGTCCTGTTTAACACTGTGAAGCTGCTTTGAAACAATTGTCATTGTAAAAGCGCTATATAAATAAAGTTGATTGATTGATTGATTATACTATTGATTATACTTTTTTTATTGGAAATACAGCATAGTATGAGTTATAATAAATGTATATAGGCCTAATATATGTTCTTAGACATAATAATTGAAATATACTCTCACCTAAAGGATTATTAGGAACACCACACTAATAATGTGTTTGACCCCCTTTCGCCTTCAGAACTGCCTTAACTGGCATTGATTAGGTGCTGAAAGCATTCTTTAGAAATGTTGGCCCATATTGATAGGATAGCATCTTGCAGTTGATGGAGATTTGTGGGATGCACATCCAGGGCACAAAGCTCCCGTTCCACCACATCCGTAAGATGCTCTATTGGGTTGAGATCTGGTGACTGTGGGGGCCATTTTAGTACAGTGAGCCCATTGTCATGTTCAAGAAACCAATTTGAAATTATTCAAGCTTTGTGGCATTGTGCATTATCCTGCTGGAAGTAGGCATCAGAGGATGGGTACATGGTGGTCATAAAGGGATGGAAATGGTCAGAAACAATGCTCAGGTAGGCCGTGGCATTTAAACAATGCCCAATTGGCACTAAGGGGCCTAAATTGTGCCAAGAAAACATCCCCCACACCATTACACCACCAGCAGCAGCCTGCACAGTGGTAACAAGGCATGATGGATCCATGTTCTCATTCTGTTTATGCCAAATTCTGACTCTACCATCTGAATATCTCAACAGAATTTGAGACTCATCAGACCAGGCAAAATTTTTCCAGTCTTCAACTGTCCAATTTTTGGTGAGCTTGTGCCAATTGTAGCCTCTTTTTCCTATTTGTAGTGGAGATGAGTGGAACCCGGTGGGGTCTTCTGCTGTTGTTGCCCATCCGCCTCAAGGTTGTACGTGTTGTGGCTTCACAAATGCTTTGCTGCATACCTCGGTTGTAACGAGTGGTTATTTCAGTCAAAGTTGCTCTTCTATCAGCTTGAATCAGTCGGCCCATTCTCCTCTGACCTCTAGCATCAACAAGGCATTTTCGCCCACAGGACTGCCGCATACTGGATGGTTTTCCCTTTTCACACCATTCTTTGTAAACCCTATAAATACTTGTGTTCAATTTGGAGTTCAGGAGATTGTCTTGACCAGGACCACACCCCTAAATGCATTGAAACAACTGCCATGATTTGGTTGATTAGATAATTGCATTAATGAGAAATTGAACAGGTGTTCCTAATAATCCTTTAGGTGAGTGTAGTTGAAAACATGAGATGCATTTTCCTATAGTGAAATGCAGTGAGTATAGTGAAAATAAATCTTGTGTGACAACAAAGTATAATTTTAACTTGAAAATATTACAGATGATTGTCTTTATCTAAATGCAGGTGATAAGATTGCCCAACAATTTCAGAAGTTCCTCTTCAGTGAGGCCAGAGGAGAGGAATTCATGGCCTTCAGTGCATTGGATGGAAAATCGCGAGTTGACAGCTTCCTGCATAAGGCCATGAATGGATATGCAGAACTTTTGAGCTTTGTGGAAAAGCTGCTTTCTTGCCCATGGACAAGCTACTGTGGAGCGTGGGTTCTCCATAAACAAAGAGGTGGAGATGTGCAATATGAACGAAGACACATAGTCTCACAGAGACTAATCAGCGACTATGTGAGGATGTGTGGTGGAGTGGTCAAAGTGCCTCTAACTAAAGAGCTGCTAAATGAGTGTGCATCTGCACGCAACCGGTACAGGATATTCTTGGAAGATGAGAGGAAGAAAAAGGAAAAGAAAAAACAGATGAACCAGAGAAAAGGGGTTAAAGATGAGCTTGAAGAGCTACGCAAGAAAAGAAGAACAATCTCAACTGTGTGTGAAACTCTAGAAAAGGATGCAGATGGCCTTGCAGAGAAGGCTGAAAATACAACAGAGACAAAGATGGCATGGCAGAACTTATCACTAAATCTAATTCCATGAGAAAATGATGCAAGGAAAAGAGAAGGGAGTTGGTGGACCTAGACCATGAAATTGAGAAAAGAGCAGCTAAGCTACGTCTTATCTTCAGGAGAATTTGGGATGTTACAAAACAAAGGGTTTCTCTCATTAAAAGTCATGTAATAACATTTGCGTTTTCTAACAGTTATGTAGATTATTTGTCAACTTTTTGGCTTGTGAAAGGCTGTTTTGACGACCTTCATTATTGAGCTTATTTTCAGTATTCTATTCTATATGGTTCCTTCAGTCAAGGCATTGTGTAATCCAACATAGTGTAATCCAATTTATCTATGTTACGAAGTCTCTGTTCTACATCACAAAGGAACAAAAAAAAATAAAATAAAAAGGTCTCAAAGAAAACTATTTTTACTTTTTATTACTTACGAGTTTACACATTGCACATAATTGATACCAAATGTAAACTTTACGTTTTGATTTCCATTGTAGAAGGCAATAAATTGAGTAGCCTGTTCCAAAGAAATTATGACATTTTTGGGTCTTAAATTATATTTGTTGAGGTCTTAAAACAGTCTTAAAAATCATTACATTTTACTTTTAAAATGGTGTAAGAACCCTGTCTGAGACACTGCTTATGATTTATGGGGATTCAAAACCATTATAGGGTTGTTGTGTACACACACTGCCAACACACATTTATGTTCAAACACCTTATAAAAGTGAATTTAGCATAATAGGTGCCCTTTAATCGAGCCAAAAATGTACACATGTTTCGGATGTGACCACCTTAATACATGAGTCATTTAGCAAAAAGCTGATAACGAGACACAGTTACATGCCTGTCCTGTCTCGTGTTGCACATGTGGTGTTTTGTTATTTTGGGCCATGTGGTTGTGTCTTTGTTTAGATCCCACCCCCTTGTTATCTCGTTATTGGTTTCATTTGCCCCACCTGTGCCCCCATCAAGTCCCAGTTTGAGTTGTCCCCTTTATAAGCTCCTTGTGTTTGTTAGTCTTTGTTGAATCGTTGTATTGCACAACCTAACGCTTTTTGACTTTCTCAGTTTGTGTAAATCCACTTGGGGTTCAGAGTATTTATTTTTTTCCCACATTAATTGCACACATATCTAGTACAATTATGTGGTTTTGTTTCATTAATAAAGCGTATACTTTTTTCTTGATTTACCCTGGAACAATGGAAGTGAAATGTGACAACATGCCCCATAGGTACATTGTAACATGACCAAATGACAGCTTAAAATGTTATCTGATACAAAAAATTCCAAGACAAACTTAAATATTTTGTCAATAAAATACAATTATTAACTTTTTAAAATAAAATAATGGCTTTTTTATTATTAAAAATATACACATTTTTGATTTTGACAACAAACACTGCTAAATATAGATATACAGCATAGTTAAAAACAGAATAATAATGAATAATTTCTGAACATTGATTCTCAGTCCTTTTTTACCCTTTTCTTATGGTTTCTCAAAAGAATTCAATAAAATATAGCATATTTCTAATAGGGGCTCATTGTAACGCAGTGTTACAATGCACCCCATCTTCCCAACTATGATTTAAATCGCGGCTCGCATCTTCTGCTGTTAGATCAGCATTAAAGAACAATCTTAATTGTTAATTAACAGATATAAGATTAAAATAATATCATATGTCTTATTTTAAATAAACACAAAAAACAGAGATGAAAAATAAACTTCAGAAAGAAATTTACTTTTGCTATGGTTAAATAAATGTTTAGTGATATCTACCAAAGATTTTTAAATTTTGGCGCAATATTTTCTCTATATAGTGTTGATATGGCAACTAGTAAATACACAAAGTTTCATCATCCTGGCATGTGTGAAAAGTGTTAAACCATGCGTGTTACAATTAACCCCGAGTTAGGTTGTGCCCCGCACAACCCTACGTCTCCCGTTTCCCCGTGTTGGTATGTTTTCAGTTTTATGTATTTTCTAGTTTATGTTTTTCCCCCCTTTTGGGTTTTGTTTTGTTATTTTATTAATAAATCTTCATTTATTTGCATTTGAGTCCTCACACCAGTTTCTTCTTATTTTGTCGTAACATAACGATCCGACCAAGAGAAGACTCAGCAAGATGAAGACATTCCTATTCCCATCTCCTGGCCCTTCCGCTGCACTGACTGCCGTACAACGGAGCAAACTCTTTTCCCTTCGGCAGGAGGGAGACAGCATGAAGGAGTTTGCTTACCGGTTCGCCTTCACAGTGGAGGGGCTTAACATCAGCCACGCAGAACCAACTGTCAGTGTGTGGGAGATGGGAATAATGGGGACATTATCATTTTGGTAGTTTATGAGATTTACTTACAATCGGGATGTTCTTCTTTTATCTTCAGTTGATTTCAGGCTGTGTGGCTTTAAGTCAGTTGTTGTTGTTGTGTTTCATTTTCTGAGAGTGCAAGCATGATGTTGAACCAACATCATATTGTAACATTGAGTCAGTGCCATTACAATTGATTTTTTGGATGAAATTTCAAAAATGTTTTAACATTAATTGCGTGTGCAAACATGATGTTGATTCAATTATGTTTTTTTTATCAGTTAACTTTGACATTTACATTGTTTCTATATGGTGGCTTGCGTTCAGGGGACAGAGAGAGTCTTTCGGGATATAGGCCTACACATTAAAAGTCCCCAAGTCCCCAGTCCTACAGATGACACCTTCGGGGAGAGGGAGGAGGAAGAACGTGGGCGAGTTGATAACTTCCCCTGAAGCGGGGGATTCCGTATCGCCTCACCCTCAGAGGCACAGGAGAGAGTGGACTCCAGGAGTTTACCCGAGAACGGTGGTCCCGGTTCAGGTGGTTCCTGTTTCGGTGGTTCCGAAACGGAGGAGGAGGAGAAAGGCTTCCTCCGCGACACTTCAGGTAGACCCAGTTCTGGTGGTCCCTGTTCCGATGGATTTAATTCCGGTGGTCCCAGGTCCGGTGGTCCCTGTTCCGGTGGACCCAGTTCCGGTGGACCCTGTTCCGGTGGATTATGTTCCGGTGGACTCGGTTCCAGTGGACCGAGTGGAAGGCTCCCTCCGTGACTGTTAAGGGGGTCCATGTTCCGGTGGTCCCAGTTCCGGTGCTCCCTGTTCCGGTGGTCCCTGTTCCGGTGCTCCCTGTTCCGGTGGATTATGTTCCGGTGGACTCTGTTCCAGTGGTCCCTGCTCTGGTGGTTCCGAGTCCGGACACGGCCTGGAGGGCTGTGATGGGATGTTTTGTGGTGGCAGTCCTGCATGCTTGGGAGGAGCACAGGGCTTTCTCCAAAACTCCAGAGATTGTTCCGGTGGATCGTGTTCGGTGATCTTCGTTCCGGTGGTCCCAGTTCCGGTGGATCGTGTTCCGGTGGATCCTGTTCTGGTGATCCCCGTTCCGGTGGTCCCAGTTCTGGTGGATTGTGTTCCGGTGATCCCAGTTTATTTGCATTTGAGTCCTCACATTAGTTTCTTCTTATTTTGACGTAACAGACACACCTGGGTAGACTAATCAAGGCAGAACTACAACATGGCACTCAAGGTAGGAAGTAACACAAAAAAGTCCCAAAACCTACACAGAGCACATATGACAACATCTTTCTTAAGGTGTGCCTTAATCCCTGTTGTACCCTACTAAATCTAATATAACATATCCAAAACCTACACAAGAATAATGTAGTAAATTACAAAAGGGAAAAAAGTCTAATTCACCATTTAAACCTGAAAATGTAGTTGCTTTTAATGTGTAGGCCTATATCCCGAAAGACTCTCTCTGTCCCCTGAACGCAAGCCACCATATAGAAACAATGTAAATGTCAAAGTTAACTGATAAAAAAAAAACATAATTGAATCAACATCATGTTTGCACACGCAATTAATGTTAAAACATTTTTGAAATTTCATCCAAAAAATCAATTGTAATGGCACTGACTCAATGTTACAATATGATGTTGGTTCAACATCATGCTTGCACTCTTAGAAAATGAAACACAACAACAACAACTGACTTAAAACCACGCAGCCTGAAATCAACTGAAGATAAAAGAAAAAATAGATTTTTTTATTGAGAATTAGAAGGTTTAGGTGTTGAAATTTGTTTTATTGAAAATGTTTGGTCACCATTATGGTGATCAGTATTTCTTTAGTTGGGCAGTTTGACTCTTGACTTTTTGTGAGTTTGTAGTCTTTATAAAAGTGTTTACCAAACCACATAATTTGTTGCAAAGAAAGATTAACAGGTTATAGCTTTCAGCATCATAAAGTAGAATAATTCACTTGTTTTATCCTAGACTAGGGTGACCAAATGTCCTGTTTTCAAGTCCTGTCCTGGCCATCCTGCCTGGTTTTTGAAAGTGATGAAAATGCCCTGGGTGTCATATTTTTCTAGCCTGGATGCCAGCCAAATGTAGCCCCGCCCACAATTTTTTTTGCTCGGGCAATTCGGTCTGGAATCGCTCCATAGAGGAGTTATTATGCCCGAACAGAAACTGTTCGGACCAATGAATTTTTCCGGGCGGGCTTTAGATGATGATGGACAGATGATCAACAGTAATGTAATCATCCACGTCATCAAAGGCGCTTTGGGTTGAATTTGCTCTTATCCTAAACGGAGAACTTCTTCATATATATGCATTCACCTTCACTATTTCTCACAGAAACGATGATCGTGTTGGTAAGTACTCTGTGTATCCTTAAATTATTTTATCACAATACTGGCAAAGATCGTTTACACTCATCTTTTTCTTGTAACGTTACTTAATCCAGCGCGCGTGCAGACAGGGTTGCCACGTTTTTTTGCAATGTCGCGCACAATTGCTACTCAAAACTATAGCCCAAAACGGCCCCACTTTATATTAGGTGGCCTTAACTACTATGTACTTACATAATAAAATAAGTACAATGTACTTACTGTGTTCATATTGTGTTGCAAAACACCTTTGCTGATATTGAGGTGGGATACGGGTAGGGTTAGGGACAGGTGTGGTGGGATGGGTAAGTTTAAGGGTAGGATTAGGTGTAAGGGAAGTGTCAACTGTAATTACAAATGTAACTACAGAAATTAATTACAGATAGGGATGTCCCGATCCGGTCACGTGATCGGAAATCGGCCCCGATCGCGTGGTTTCAGACTCGATAGGAATCGGACGTTACCTCCCGATCAGGACTCGGATATATATGTATATATATTCTCATTATTTTTTAACACATCTATAATTATGCGGTGGCACAGAGTTAGACCCTTTTGACTCCACACAGAAACAGCGACGCGTGCGGCATGACATCACTTTGTTACAGAGACGCTATTGGTTAAATGCCGGCAACGTAGAACACGGAGGCAGCTTCAAGCGGAAACGCGAGTATGTCTGCGGTGTGGAAGTTTTATGCAGTTGATGACAACAACATTACCATAGCAAAATGTAAGATATGTAAACTTGGGATTTCAAGAGGTGGAAAGGAAAAGGCTACATTTAACACAACAAACCTGATACGGCACCTGAAAAACAAACACCCGACACAATACAGAGAGTTTACCCAGGTAACCCAGCCGAAGACGAGTCAGCTCATGCTGCAGGAGAGTTTGAAGAGGAGAGAAAAAATGTCCCGTGACAGCGCGAAGGCGCAGGAAATCACAACCAAGATAGCACAAATGATCGCAATCAGTGACCTGCCATTCGCCTTTGTAGAGAACCCTGGATTTCTTATGATAATGGAGCACGTAGAACCTCGATTTGAAATGCCGTCTCGCCACTATTTTACTGAGAAAGCTCTGCCAGCCCTTTATAAGAAGATTTCTGACAAACTACTTGTCCTGTTATCAGATGTACCCCATGTTTCGTTCACCACAGACATCTGGAGTTCGTCCGTAGCTCCCATGTCTCTACTAAGCCTTACCGCACAATGGATTGACTCAAGTTTTGTTTTACACCGTGCGACCCTACATGTCCAGGAATTTTGCGGATCGCACACCGCAGAGCGCATCCAGCAATCAATGGAAAAGATGCTAAACAACTGGGGAATTGACAAGCAACGAGTCCACGTAATTTTGCGTGACAACGCGGCAAATATGAAGAAAGCTATGAGGGATATGGGGGTGCGAGTGTGTGCTGTGTCGCCCATTCCTGTCAACTCTGTGTGCATGAGGGCCTGCTGTCTCAGCGCAGCGTGACAGAGACCCTGGCCAACGCAAGGAAGATTGTAGGCCATTTTAAACACTCCCCGTTGGCCTACTCTCGACTAGAAGACATACAGATGGACCTAAATATGGATATCAAGCGCCTACAGCAAGATGTACAGGTGAGATTCCTCTCGTAACATTCTTTAATGTATTTCTATTTTATTATTATTTCCCATACACTTGATTTAGTAAGCCACTAATACATAACGTGCTCTGCACCTAATTTGCACAAAAATAAAGTGAATCATGTTCTCTTGTGTGCAGACACGATGGAACAGCAGCCTCTACATGCTGCAGAGCCTACTGCAACAAAAACGTGCTCTAGTGTCTTTGCAGCTGAGCGCACTCTAGCAGCAACACTGACAGCTCATCAGTGGGAGCTGATGAAAAAGACTGCTGATGTGCTATCCCCCTTTGAAGAGCTGACCAGGGATGTGAGCAGGGAGACTGCAACTGCAGCGGATGTGATCCCTGCCATAACAGGTAATTTGTGTTTTTATTTATTACTTTATACTGTGACATTTATTGATGTTGTTTGAAACAAGCTATAATCCTGTTATAGCAGGATTATAGCTGTTAATATTTAAGTCATTTATTCACTCATTAGTCCTCAGACGTGTTCTGTCTGGGGAGGATGATGACCAGGCAATAAAAACAATGAGGAGGACTCTGCTGGAGGCAGTGGAGAAGCGCTTTGCTGATGTTGAAACTGAGCACTCTTCTACATCGCCACTCTTCTAGATCCCAGATACAAAGATGGGCAAGTATAGTAAAATGCACCTTTTGTACATCATGTTTATATAAAGTCAAGTATTACACCAGTATTAAGCCAATTTATTTTTTACTTCCTTTTTAATTTAGTTTTGGGTAATTTAGTTCTAAGGTTAGATTTTTTTTTATTGTTTATTAATTGAGTACATGTGTAGGCAGTTGCCTAACTGAAGAGCTGTGCTATGTGGTGTCTTGTCTTGTCTTATTTTTTTGAATTGTGTGTTACTTGTTATCTGTTTCTAGCTTTTTCACAAAGTCAGCCAACCTGTTGCTTGCAAAGGAACACCTTATCCAGGAGGTGGCAAAGGCAGAGGGGAGAAGGGCTGTCAGTGCAGTGCCAGAGGAAAATTAGGCTGCAGCAGAGCCAGTGAGCAAGGCACCACGTCATGAAGCATGTAGCAGCCTGGACATCGCCTTTGAGGAAATCTTACAAGAGAAGGCAGTCACAGGGACGGTCCGTGATTACCACATCGGCAGAAACTCAAGTGCAGACCTACCTCTCAGAAAAAAACACCCCTAAGAAAAGTGACCCACTTCAGTACTGGAAAGAACATGCTAATCAGTTTCCCTCTATGGCTGCTGTTGCAACCCAGTATCTCAGTGCACCCTGCAGCTCTGTGGACAGTGAGAGACTTTTTAGTGCCGTTGCAAACATCCTTGATGAGAACAGAAACAGGCTCAAACCTGACAAGGTAGAGATGTTAGTTTTCATTAAGAAAAAAATACATTTCCTTCTGTGAAACTTACTACTGTGATGACAGTAAGAGTTAGGAGTGCAGTTCCTAAAAGCACTTTTATTTTTTTTATTTGTTTACATGCCTGCCGGATATTTTAAGTTGAGGTGCTATTTGTTTTTATGATATACTTTTTTAATATTTATTGTTTGCACTAAAGTCCGAAAGTGAAAAATGTATTACTTGATTGTTCAACAAAATTGTTAAATGTTAAAATAAGGTCAAATAAATTAAAAAATATTAAAAATAAGAACATCCTGGATCTGTTTTTTCGCTCTTTTTATTCTTTGTTTATTTACTATAGAAGTATCGGATCGGGACTCGGTATCGGCAGATACTCAAAATCAAATGACTTGGACTCGGACTCGGACTCGAGGGCAAAAAAACCTGATCGGGACATCCCTAATTACAGATGTAATTACATGCAGGTATTTTTTAAAATGTAAGTACAATGTAAAAACATGTATGTACACAATAAGTGCAATGTATCAAATTATTAATTAAAATGTTAGTAGTTAAGGAGTAGTTAAGGAGACCTAATATAAAGTGGGTCCCCCAAAACAGTAACTTTCCGGGGGGTTATCAAGAAAAAATGGCGTTTGGTTGGCAAAATATGTTATTTTGGCAAGGTTGCCTGCTAAAATTTGCATTCCTGGGTTTATATAATCACATAATTGGGGTCGCTTCAACCCCCGGACATGGAGAAAAACACGGACTTGACTACACAGTGCAGTTGAGTTCTGTTGACATTTGACAACTAACGTTACGCGTCGCTCCGTTGCTCTGATTGGTTGTGGGTCTATCCAATTGAGGTCTTTCCTGGCTCGGTTGAAACACGCCCCATAATCAAAGTACAATGGAGCGGTACCAGACTCATATTCTGACTAGAATTGAGTATGGCCACGCCAGGCTAATATTTTTCCATTGGGCCATTAAATTGACCGGCAGTCGAGTATTAGTTGCAGCGTTGGCGCTCCTACCACCAGTGATGGGAATAACGGCGTTATCGATAAATGGCGTTACTAACGAGTAATCAAACAAATTACTGTTTCTCCCGTTACAACGCTGTTAACGTTACTGAGAAAAAAACGTGGCATTACAATAATTGAGCTGACTGGAGCAGTGTGCATCCGGACAGCTCTCTGTCAGTCGGACCTGCAATGTTTTTCTTTCTCTGGCTGGCTGGTGTGTGTGTGTGTGTGTGTGTGTGTGTGTGTGTGTGCTGGCGGGCGGGTGGGCGTGCATGCTTGTTGGGGGGTGGGTGGGTTAGTAACACATAACTGGTGATGATTGGTGGGTGGGAGATGAGGTTGATAGGTTGAGTTCACACACACACACACACACACAAATGACGTACACGCATATGCACAGTCAGCGATGGCAAGTCTAACGCAAACTGGAAGTATAAGCGCAACTTTTCTGTCATTGAGGGGAAAGGTAAGAATGTTTATGTAACGTGCAACATATGCCCAGAACCTCTCCACGTCGATGGAAAGTAATTCTAATCTAACGAAGCACCTCACATCATCACATGCTGCCACAAAATTAGTGGCTACAAACCCAGTTGATAATGCTCCACTACCAAAGGAGTAGTATAGTACTGATAATATGTACACTATAGTAGGCCTACTGATAATATTTACACTATAGGCCTACTGATATAGCCTAATATTTACAATAATGTATTGAATTTGATAGTTGTCTCTCACATTGTCCAACAGCAACATTACAATAGTGTACATTAATGTACAATGTTTTATAATAATAATTTATTCTATTTCATATTCTATTTTATTTCCAACTCATTTATTTCACATTTTTAATATTGGGGGCATCCAGTAGTTACTTTCTCTGTTAATTAGTTACTTTTATAATGATGTAACTCACTTAGTAACTTAGTTACAATTTCTAAGAAGTAACTAGTAACTATAACTAATTACTTTTTTTAAGTAACGTGCCCAACACTGCCTACCACATGCATGATGCATTTGATTTGCATTAGTGTAACCTGCCTACCAACCCACCCACCGTTGCGTAATGCACTAAGAAAGAGGTTGAAGAAGAGACCACGCCGCAGAAGAAGAGACAGTGTACCGCACCGCACCTCACCGGATAGTGGGATCAACACATCAGAGCTGTTTTGGCAGCACAAGGTTTTAATGATGTGGCTGATTACGAATGCTTAAATCTGATTTCTTTTTTTTTTCTACTTGGCAACAAAAAAAGTTTAGCTGAAAACCGAATAGTGCAATTCGACAAGTTTCACACATTTTATAATGTCACTGCACATTATGCTTGTTCATATTACTTTTTTTTTCTTAAAAATTTAGATAAACTGAATATCAGATTATCTTTTGCAACATGTGCAACATACTGCCTAATTTGTGTAAAATAATTGACCTGTGCAATTCTTCACCAATTAAGTTGTAAAGGTTTTCATTAAATAGTCAGGTTTTCCTTAGAGAATGTGGTATTTGATAATGAGGTGTGTGTATATATATACAGTGCGTATATACTAGGGTTACACTTTATTTGTTTACATGTCATTGTTACAGTGTAATTATATATTTAAGTACAGAGTAATATTAATTAACTACATGTACTTACTATAGGGTTAGGTTAGGATTAGGGTTAGTTGCATGTCATTATGCATAATTTACTGTTATTACTATGGTAAGTACATGTAACATATGTAATAAGGACACTGTAAAATAAAGTGTTACCTTTATTTTACAGTGTAGTCTCACACAAAATATTTATCTGAATTATATAAACAGCTCTGTGGAACTTATGAGGCAGGTGATAAACTAAGATGGAAGGGAATTTAAGACATTGAGTATGCAATAAGTAAACAGGCTGGGGCAAATGTCATACTAAAAATGGACAGAAATAGAATTCAGGAATCAACCATCAAATTCAGTGTTTTGAAAACACAATATTGATTTACAGCTTTTACTTTGCACTTTCTTTGTTTTCGTAATATCTCCTTTTGTCTGTCTGTTTGTGATCTATTACATTTTTATACACCTCTTTCTTTATGCTACCTCTGACTTTCTTTTTCTGTCTCACTCACATTTTGTTCTTCACTCCCTCACTCTCTCTGAAGTGCTGTCCTGTCAGTAGGAATGCTATTTGCAGGGTTGTTATTTCATATAAGGATCTCCACCAGATCTAGGTCAGGCAGGGGCATCTTCTGTCCTCTGCTTCGCTGTGCTCGACCTTCTAGGCTTTTAGTCTGTCTGGAAGGAGATTCTGCACATAAACACAGGGTTCAAAATTACTTTTTTTTCAGTGATACTATTATACTAGCATTATTATACTAGTATCTATACTAGAATTAGATACTAGCATTTTGTTACTACAATATTTTCAGAGCATCTCCAAAACTGCAGCTCTTGTGGGGTGTTCCCGGTCTGCAGTTGTCAGTAGGGTACAACTGGGCTGAAGGCACACCTTAAGAAAAATGTGCTTTTCACTATAATGTATGATATACAGAAAAATATATATTTTTGTATTGGACATGTATGGAGCAACAGATTTTGTGTGAAAATAAATCATAAAAGTGGCTTATTTTATTTAAAAATTCATTGGCGTGTCAAGGGGGCTTTTTACCCCACACATGGGGTAAAAGGCTCAGCATCATGGGGCAAAAGGCATACAGTATTGATACAAATACTTTCGCTAAAATAATATGTTTTTATTAATGTCTAAGTTAATACTTGTCCAAAACAATCACTTTAGCAAAGTTTGAACTATTTTCTGTTTATTTTGATGAATAAAATAATTTATTTTTGATCAATAAATATGCTTTCATTAAAATATGTTAATATAGAAATATATCTGAAAAATATGGAAACAAAATAATTTAAAAAAAAAACGATTCTGAAAGCATTGAATGAGATCCCATATGATTATGATATGATTAATATCACATTTTTAAATATGATGATTTCATTATAAATATGGTGATACACCCAAATGTGGTGGACATCCAACTTAATATATGATACTTACAATCTGAATCTAACCATGTCATTGTTACTCAACATATTATCATGTTAAATATGGTGCCTTTTGCCCCAATAGCAGGGGTGCCAAATACCATACTTTTACATATTCTTCCATTATTGAAAAACTGTTGCTTTAATTACCTTGAACAAAACTGACAAACATTAACAAGACCTTTTGTTTCAAAATATATTCTATAATTTTAGCGATTCTTATTTGCTACTTAAATCTACAACATTTTTAAAAACATCAAATATGTGGAGCCTTTAGCCCAGTTGTACCCTATCGATCAAAAGTGGTCCAAGGAAGGAACAGTGGTGACAGGGTCACTCATTGATGCACGTGGGGAGTGAAGGCTGGCCCATGTGGTCTGATAAAACAGACAAGCTGCTGTAGCTCAATGCACTCAATGCTGGTTCTGATAGAAAGGCGTGTGGGGCTGCATAGATACAAGGCAGGATGGATCCATTCTTTCAAGTCAGGGTGCCCATGCTGACCCCTGTCCACCGCCGAAAGCGCCAACAGTGGGCACGTGAGCATCAGACCTGGACCACGGAGCAATGAAAGAAGTTGCCTGGTATGATGAATAACGTTTTCTTTTACATCACATGGATGGCTGTGTGATGTAAAACCTGGGGAACACATGGCACCAGGATGCACTATGGGAAGAAGGCAAGCCAGCGGAGGCAGTGTGATGCTTTGGGCAATGTTCTGCTGAAACCTTGGGTCCTGCCATCCATGTGGATGTTACTTTGACATGTACCACCTAAGTATTGCTGCAGACCATGTACACCCTTTCATGAAAACGGTATTCCCTGGTGGCTGTGGCTCTTTCAGCAGAATAATGCCCCCAGCCACAAAGCAAAAATGGTTCAGGAATGGTTGGAGGAACACAACAACAGGTTTGAGGTGTTGACTTGACATGATATTCCCCAGATATCAATCTAATAAAGCATCTGTGGAAACAAACAAGTCCGATCCTTGGAGGGCCCGTCTCGCAATTTACAGGACTTAAAGGATCTGCTGCTAATATCTTTGTGCCAGATACCACAGCACACCTACGGGGGTCTAGTGGAGTCAATGCTTCTACGGGTCAGGGCTTTTTTGGCAGCAAAACACTATTATTATTAATGTTATGCCTGAATGGTACACTCACCGTCCACTTTATTAGATACACCTTGCTAGTACTGGGTTGGACCCCCTTATACCTTTTTCTGCCTTAATTCTTCATGGGATAGATTCAACAAGGTGCTGGAAACATTCCTCAAGAGATTTTGGTCCATACTGACATGACAGCATCACAGTTGCTACAGATTTATCAGCTGCACATCCATGATGTGAATCTCCCATGATGTGAATCTCCTGTCAGCAACAATACTCAGGTAGGCTGTGGTGTTTAAACGACACACTTATTTGGTACTTAGGGGCCCAAAGTGTGTCAAAAAAATATCCTACACCATTACACCACCAGCACCAGCCTGAACCGTTGATACAAGGCAGGATGGATCCATTCTTTCAAGTTGTTTACGCCTAATTCTGATCCTACAATCTGAAATCAAGACTCATCAGACCAGGCAACATATTTCCAATCTTCTATTGTCCAGTTTTGGTGAGCCCGTGTGAAATGTAGCCTCAGTTTCCTGTTCTGAGTTGACAGGAGTGTCTCGGGTGTGTCTTCTGCCACTGTAGCTCTTCTGTTTCAAGATTTGATATGTTGTGTAGTCTGTAGTCTTTCTATCAGCTGAACCAACCTGTTCATCTCCTCTGACCTCTGGCATCAACAAGGCATTTTCTCCCACAGAACTGCCGATCACTGGATATTTTCTCATTTATATTTATATTTAATATATACTGGGATTTTCAGTAGTATTTTCTGTGAAATACTCAGACCAGCCCGTCTGGCATCAACAACCATGCCACGTTCAAAGTCACTTAAATCACCTTTCTTCCCCCTTCTGATGCTCAGTTTGAACTTCATCAGATCATCTTGACTATGTCTACATGCCTAAATGCAAGGTGCTGCCATTTGATCGGCTGATTAGATATTTGCGTTAATGAGCAGTTAAACATGTGTGCCTGTTATAAAGTGGCTGGTGAGTGTATGTAAAGATACAGAAGCTACAACGTCACTTCTTTCACTTACTATAATACTTTCTGGCTTTTTCACCTGTTTTTTCTCGTATTGTGGAGGTTCCGGCGCTAAATGTCTTTGGACTCAGTCCTGTTTGACTACTGCTGCCTCTGCTGACTGATTTAGAATGAAGGGACAGGAGAGGAGTGGAGGGGAGAGATAATGATAAAGGGGGCAGAAGAGAGACAGATGAGGGTGAGGGTAATGTGGAAGAGGAAGAGGTAGGGAGGGAGGAAGGGCTGGAGCTGGGAACACAGGAGGATGAGGTTATAAGTGATGTGTTTGAACCTGCAGAGGCCAAGAACGGAAGAAAAGAGGAAGGTAGAGAGGAGAATGATGGAGGAGGAGAGGAAAGAGAGGAGGCAGGGAGAGATGAAGAAACAGAGACTGAAAGAGAGGGCAGAGAGGGAAGGATGTGCTCTACTTGGTCCTTTCCTAGGAATACATCTGCAAACAAAAACACAAACCATTTAGTAAAATCTCCAGCAACACAGGTCACATTGTAGTGATGAGTGCTATAGACATTCACATGTTCTCATTTGACAGAAGCTTTTATACAAAGTAATTCATCCTAAGAAGGCGATAAAATGATAACTTCTAAAATACAAAGTTCCAATATCGTTTAGGGGACAAGCTAGAATTGAGAGGCAAAAGAGAACATTTTGAAAATATCTATTATTATTTATTTAATCAATCTTTTTTTTCAAATAAGGAGTGGCATCAACAGGATCCAGGCAAGTCCTCATTTAAAATTGTGCACATTAAATGTACAGCTTATATAATGTGTGCCAGGGGTGTAACTAACAAACTGAACTTACATTAAAATAACTTTTTTCATTTTTCAGTAGCATGAGTCATTTTTTTCCTTTTTCAATTTGCAGCCTAATAGACCTGTCACTGCCTAAGATGTCATTAATAATCAATAAACAATAAGCAGCAATGAGGCAAAAATGGATAACACCTTCAATAAAATGTTCACTAGGCTTTGTCAAAAAAGTAACACATTATATAATGTTTAAATTGTTGATCCCTGCATTGAAATAGATTTAAAATTGCATTGTAATGGAAGGTGTTTAAACATTGTAAATATTATTTAATAAGTTTAGACTATACACAGGCATACCTAAAAAAAAATATTTCATCAATGGTCGAGAAGTAAATTCTTCATGAAAATCCAGTACAGTACATACCACATACTTCACAACCAACTACCACAATCACACATGCGGTGAAGTTAATGACTAAAGGTCTATTTACACCAAGACCTTGTTATGAACATTACTTTTAATAGAAACAATAGATACCATAGACATATATTCACTGGGCTCATCTGTCGACAATGGAGACTATGGAGAGGTTTCAGATTTTTCTTTGTCAAACAAATAAAATTGACCATCTGGAAATGGTGCTTTTGCTCTACTGAAACTGTTATCGTATTACAGCATATGGTTAAATGGATTCCTTCATCTGCATCTGCAGAGGTCTTTGTTGTCAGCTTTTTTGTGTTTTTGCTGAAAGATGCTAGAAAGTTGTTATATAACAAACATATAAAGTTACACTCATTCTGATACTGTATGTTTTGTGAAAAATTAGGCATGGTACTGTAATCAGATTGAGTGTAACTGTATTTGTGTGTTGCTGTATACTTGCATACTCACTTGTACTCTCTTTCCAGCTGTGCTGGTCTCTGCGATCGGCCTGTGATGTCTGCCGTGTGTGTAGTCCAGTTGCTATGGAAATTGAGGGCACAGAGCGGGCAGGGCGCAGAGGGGCGAAATCTTTACGGGACCGCTGTTGTAGAACTTGAATCATGGCATCTTTCTCCAGCAACTGAGCATGCAAGTCCTTCATCCTGTGACATGCAGAGCAATTCTTAACCTTGGGTACTCAGTTATTCACAGTGATTCCTTTTTTGCACCTCTATGCATGGTGTTCATTGGCATTTGTGATTTGACTATTAATACAGGAGTAACTAATAGATACCAGGTGTTTTAGAAGAAACTTATTGAAGTCATTGTAAAAAAATATATTTTTTTAATGATTAAAAAACATATATATATATATATAAAATGTTTTTTAATCATTTAATCACATATATATATAGCGACGCACCCGGCCATCCACGTGATGTAAAAGAAAACATGATTCATCAGACCAGGCCACCTTCTTCCATTGCTCCGTGGTCCAGTTCTGATGCTCACGTGCCCACTGTTGGCGCTTTCGGTGGTAGACAGGGATCAACATGGACACCCTGACTGGTCTGCGGCTATGCAGCCCCATATACAACAAACTGCGATGCACTGTGTATTCTGACACCTTTCTATTAGAACCAGAATTAACTTCTTGAGCAATTTCAGCTACAGTAGCTTGTCTGTTTGATCGGACCACACATGCCAGCCTTCGCTCCCACGTGCATCAATGAGCCTTGGCCACCCATGACCCTGTCGCCGGTTCACCACTGTTCCTTCTTTGGAGCACTTTTGATAGATACTAACCACTGCAGACCGGGAACACCCCACAAGAGCTGCAGTTTTGAAGATGCTCTGAGCCATCACAATTTGCCCCTTGTCAAACTCACTCAAATCCTTACGCTTGCCCATTTTCCTGCTTCTAACACATCAACTTTGAGGACAAAATGTTAATTTGCTGCTTAATATATCCCACCCACTAACAGGTGCCGTGATGAAGAGATAATCAGTGTTATTCACTTCACATAATGTTATGCCTGATCTGTAAATAGTACTAGTTATAGATCTAGTCCAGTCATGAAACTCTAGATGGAGGCTTATTGGTCCTTCATATGCAACCTGTATGATATCTCAGCATTACCACATGCCACAAGTTGATTGGCCTTTGCAGAATCTGCAGTCAATAAGATTATTTGCTCAACATTTTAATAGTCTGGTTCAGTGTTTTTTAGACTTTTACATTCGATTTTTACGTTTTAGGCAAATATATTAATATAATGTAGTTAAGATTTTCTGCAAATATTCACATGCATGGGCAATATGTTTTATACTGTGTATTTATATAAGAATTATGTTTATTACCTTTGTTCCATGTCCAGACAGCGACGACTGCTCTGGATTCTGCTCTCATCCTCGTGCAGCCACAGTGAGCTGTTACTGTAACTGCCACTGCGAGAGTGCTGAATTATAGTGGTATCTCTGAAAACACAATCACACAATCAATCTGTCACTTTGTGGGTAATCAAAAATTATAAGCTCTCTTTAAAAAATAAATCACAGTTTTAATACTTCAAAAATGATAGTTTAATCTCAATTATATTTTTTTTAAATAAATTTAAACAAGAGTTTACTGCAGCAATATACTAAATTGAGGTCTGTGAGGAACGAAAGAAAAAAGAAAATGTGTGTATTGTACCCATATAAACATGCATAAGCCTACACTTAAACCCATTCTCACTCTCAAGGTATCAAAGCCTGAAGCGCCTTTAGCATCACTATTAGGATGCTAAAGGTACCCCTAGGTGTTGTTACTTTGAAAAACTTGTATCTCGATTGTTTTCAACAAGGAACCTTTGGCGTCGATACATAGATGCAAAGGGCATGGGACAATGTATCAACATTATATATTAAGCGTATATAAATTATATATTGGGCATATCATTTTGTCATTATGACACATGGTCACATTTCCCCTGTAGGCCAAACAATCGGTTACCACAGTGGCCCATCACCTTGCACCTGATCCTCGTCACTGCACTCTCCAGCTCCCCTTCATAAGAACACAAACACACACACACACACACATCTGGTTCACCATCTTTGTGGGGACTCTCCACAGACATAATGGTTTTTATACCGTTCAAACTATACATTTTATCCCCCTACACCGCCCCTAAACCTACCCATCACAGGAAACATTATGCATTTTTACTTTCTCAAAAATTCTCATCCTGTGCGATTTATAAGGACTACTGGCTGCTCCTCACAATGTAGGTGATCTAAGGTTTTACTAGCCCCCACCCCTGCCCTCTCCATCTGCCATAACACTAGAATCACAAACAATTCACATCTTGATAAGTGGTTAGGTTGGGGTGGGGTTAGAAGCTCAAAATATCTATGAAATTATAAATATACATAACAATCATTTCTACTTTAATAAATGCATGAAAATTAAATGCGGCTTGATCTGACACATTATGTCACGGTGCGTGTGAAGCAAAGCAGAGGCGGATCCAATAGCGAGTGCAAAATAATCTCTTTAATACTAGTAATTAATCAGCGAATACAGCAGTAAAGCACAGCAGTCTCTGAGAATAAGTGGCAGGCAGACGGTGACAGGAGATCTGGAGACGGTGCAGCATACGTGACACAGGGAACACCAGACACGGGAAGACGACTGCACACGAGGACACACAGGGAGAACGAGAACTGCAACGATCGACAAACACAGGATGTGGGTGAGGCAAATATAAAGGCAGGTGAAATGAGGTGCAGCTTGTGAAGTGGTGATTGCAATGATCAGTGACCACGCCTCCAACACAACCAAACAACCTCTAGCGAGAAATGAGTCAGTGAATCCATGAACCGTGACACATTAGGCAAGCAATGGAAAGCAAAGGAGTTCCTAGTACATCCATATATAGTAAAGTCATAAGGTTTAGCATCTTAATATGGGATTAGAGCTACTTTACCATGCTTCAGTTTTTGATGCCTTGGGAGTGAGCTTACAGTCAATTTACAGTCCCTGACATATCCAAGTATGATGGATGGTTCTGGTATTTAGTAATACTGTTAAATGGGTTTAAAATTAGATCTAAGGATGAGTAACTAAACGACAATATATATATATATATATATATATATATATATATATATATATATATATATATGTATACATATATATAGGTCCTTCTCGAAAGATTAGCATATCATGAAAAGGTTCTCTAAACGAGCTATTAACCTAATCATCTGAATCAACAAGTGAACTCTAAACACCTGCAAAAGATTCCTGAGGCTTTTAAAAACTCCCAGCCTGGTTGGTTCATTACTCATAACCGCAATTATGGGAAAGACTGCCAACCTGACTGCTGTCCAGAAGGCCATCATTGACACCCTCAAGCGAGGGGGTAAGACACAGAAAGAAATTTCTGAACGAATAGGCTGTGCCCAGAGTACTGTATCAAGGCACCTCAGTGGGAAGTCTGTGGGAAGGAAAAAGTGTGGCAAAAAACGCTGCACAACAAGAAGAGGTGACCGGACCCTGAGGAAGATTGTGGAGAAGGACCGATTCCAGAACTTGGGGGACCTGCGAAAGCCTTGGACTGAGTCTGGAGAAGAAACATACAGGGCCACCGTGCACAGGCATGTGCAGGAAATGGGCTACAAGTTCCGCATTCCCCAGGTCAAGCCACTTTTGAACCAGAAACAGCGGCAGAAGCGCCTGACCTGGGCTACAGAGAAGCAGCACTGGACTGTCGCTCAAATTTTGCATGTCATTCGGAAATCAATGTGCCAGAGTCTGGAGGAAGACTGGGGAGAAGGAAATGCCAAAATGCCTGAAGTCCAGTGTCAAATACCCACAGTCAGTGATGGTCTGGGGTGCCATGTCAGCTGCTGGTGTTGGTCCAAGTGTTTTATCAAGGGCAGGGTCAATGCAGCTAGCTATCAGGAGATTTTGGAGCACTTCATGCTTCCATCTGCTGAAAGGCTTTACGAAGATAAAGATTTTTTCAGCACTACCTGGCACCTGCTCACAGTGCCAAAACCACTGGTAAATGGTTTACTGACCATGGTATTACTGTGCTCAATTGGCCTGCCAACTCTCCTGACCTGAACCCCATAGAGAATCTGTGGGATATTGTGAAAAGAAAGTTGAGAGACGCAAGACCCAACACTCTGGATGATCTTAAGGCCGCTATCGAAGCATCCTGGGCCTCCATAACACCTCAGCAGTGCCACAGGCTGATTGCCTCCATGCCACGCCGCACTGAAGCAGTCATTTCTGCAAAAGGATTCCCGACCAAGTATTGAGTGCATAACTGAACATAATTATTTGCTAAATATGCTAATTATTTTAGAAGGACCTGTGTATATATATATATATAGAGAGAATTAAAATATTAAATCTTCTATTAAATTATATTAAAATTAAAATAAAGAAATCTTCTAAAGAAATATTCTTTCAAAACAAGCTGTAATAACACAATATAAATTAATTAATTTCATTCATTCTATTTAGGGGTGTTTAATATTTTTACTCGAAAACAATGTTTTAATCAAATATTTTAAGCTATCTGAAACATGCAGTAGTTCCTATGTTAAGTTTCTAGTCAGGCATCCCTAAGTTATGCGTGCATCTCAATCAGCTCCCTAGTTCAGTAGTCAGGGCACTAATCAGGACATAAGTCAATGGGCTGACTCCCTGATCAGTGCCCTGATTACTGAACTAGGGAGCTGATTGAGATGCACCCATATCCTATCAGTATTTTTTTTTTTTTTCGGTTACCAATAACAGTACAAGGGCGACCTCTATCTACTATTAAGAGTATAAAACCAAGAATATAACAAAAAATAAATGACAAAAACAAAACAAAATCGTAGAATTTTGTATATAACATGTATTTAAATAACACAAAATAATAGCAATAAATAAAAAATAAAATGCAATTTTATGATCCCACTTATTTAGTTAAAATTATTAACATCTTGAGTATTCTGTAAACCGAAAAAGGTAAAACATTTTTAATAGTCTGTAATAAACAGAATACATGGACAGTGACAGTAACATTGATGCCTCATTTGTAGTTGATGGACACAAGATCTTATGTAATTTCATTCTAATTCTAATTGATAATTAGAGAAAAAATTGAAAACATAGGTGCATCCTAAAAAGTCTTGTTTGTTGAACCACTTGACATACAGATTCTGTGGCATAATTTCAAAACTGGCACATCTATTTTAATTGCCCTTTAGTTATTGGAGTTCATTCAGAATGCTAAAATAGAGACACCAGCGACAGCCAAAGTTAAATGTTTGCCGGTACCCAGAGTATAACAATTATCCACTGGAGAGTAAAGTTGCTGAACTGAAGTGCAGTTCTTTATTCAACTTAAAGCTTAACATAACTCATAAATCAAAACATAAAACAAAGACTTGACTAAAACATGAAACTCGCCAACAGTGGTTACAACATTTAATATCAGACAAAGCCTAAGGCAAACATGAGGGCTTAAATACACATGGGCTAAATGAAAGGACAAGGGACACCTGTGAACAATGATAAACCAATGAACCAGTGACAACAGGACACAGGAACACATGGCGGGAACACATGAGGGCACGGGAATCACATGACAAGAACACATGACAGGAAGTGCATGGCAGTGAACAAAGCAAACTAAGAAACATGACAGTGAACATGATAAACTAAAAACGTGAAACATGAACATGAACCAACACCAAAACACCCTGTGACAGGTCCCCTCCTCTATGGGCGACCCCAGATGCCCAAACATAATCAAAACACCAACAGTCTTGGGGGTGGTCTTGGGAGGGATGGTGGGCCAGGCCGTGCAGCGGCACCAGACATAGACCCAGGCGCAACATGGACGGGCCTGGGATCATGGGTGTACCTGGACCCTGTGGCGTGGGCGGACCTGGACCCTGTGGCATGGGCGGACCTGGACCCTGAGGCGTGGGCGGACCTGGACCCTGTGGCGTGGGCGGACCTTGACCCTGAGGCGTGGGCGTACCTGGATCCTGTGGCGTGGCGGACCTTGACCCTGAGGCGTGGCGGACCTGGACCCTTTGGCGTGGGCGGACCTGGACCCTGTGGCGTAGGCAGACCTGGCCCCTGTGGCGTGGGCGGACATGGACCCTGAGGCGTGGGCGGACCTGGACCCTGTGGCGTGGGCGGACCTGGACCCTGTGGTGTTGGCAGACCTGCCCCCTGTGGCGTGGGCGGACTTGGACCCTGAGGTGTGGGTGGACCTGGACCCTGAGGCGTGGGCGGACCAGGACCCTGTGGCGTGGGCGGACCTGGACCCTGTGGCATGGGCGGACCTTGACCATGAGGCGTGGGTGGACCTGGACCATGAGGAGTGGGATGCCATGGTGGATCAGGTAGTTCAAGAGGGCCATGGCTGTAACGGCAGTTCAAGGGGCCATGGCGGTAACGGCAGTTCAAGGGGCCACAGAGGCGGGGCCTTCGTGGCCTCAATGTACCCCATGACCATGAACATGAACCGACACCAAAACACCCTGTCACACAGAGCATCTGACATCGAATCAAATTTAAAAGTTCTGGCTAAAGGGAGGTATAGGTTTTGTAAGATTGTTATTTGCATCTGCACTAATGATATCTGGCTACACCAATCGGAGATCACCAAAAAATATTTTGGTAATTTTTGGGTTTGTGAACTGACAAAAAAATTAAAATAAATACATCAGTAACACTTTAATTTAGTCCAATTCTCGCTATTAAGTAGTTGTTGCTAAGATATTGGCTGTTTATTAGTACTTATAAAGCACATACTCGCGCCTTTATTGATGTAAAAGTCGTAGTTAATAGGTAGTTATTATTGAATTAGACCCTAAACTTAAAGTGTGACCTAAAATTCTTATACTCTGGCCCCCTCCTTGCTTATTGCAGTGACAAGACACTGTTATGTCCATTGGAACATATGTTTATTTTTGTTTCTGGTTGTGGTGCTTGTCTCTGTGTATTCTCTTTGTATGTGTTTCCCTGTTGCTCCTCCCACTATCCACTTGACAGGTTTCATAGTGCCGCTGATTCATGTTCCACCATTAAGGTGTGAGTGGATCAGTATATATGAAAACAGAGTGATCAAGGCAGAGAGTTACTGAGGCTTTCATCTGTGTCATCTTCCAGTCCCAGCACTTATTGCTTTCATTGTGTATTTTGTGTTATGTGTAGTGGTTAAATGAACACTAAGGAAGGTATGCTGTGTGCTAACTACTGTGAGTAATGGTTAGTAGGTAGACCTTTGTAGTTCTTTGTTTAAATAGAGAGAGGGTAAGGTAAGAATTTTGTTGTTCATTTTGAATTTGAATTTTGAAAGTTTAGAAAAGTACTCTCCTCAAAGTCCAAAGTTTTACGTTTGTTATTTTGGCCATTTCCCCTCTTGAAGTCTCATTTTTTGTTACTCTCCAATACATAGTAGGTTATTGTCACTGTATGGCTGCTGTTTAAGTGGTGTCCACAGAATATTATCGGCTTTGTAGACAATTGACCAAATTTTGGGGAAGACATGACCTGTTGAAGGGAGACCTGACCTGTCCTATGAAGCTCTTATTTTGGCTTAGTAGTGTCTGACTAACTGGGGCCCAGAAAAGCACTAAAAGGTTTTCAGAAATATTGTTTTCAGCTTATTTTCATATAAAAAAATATAGCATGCATTTGCTTTAAACAATGGTATAAAACTATTCAAAACATCATTCAATGTAAATTGTGATAATCATAATTAATAATCACAATTACAATTTCAAGGGAATAATCCACAATTATGATTTTTGTCAAAATCATGCAGCCCTACTTGAGATGTCGTTTATCTCATAAATGACATCACCTACTTTAATATTAGAGTCTCTTCCATGAACTACCAAACACTAAAATCATTTGTCTGGCTATCACCAGACCAATTTAAGATTGAACATTGGTCTGGGGAGTCTGCTCTGTATTTACTGCAAATACTACTGCACAAGAGGCGTGATAAAGGAGCATTATTTAAATGACTCTGTACGCAATTGGATAGTCCTTCAAAAAATGAGACCACAAGAGGCATGATCAACGGGGAAAGACCCATCACTTCTCTATCCGTCATCGTGTTAAACCCGCCAATAGCGCGCCAGGTGGATAAGCCAGTCTGTGATTGGTCCCCGTAAAAGTGTAACAGAAGCAGTAGAAATTAACGTACAGGTTTCCAGACTGCGCTGCAGGGCGAAATCAAATCGCTGGCAGATAAAATCAGCCTAAAAAACTAACATTTGATTTGTTGTATAGTTAGATAATGAAAAGAAGGAAGATAAATGTTTACTGAAGTTTGGACTTCCAAACATTAGCTCACTTTCATCAAAATCACTAATTGTAAATTAAATGATTACTGCTCATGATTTGAATGTCATCTGTTTGACAGAAACCTAGTTTAAGATTAGCCTTAACTATTGGGTTCCAATAAAATGTGACAGGTTCTTCTCATTATTATAATCATACACTAGATTTAGTTTTGTCACTTGAAGCTGATGTTGATAACAGCAGTCTTGCCACAGCGTGACAACATCTCAGTAGACAAGGTTAGTTGCTCCACACTCCATACTTTTTTTAAATCATTAAATTATTTATTTATTCCGGATTTTGTGTCACAATTACGTCAGTATAGCTGCTCATAAGTTTTAGTGGCACTATCTACTGGCAAATGCTAATTGAAAGCTGAATGTTGTCAGATGACTGTATTGAACATCATGTTGAACAACATGCATCTGTTTTCAGTGCTGAATTATAAGTCAAAAATAGACTGTATAAGTAACTACATGAAACACATTGAAAACTCAATATGAGATAGTGAGAACACATTGCAAAACAAAAAGAAAGAGCCCTAGGGTTTCCTAACAGTGATTTGGTCACCTTTGGTTCTCTTTCATAGGTTCACTCAACGCTGCGTAGTGACGCATTTGGGAACGCCATCTGGGTGTGCCGATTGTTTGAAGCCCTTATAGAATCACGCCAATTCATTGGCTGATGGCTCAGCGCCACCCCTCGCTCAACACCTTGAGCCTATACCAACGCGTGCACCATCTTATCTCCAGATTTTTCTGCCTTCACGAAGCGGTAGCATCGTACGATTCTTCTGACTCAAAACTATACTGGATTTTACCAGCACTCTTAACCTTCGTCACTTCAGCGACTTCGGATAGCGGAACTTTGTTCTCCTCTTTGTGAAGTGCGATGGAATTTCGTCGTTGTCCTCCGCCGTGCACTCGCTTTATTTCAAGTGACGACCCGCACGGTAAGTGCGTTAAGTGCATGGGTTTTGATCACGCGCACCTCGAAATGTAGATTTTGCGAGAATCTCCTTCTCAAAACCCTCCTCGCGCTTTTTGAGAAGGAATCATCCGCTCCCCCCCGCCGCGCTTCAGAGGCAGCCGAGGCCTCCCTCGGATCCGCGGCCTGGGGTTCGGATGTTGAGCTCGAGGACGTCGAGTGCGAGCAGACGGGCCTTCCCCTCTCTCTCCCTCCCTCTCCCGAGCACGTGCGTTTGCCAGTCGAGAATGTTCACGACTATATGATGCCTAGCCCGGAAGCACGCGATGCAGTTTCTTTTGGTCTGGATGATGTCGTGTTTACTACAGCGTCCGACTCCAAGGATTTCGGAGGCCTATCAAGCGGACGTCTTGAAGGACATGGATGAGGCGGCGGCGTCACACCCGAGGCCGTTAAAGAGCTACACAGAGCCACGGACTTGGCTCTTAGGGCCACTAAACACACTGCGCGTGCTGTTGGACGCTCGCTAAACGCCACCTTTTAACAGAAATTAACAGAAATCCACGACAAAGAAAAGGTTTTCCTCCTGGACGCACCTATGTCCCAGTCCGGATTATTTGGGAGGCCGTCAGCACGGTAGTTGACAAATTCAGAGCTGCCAAATCCCAGTCAGCTGCTTTTAGGCAGTTTATGCCTAGAAGGATGAGGGAATCTCCTAGTACTTCCTCCTCCCAGCCTAGAGAGCGCCATTCCCACAGGAGGGATTTCCCTGACTCCAAACTGTGGTAAACAGCGCCTCAGAGGCCTCTGTTCTACAGCAGGAACTATTTTCCCTCCTTCTCAAAGGGGCGGTAGAAGAAATTCCATCTACGGACGTAGAACGGGTTTTTCAGCCGTTACTTCCTGGTTCCGAAGAAGGATGGCGGTTTACAACCTATACTAGACCTGCATCGTCTGAACTTCTCCCTCATCAGAGGGTGTTTCAAGATGCTTACACTGAAGTCTATCATTGCCCAAGTTTGTGCAGGGGACTGGTTCGTTTCGATAGACCTGAAGGATGCTTATTTTCATATTCAGGTTGTTCGGCGACACAGGAAGTTCCTCAGGTTTGCCTTCAATGGGAAGGTCTTTCAATACAAAGTACTCCCCTTTGGTCTTGCTCTAGCGCCAAGGACATTTACCAAGTGCATGGATGTGCTGGCCCCGCTGAGGCTCCAGGGCATCCATATACTGAACTATCTGGACAATTGGCTCCTTCTGGCTCAGTCCAAGGAGCTGGCAAACTGCCACAGGGACATTGTGCTTCGCCATGTCCAGTCTCTTGGCCTAAGAGTGAACACCGACAAGAGTGTTCTCATCCTTTTCCAGCAGACCATCGTTTTAGGGGTCTGTCTGGATTCTGTGTCAATGCAGGCCCGTTTGGCTCCTGCCCTGATTTCCAGCATCAGGACATGTCTGGCCCGCTTCACGCTCGGCCATCATGTGTCTGTCGGGACCTGTCGCAGGCTTCTACGTCTCATGGCTGCAGCTTCCCAAGTGCTCCCTTTGGGTCTGCTTCACATGAGACAGTTCCACTGGTGGATGAAGTTTGCGGGGGTTCGATCAACAGGATCACCCTATCGCCTACACCCTATCGCCTACTAAGAGTTTCTCCAGAGAGGTGTCAGCATGGGGGTTGTATTCCATCTGGACGGGGGAGACTCTAACCTGGCACATAAACTGTCTGGAGTTAAGAGCGGTCTTCCTGGGCCATGGGCACTTTCTTCCCTTCCTCATAGGACAGACAACATGGCGGTGGTGTCTTATGTAAATCGCCAGGGGGGATCGCGGTCGCGCACCCTGGACGGGCATGCACGTCGCCTGCTCCTATGGGCTCAGGACAAGTTCCTGTCCCTCAGGGCGGTCCATGTTCCTGGGATCCTGAACCTTGCAGCATATTTTCTATCGAGGCAGAAACTCAGGTCAGGGGAATGGATGCTGAACCCGCTAGCGGTAGCCCAGATTTGGGAGAGGTTCGGCAGGGCGGAGGTGGACCGCTTTGTGTCGGAAGAGTCGTCCCAACGCCCGCTTTGGTTCTCCCTGAACCCTCCAGCTCTGCTGGGACTGGATGCGTTCGCTCATCCTTGGCCAAGGCTGAAACTTTATGCATTTCCGCCCATCAAGTTGATTCCGGCGGTCCTGCACATGGTGCGACAGAGCGGTGTCTCTCTCCTGCTGGTAGCACCATTCTGGCCATCCCAGATATGGTTTTCAGAGCTGATTCCTCTTCTGGACTCCCTCCCTGGGAGATTCCAGTCAGGAAAGACCTGTTGTCCCAGCTTCAGGGCAGGATCTGGCATCCTCGTCCAGAAATTTGGAAGCTGTGGGTGTGATCAAGGGCCACCCACTGTGAGTGTTGGTCTTCCCGCAGATGTTCAGGAGACCATTGATAATGCTAGAGCTCCCTCTACTAGAAAGCTCTATTCCTCAAAGTGGGGAGTGTTTGGGACATGGTGTTCAGCTCGTAAAGTGAACCCAGTTAACTGCCTCGTTGGTTCGGTACTGGAGTTCTTACAAGAAAAGTTTGCGGCCGGCGCAGCGGCCACTACGGTCAGGGTGTATATAGCTGCCATGGCCGCTCACAGGGAGACGGACGAGATTCCTTTGGGGAGACATAGACTCGTTTCGTCCTTCATGAGAGGGGTTTGGCGCCTGAGACCAGTACGCCCCCCTTCTGTTCCTCCTTGGGACCTGTCAGTTGTCCTGGAAGGGTTGTCGGAGGCTCCCTTTGAGCCTTTGGAGTCAGCACCAGGTCGGATTCTGACTCTTAAGGTGGCTCTTTTGTTGGCTTTGACCTCTTTGAAGTGAGTAGGGGACTTACAGGCTCTCTCTGTGAGCGAGACTTGTTTGGATTTTGCTCCTGGGCTGGTTAAGGTTTCTTTAAGGCCCAGGCCGGATATGTACCCAAGGTTTTGTCAACCTCTTTTCGCTCGCAGGTCATTGTCCTCCATTCTTTCCACCCCCCCGCCTTTCGCCTCTTCGGAGGACGAAAGGTTAAATTTGTTATGTCCGGTCCGAGCATTGAAGATATATGTGGACCGTTCGGGTGGTTGGAGGAAGTCTAGCCAATTACTGGTATGTTTTGGAGCCGGCCGCAGTGGGCTCGCCGCTTCAAATCAGAGAGTTTCGCATTGGCTAACAGCGGCTATTTCCTTGGCCTATGAGGTATGCGCGCTTCCTTCACCTCAAAGCGTTCTGGCACACTCAACTAGAGTGTGGCTGCCTCTCAGGCTCTTTTCAAGGGAGTTTGTTTAGAAGACATTTGTGTAGCGGCAGGATGGTCTTCCCCGCATACATTTGTCAAGTTTTATAGTTTGGATCTTGACATGGCTTCGGGTTCGCATGTTCTACCTGCTTAAATCCAGTCATGCAGGGTTTTTCCAGGCGTTTTGTGCCAGATGCGGCAGCACGTTAGCTTGGCGTGTTTGGTATACCGATCCCAAATGCGTCACATACGCTGCCAAGCTCCTTGCACTGCCGAAAGGCTGTCTTTTCGGCAGAAAAATCTGGAGACAAGATGGCGCACGCGTGCTGGTATAGGCTCAAGGTGTTGAGCGAGGGGCGGCGCTGCGCCATCAGCCAATGAATTGGCGTGATTCTATAAGGGCTTCAGACAATCAGCACACCCAGATGGCGTTCCCAAATGTGTCACTACGCAGCGCCTCGTTCTCTATTCAGAGAACATAGGTTACGCGAGTAACCTGAGACGTTTTCTCATGGAGGGCTTTAAGACATGAAGGCATGATAATCTGTAAATGAGCAAATAAAAATGAACTTCACTATACCTTTATATAGAAAGCTGGTTAAATGTGTGTATGTGTACTGACCGCTGTGCCGCGGCTGTAGCTGCGGCCTCCATGGCGAAGTGTCTCATTGCACTCTCTTCAAAGTACTTCTGCTCCCAGCATGTCATATTAGCCTCCAATCCCAGAATCCTTTCCTCTCTCTCCCTTAGCAGATCCAGTAGCGCAGGAGCACTGGACTCACGCACAGTGAGGGAAACGCCTACACCAGCACACTACACACACAGAGACAGACAGTGGTTATGAGTAATGTTTGGCTGGATAATTGTTCTCTAACATTTAGGTTTGTTGCAGTTGACAACTCCCTTCCGTGGCAAACAGATAATGTGATTGGGCATGTTAATGTACTATGTACACCAACCTAAGCACGTCACTGTAACGGAGCACATTGAGCACATGGATAGCGTTCAACAGACTGGACCAAACAAGACACATGCACATCCAAAACCAGCATCAACACATTGACCCTGTTCGTGGAGGGTCAATGTGGTCAATGTGTCCCTAAGGGTCAAAACTTGTTAAAAACTTTATTTAATCTGTTAGGCTTTACAGGGATAATCCCACATTGAGCAAGCATTTTTGTTTCTACTTTTCAAAATTCAAAATACAGTGAAGAAAATTGCCAACCACTTGATTCTGAGCAAGTGATGTACACTTCAGGAAGCTTTATATATTCCACACGTGGATCACGCTTAAATTACCCCGACCCCACTTACACTCGCTTGAGTAATTTATAGATTTTCTTCAGCTCAATAATGATGTAAAAGTGTCTACTGTAAAATGGTGCATACAACCAATTCATAAGGAAAAACAATGTAAGTAATAAATCAGCTCCATAACGAATTCCAAGTAATCAAAGGCAATTCCAATTCAACCCATTGCATGGCTTTCTGCCAAAAACTTGTGCAATGTAAGTAATGACGTACAACCGAGTCAACGAGATGGTGGGAACTTAGTGAGGCAAGGGCATACAAAGTGAAAGTTAATATTATTAACTTCACCCTATCTCAAGAACATGTCCTAAAAACCTAACCTGCATGTCTTTGGACTGTGGGATAAACCGGACCCACGCTGACATAGGGAGAACATGCAAACTCCACACAGAAAGAACTCCTGGCTCTGCCAGGGCTCAAACCAAGGACCTTCTTGCAGTGATCGCTAACCACTGAGCCACAGTGTAAATACTTTTTGCTTTAGATTAGGTCACGGACAATGATAAAGTGTCATTTATTAAGTGCTTTAAACCAACCTTTATTTGTTTTTTTGTTTTTTTTAAGTACTTTATTACTGTGTACATATTATTAAGTGTTACCCAGCATTCTTCCACCTCAGACATATTGCTAAATTACAAAACATGTTATATTCATGTTTTGAGGAAAAGGTTAGTTCATGTGTTCAGCTAGTTCAACAGGCTCTTTTTGTATTTAACAGAACTTCAATCATGCTATAATCATTCACAATTCTTAAGGTTTTAAATATTAGTTACATAAAAAAAAAAAATAATTAGCTACATTAATCAAATGCCCAAGATCATATCTAAGGGGTGAATCATATGCACAGAAACATCTCGGTTACGTATGTTGCCCTCGTTCCCTGAGGAGGGAACGGAGACGTAACGTCAGTGACTGACGAATGGGGGTTTCGCTTAGAAGCCTATCAACCGAGATCTGAAAGCGCCCAATGGCAGTGCCAATGCCATGGGCATGCGGATTTTGCATAGCGGACTCCGCCCCACTGCGTGGGTATATCAGGAAGAAAGCTGGCTTGGTCACATTATGTTACCTGCTGAGGAGCCAAGGCTGAATTCCCAGCCGTTTCAGCGGTACAGCGGATGTGGCAGAGGGACGTTACGTCTCAGTTCCCTCCTCATGGAACGAGGGTTACATATGTACCGAGACGTTTCTGTGCATATAATTTACCCCTTAGATATGATCTTGGGCATTTGATAACACTCCGAGTAACGTCAGTGACAGACGAATGGGGGTCCCAATATAATCACGCCACTCGGCTGTCTTCCAGTGCCCTGCGTAAGTGTGAGTTCCCTGTCGTAAGACTAGTACGGACGAAGGACTCCCATTTAACACAGGAATACCAATGTACACTGGGAAGCATATTCCAGGTGGAAGTATGCACCAAGCTGCCTACCCGTAGTGAGGACTTAAGATACACATATGACCGGAGGGGCTGCATATGGAAGAACTCTGGGGTACCAGCTGAAGGTGGACTTTTAACCCCAGGTGGGGCAAGGCTTGCCAAGCCTGCCAAGGGAAAGACCCCCGCTCAGGGAGGCTTACGGTGGAAATACACATGTGGGGGTCGCCCAGAGGGGGAACCATGCACACGGCGGCACCTGGCCGGACACGAGGGTCTGGGCTCGAAAGGGCAGACTTACTGGTGTCGGCGTAGACAGTGCTGGAGGAGCTCAGGAGGTCGTGGTGGGCAGATATGGCGCCACGTATACTTCAAGGGTGGAAGGAGACAGCCTTCAATCCAACCCTACTTGGAGAAATGAGAGCACTGACCCGATCGGGCATTCCCAGGGGTCTTCTTGGCGAGAAGAGCACCAGGTGACGAAGAGGTTTCACTTCAACGCATAGGCATGCTTTTCTCTGCCCTAGCGGAAGAGATGGTAGCCACCACCGCAGGTGGCAGCGAACTCAAACCTGCCGCCTCCCATCCAGGAGCCACACGTGGAGGCTCCAAGATTGGGACGCGGGTGCCACGGTGGGGCCCCGTCTCTGAGATATACAGAGGAATCGGCCAGGGAGGT
Organism: Gobiocypris rarus; assembly: GCA_023029165.1. Lineage (NCBI taxonomy): Eukaryota > Metazoa > Chordata > Actinopteri > Cypriniformes > Gobionidae > Gobiocypris > Gobiocypris rarus. Next base: position 15,621,554 of record CM040911.1, on the reverse strand, counting down.
GCTGTCGCAAGGAGTAAGAGTTCCGGGAATCAGGTCCGGCCATGCCAATAGGGGGCGACCAGAAGGACCTGCTCCTCGTCCTCCCTGATCTGCACAGTAGCTGTGCAAGAAGGCTCACTGGGGGAGATGCATATAAACGTAGGCCTGTGCGCCAGAGCATCCGTGCTGAGCGTGCCCTCGGACAGGGAGTAAAACAGGAGGCAGTGGGAAGAGTCGTGGGAGGCAAACAGATCTACCTGCACGTCGCCAAACTGTTCCCAAATCAGCTGGGCCGTCTTGGGATGGAGTCGCCATTCCCCAGGGAGTGGCTGACACCATGAGAGCTCGTCGGCTGCACGGTTCAGAACTCCCGGGATATGGACAGCACGAAGGGACCTCAGATGCTTCTGATTCCATAAGACAAGATGGCGGGCGAGTAGCGGGAGCGTAGACCCCTTTGGTGGTTGATGTACGCTACTGTGGCCGTGTTGTCTGTCCTGACTAGCACATGTTGACCCTTGAGCAACGCTCGGAAGCGGTGCAGGGCGAACCGTACTGCCAGCAACTCGAGGCAATTGACATGCAGGGTGCGCTGGGATCCTGTCCAGGAGCCCGCGGACGCATGTCCATTGCACATGGCCCCCCAGCCCGTGGAGGATGCATCTGTTGACACAACAATATATCTGGAAACTCGTTCTAAGGGCCCTTTTTCCCGGCCCGTAGAACTGAGGTTCGACCACGGGGTGAAGGTTTGAAGGCCGGCTCGAGTCACTTGGACCCGGAGCGTGCCTGACTGCCATGCCCATCTCGGGACTCGATCGCGAAGCCAATGCTGAGGTGCACAATCCGAGCGGCGTTACCACGGCTGCAGATGGCATATGCCCCAGGAGCCTCTGAAATAGTTTCAGTGGAACCGCGCTCTTGGTCTTGATTTGACGGAGGCAAGTCAGCAGTGACTGCGTGCGCTCACTTGTAAGGTGCACGTACATGGCGACCGAGTCGATCTCCATACCGAGAAAAGAGATCCTCTGCACGGGGCAGAGTTTGCTCTTTTCCCAGTTGACCCGAAGGCCCAGACGGGCTAGATGCTGGAGAACAAGATCTCTGTGTTCGCATACCTGCGAGAGAGTGGTCCAATATGAGCCAGTCGACAAGGTAGTTCAGGATGCGAACCCCGTGGTGCCTAAGTGCCCGCCCCCCGAAGGCAACACGTAGGAACGGCCTGAGTCGAGGTAGAATGGACATACGGAAGTAGGCGTCCTTCAGGTCGATCGCTGCAGACCAATCGGCTGGACGAATGCATTCGAAAAGGCGTTTCGCTGTCAACATCCCGAACGGAAGCCTGTGGAGGGATCGGTTCAGGACGCGCCGGTCCAGGATTGGCCGTAACCCGCCCGTTCCTGGGTACAATGAAGTGGGGGCTGCGGAAGCCGGACTCCATCTCGGCTGGAGGGACAGGCTCGATCGCACCCTTCGCCAGCAGGGTGGCAACCTCTGCATGCATGACTGGGGCACTGGAGCCCACCATGGAAAAAGCGGACTCCCCGAAAGAGGGATACGAGTGGCGGGACCCGGGGGTGGCGCACACTGTCATCGCCGGTCTCTGGCTGCTCAGGGATGGGTTCATCAGTTCTTTCTGGTTTCTGGGATATGGGAGCGTCGAGGAACCGGGTCTGCTCGTTGTCACGCATATCGGCCAGACTGAGCCACAGGTGTCTCTCCTTGACCACAGCTGTGGACATCACCTGACCCAGGGAGTGTGCGGTCACCTTCGTCGCCTGGAGAGCGAGGTCGGCGGCGGCACGCAACTAATTTCTGAGTCCTGGGTCAGCCCCACCCTCGTGCATGTCGCACAGCAACTTGGCCTGGTAGGCCTGAAGAGCCGCCATGGCATGTAACGAGGCGGCAGCCTGCCCAGCCGCTCTGTAGGATTTCGCCACCAAGGTTGATGTGAATCTACAGGCTTTGGAGGGGTGCTTAGGGTCACCACACCAAGTCGAAGCACTCTGCGGGCACAGTTGCATTGCAACGGAGCGCTCGACTGGGGGAACCCCAGTGTGCCCTTTGGCCACGGGCCTATCGAGGGTAGTGAAGGCGGAGGAGATCGCGAAACGGTCACAGGAAGCCCACAGGGACTCCCTGGACCGTGCAAGCTCCTCATGCACCTCCGGGAAGAAAGGTATCAGGGGGACGGACGGACGGGTGTCCGCACGCACCGACTCCAAAAACTAGTCGTCCAGCCTTGAGCGCTCAGGTCGGGGCGGAGGGTTCCCCTTTAACCCAAGACTCACGGCTGCCCAGGAACTCTGGGTCTGACACTGGCAATGCTGTGCCAACCGAAGGCGGCCGCACAGCCACGTCATAATTCTCAGAGGACTCCAGCCCAATTTTTGATGCGGCGATCGATGCATTAGAGGGGGGTGTGGGCCGAGGCATGAACGTCGGAGCTTTATTCCACACCATCACCCTCAGATCACCCTGGCCACCAGCCAAAGTGCCGCCTCTTGCGGAGACCGCAGATTGGGATGTGGCAGAGGGGACTCTCACCCCGGCAGCAGCACGGAGATCACTGAGTCTCGACCGTAACACCGAGATGGGCATGTTCCCGCAATGGAAACATGACTCATCCACGAGCGCTGCCTGCGTGTGCCGTAAGCCCAAGCACGTCAGACAGTGCTCGTGCCCATCAGAAGGCGGCAGAGACCGACCGCACCCAGAAGCACACGGGCGAGACATCCTAACAAAAACGCGCCGCATGTGAGCTCTTTTAGTGAGAGGAAAACCTCGCAGTCGATGCCGAAGCGCCCAGGGAAACACACACCAGCTGGATGCAGACCACTGCACAGATCAGCAGGCAGGAAGTATGCGATCGCTGGAACGCGCCATAACACCAACACCGACTGGAAGGCTGCTCGTCTCGAAGAAGCTGACGATAATCTCAGAAGGCTTGAGGAGTGAAGAGTGTATGTGCTCTTGGCTCCGAAGCAGAAACATAATGCGATCATGCCAGCGTTATTCCTGATATACCCACGCAGTGGGGCGGAGTCCGCTATGCAAAATCTGCATGCCCATGGCATTGGCACTGCCATTGGGCGCTTTATAGATCTCGAAGGTGATAGGCTTCTAAGCGAAACCCCCATTCGTCAGTCACTGACATTACTCGGAGTGACTGAACGAAAGGGAACTACACTACTCTTTCTTCTTTTGCTTTCTTGTTTTTAGTAAAAGAAACTATAGGGCTGGATGATTTGTTGATTCTTTTTTTAAGCGTTAAATCATCAAGCTTTTATTTTGGTGGGGAAAAAAACATTAACTGTTAACAGGTTTCTCGCTTCTTATTACAAATCTGGTGAAATGGGTGGTGCATATTCCTTTCCAAATATATAAGTGACCCAAACTCATAGCAGAAATACAGAGATGGAGTTTGTGTGCACTGTAAAAAAATTTGTGACAATTGATCATTACATATTGGCCTAATAATAAGTTACTTCCAAATAATTATCCCCATGCAAAAATATGCATTGTACTAATCATAGCTTAAAGTCTTCACTCAAAATTAAAATAGTATATTCACCGAACATATTTAATTGTGTTCAGTCAATCTATGAAGTCGAAGTGAAAAATTCATGTTGGGTGGACAAGTCCTTCGTCCGAAAAACTGTATGCTCTCGCTGGGCGCTGGAAGTGGTAGTAACTGTGGCGTTTTCCAAAGGGATCCCAATTCGTCGGTGACGTCCGACGTACGTTGAACGTGACCGACTGAAAGGGAATGTCTCGGTTATGTATGGTAACCCTCGTTCCCTGAAGGAGGGAACGGAGACGTACGTCGGACGTCACCGACAAATTGGGATCACTTCAGGGAGCCCCTATCAGCTTTGAGATATAGAGAACAGGCCAATGGGCCATTGGCATGCGAGATTTGCATCTCGCGCTCCGCCCCGCACTGCGGGTACAAACAGGACGCGAGAGCAGCGCACTATTGTTTTTCACTGAGGAGCCGAACTAGTGACTCGGCCCGTAGTGATGGTACAGCAACTGTGGCGATGGGACGTACGTCTCCGTTCCCTCCTTCAGGGAACGAGGGTTACCATACATAACCGAGACGTTTTATTTTCCTCATGTCTTATATGTCTATAATAATAGGTAATAAGTAAATTAAGTCATTTGTGTGCGACTGTTGAACACGGTGCTGTTAGATTGGCGTCGGCCTCTCTCAGGGCTCAATTGCCTTTCAATATCATACACGCCAAGCTCGTGATTTTCTTATTCGTCCATTCATTCGTCTTATTCTCATAATATAATTAAGTAACTTTTGTTCTGTCACTTGCCAGATGTGATGCAACTTTATCATAAATGTTATTTTTATTTGCAGGCCTTTAACCTATGCAGTGCCGCTTTTTCTTAACCATCAAGACAGCCTGTTATGCAGAAGACTTCTTGTAGCCTATGTAGCCTATGTGAGTTTTTACTTATTGAAAATATTTCAACAAATATCCTGTGTTGGAATTGAATAAAGTAATGTGATAAAATGTCGAACATGTTGTCTGTGTTCATTTTGGTTAGCCTAGCCTACTATATTTATGTTTTTGTCATTTTTGTCTTTTGGGAAAGTGAGAAATAAGCAATTGTTACTACAATTTAAAATATTTAATTGGCCAAATTGAATTTCTGTTAATTAAATTGTTTCAATTTACAGAAATTCAATTTGGCAAACTGAAAAATTTAGATGTGACCAGTCACTAGAAAAATTTAAATTGGAGGAGCTGAATTTTTTTACAGTGTTGGTAAAATACATCTTTCCATTGGGTCAACATATTATTTGTAATTGAGCCCATATTAACAGACTGTTGCCACAATTGATACAATTAAATTAACATAAATTCAATTTGGCCAATTGAAAAATTTAGATGTGACCAGTCACTAGAAAACTTTAAATTGGAGGAGCTGAATTTTTTTACAGTGTGGAGCAGCTGACCACATTATACCAAACATTGGAGCATTTTTTTGTTTGTTAAATTAAAGGTTTTATTTTTTTAAAGTGACGACTAAGCGGCCAGCGGCCGACAGTGAGTTAACCCAATGCTTAAGCCTCTCAAATCAACACTGGACTTGTCATGTCTATAATAAAACATACAACAAAAAAGTGAAAAATACTTAGAGCGTAACAAGTTTAAACGTTTAGCCTTTTATCACCACCACAGCAAAAAATGCATTTTTCATAAGTTTAGTTTAGGTTAGGCTAGGCTGATCGTAGGCGCTCGCAAACGAAACGGTCTTCACAAGCTAAACAAATAAAAAATAAAATAAAAAAGTATGCAGGTTGTCTTACCTTAAACCAGATCTTCAATTCCCGCGGCAAATGTACATTTAACGGAGTTAACGTCAACGAAATAATATTCGACCTGCATCATCAGCTCATTTCAAGACCTCGATATGAGAGAGCGCGACCTAAGCACCGGTAAGATCATTTAGTCTCATTAGTTTAAATAAAGATGATTGTGTTTTTGAGCATCTAAGACTTTCAATTTTCCTTGCGGTCGTTTACGTGTGTTCTTGCTTTATTACTCATTTGCGGCGACGCGTGTTGCAGTAGCACGTCATATCTGAACATATAGGCCTACAGTATAGGTAACACGCTCACACACGTTTATTTTTTAACAATTTACCAGTAGTAAAATGTAGCTCCATAGGTGGTTTAAACAACCAGATATTTCTGGTCTTTTCACAAGCGGATAGATATCTGGTCAGAGAAAATGAATGAAGTGAGCAGGTATAAAAAGGCCATTACTCTCCCAGCCTGCGCTGCTGCTGTTGGTGGACACTAAATAGGCCTACCGTATGCTAGGCTACTGCTTAAATTGATTTTAAAGGCCTTTTGCCCTGTTGATGACAATAAATAGGTCTAAAAATTATGTTTATTGTGTTTTTATGTTCAGTTCTGTTCCTACATTAAAAAAGCAAACATAAAAGTAACTTAAAAGTTACTTTCCCTAGTAACTAATTACTTTTGATATACAGTAATTGGTAAAGTAATTCAATTACTTTTAAAAAGAAGTAACTAGTAACTGTAACTAGCTAATTACTTATTTTCAGTAACTTGCCCAACACTGGTAATCTCTGTAATTAAATCTTCAGAATCTTAATTCTCTGTACTTTTCCTTATCTAACACTGAAAAAAAGAATAATTTAATTAATTAAATGAACATGACTTGGACATACTATGTATGTAGCATGTGCAAATCCATTGCATTGCTGGAGGAAGTCAGGAAGTTTTGTCATTTCCACAAAAGTCAGGTCACCTTTATTAATATAGCGCTTTATGCAATAATTGTTTCAATCATTGTACTGTAATAAAGAAGTTTCAGTTCAATTTACGGACCTGTTGTGTTCGCAATGACTCCAGTTCTCTCTCCAGGCGAGTGCGCAGACGTCGTTCCAGCTGCTCACGTTTCTCACATGCGACCTGGAGTTGCGCTAGTGCCTGCTGCAACCTCTCCACCCGCTCCACATACTTTTGCTTTTTACTCAACTACAGCACACAGACAGATAGAAGAGAGATAATGGATTTACTTGGACGTTACTTTAGTGCATATTTTTGGTATCTCTTTAAGTAAAGGGCCAGATTGTAAAGATAGTAAATAAATGTTTAAGTGATCTATTGCTATACGGAGATGTCCAGTATAATATAACACAAACTCTCTGTCTAGGGATAACAGTTTCTCTTAATGTTGATTAGAGTGTTATCTAATTGGGTTTACTTTTTTAATTAGTCAAGCAAAATAAGTTTTCATTTCAAAGCAGCTTCATAGTTTCAGTCCATTTACACAAGTTTCATTCATACTGATTTTCGGATGCTGAATGCTCAAAAACACCAGATGCCAGGTTTATGGTGTGAACAGCATAATAGGACAGTCAAAGTGATTTGAGATGTGATGTGAATTTTCCAATTAATTCTCAGTTACACCAATCAGATAACATTATATTGTGTTGGTCCCCCTTTTGCTGCCAATACAGCCCTGACCAGTCAAGACATGGACTCCACTAGACCCCTGAAGTTGTGCTGTGGTATCTGGCACCAAGATGTTAGCAGCAGATCCTTTAAATCCTGTAAGTTGCGAGGTGGGGCCTCCATGGATCAGACTTGTTTGTTCAGCAGATCCCACAAATGCTCGATTGGATTGAGATCTGGGGAATTTGGAAGCCAAGCCAATACCTCTAACTCGTTGTAGTGCTTCTCAAACCATTCCTTAAACATTTTTGCTTTGTGGCAGGGCACATTATCCGACTGAAAGAGGGCACAGCCATAAGGGAATACCGTTTTCATGAAAGGATGTACATGGTCTTCAACAATGCTTAGGTAGGTGGTACCTGTCGAAGTAACATCCACATGGATGGCAGGACCCAAGGTTTCCTAGCAGAACATTGCCCAAAGCATCACACTACCTTACATCCAGCTTACATCCATGTGATGTTGATGTTAAAGAAAACGTGATTCATCAGACCAGGCCACCTTCTTCCATTGCTCTGTAGTCCATTCTGATGTTCACGTGCCCACTGTCTTTTAGCAGTGGACAGGGGTCAGCATGGGCATTCCAGAGTAAATAGAGGAGCATTTGAGTTCCATGCAGACAATACAACTGACTGGAGCAAGAGAGTGACTGGACTTCAGTGACACACAACTCTTATCTGCATCTCTGTAAGTCACCAAAACTAGACATGAAATCAAGTAACACTCACTAGATAAATGTATTTGCTGCAGTGACTTTCTCACACTGTGGCAGATCAGTTGTTTAGTGCTAAATGGGTTATATGATGCTATTTTAAAAGTTCATTATTTTGTTTATTGTTTGTACTAGAATAGCAGAACCATTTCCAAACTGTCTAAAATACACTGATTGAGTTACAGTTTCTACAAAAACTCCTTCCGAACTATCCCACTGTGTTGTAATTGGCCTCCTCCTCCACCGGCTTTCCCGTTGTCTCTTCCTCCAACATGGCATCATGACTTTGCGTAAACATACACGCCACTTTCTAAAGCCAAAAATGGCGTTTATCTGTATGCATTTTGAGCTATCCGCATGTATGTCTAGGCCGTGTGATTCCACGTGTGTATGTCTACGCCGAAACTAACCATTATGTGTGTGTGTCCAAAATGTAAATGGATTTATAAACATACTAAATTATGTTTTTTTTTTTTATGTAAAAATGCTAAATGTTTCTTGTGATGGGTAGGTTTAGGGGCAGTGTGTGTGTGTGTGTGATGGCTAGGTTTAGGGGTAGGGGCAGTGTAGGGGATATAATGAAACAGCATTGATAAACACGCTAATTATTATGCGCTAAATTATTATACTGTTCTGCTTGGGGTCCTGGCCCACCTACCCAACCCAACCACTGTTAATCATCATCATCTCCTACCATCAAGGAATTTTTGTTTACGGCAGCAGTAGGCACCTACTGGGAAGGGGAATTATTATTAATAAAGACTCTTGTTTTCACACAGGTTTGTATGACTCTTCTGCTTATTTCCTTCTCCACCCCTGTGTTTTGGACATTCCATTCCTGTGTTTCTGTGTTCTTCAACTATTGGATCATGTTTATTTTAATCTACAGCAAAGATAGTTGCCGCTCCTCTTCCCACACCTGTTGTTTAAAATGTTGATTCAGGGTGTACAGACTCACCTCTTCCTCTAGTTTGACGACTTTGCTCTGAGCGTTATTTAAAGCCTGCTCTAAGATGTCAATGTGTCGTTGCTGATCCTCACTGTCTGATCGGAGATTGGCTGCCTCCATCTCTAATTTTTCTAGATCTTTCAGGCTTTCTCTTCCTGAGGAAAAAAATAACCAAATAAAAAGTTGTTTCAGAGAAGGTTTTTTTTGTATGTTTCAGTGTCATTTAGTACTATATGGTACTGTGTTAAGCATATTTAGTGTATATAGATTAAAAGTGACCTGTGAACTTTGTAATCTGTTGTTAAAAACATGAATTGCAGATTACTTGGGTCGTTTTTTTTCAGTTGCCTATTACACAAAGCGTGTTTCACTGGCTACCTACGTAAGTTTGAGTTTGAGCAAAAACCTTTTTTAAAGGGGGAGAATTCAAGAAAAAGGATTGTTTTTTAGTGGTGTTCTTCACCATGGTAACTTAACCAAAATAAAACCTGCTACAGCCACAAACCAAAAAAAGAAGTAGACAAAGCACAGTAAAGAAACAACTCCCCCTGTATCTCTTTCTCCAAATTAAAGCAGTTCACATTGAAAGAATTTTAGAGACAAATGTTCCCAGTTTTTGCTGCTAAATTTCTAATATTTAATACAAGATTTATATACTGTATTATACACGGTATTATATCAATACAAACTTTTGAATATAGATTTAGAATACATTTTGTTATCGTCATGGTCGCAATGTTGCCCATCACAATACAGGCACGGTAAAGGCATTAGAACTGCATCTCCTCATAGCAGATCTTAGTTTGTGTGTGACGGAGGGATTCTTGCCACTGTTTTGACTCCTTTACACATTTTATAAGCTCTTCACTGGTCAAAAAATCATCTTGTAGGCTACTCACATACAATAAGTGCATTTAGCCTAGGACACAGCATTGTTTTGGATGTTCGGATGTTTGAAAGTTTCGTCTTGATATAAACATTAAAAAAACAACCAATTAATAAAAAACATTTCCCTATGCCTTAAGATTCGGTATCTTTAGGTTCAGTGTATAAAATGCCACTTTGAACGCTAAGTGGACAAGTTGTTCCAGACCAAACGAACCAAGCGAGCTGAACTACAAGAATGAACACACCCTTAAAGGGTTAGTTCACCCAAAAATGAAAATTCTATCATTAATTACTCACCCCTCATGTTTTTCCAAACCTGTAAGACCTTCATTCATCAACACAAATTAAGATTATTAAGAGGTTCCTTTTAACCACAATTATCCATAGGCAGCAACATCATTGCAACTTTCAAGGCCCAGAAAGGCAGTAAAGACATCATTAAAATAGTCCATGTGACTCCAGTGTTTCAACCTTAATGTTATGAAACGTTGGGAATACTTTTTGTGCACAAAAACAAAGCAAAAATGACAACTCTATTAATCAATTTCTTCTCATCTGTATCAGTCTTCTATGCTGTTGATGTAGTAAACACACTACAGTGCTTCAAGGTTCTACCACCAAGTTTCTGGGAATGCCGACTCACCATTGGCCGACGCTTTTCACGTGAGCACCACAAGCCATTCATGTAATGCTGACGCAGGTGCTAGCCAATGGTGAGACACTGTTCTGATGTAGAACCTGGAAGTACTGTATTGTTTTTACTATGTGAATAGCATAGGAGAATGACTTTGAAAAAAAGAGATTGTCTTTGTGAAACTAGAGTTAATAATAAACTCTGATTCAAACACTGAGATGACAAAGAATGTTTATTGAAAACCAGGCTTGAATTATATGGTTATGCCAACTCTCAGCCTACTCTGAAACTCCACAAGCTTTGTGTAACAGGCCACGGTTGTGCTTTAGCATTGCTCTACTGTGTGGAAATCGGATAAATTGAGGTACACCTTTGCTTGCCTGTGATCAAACTTGCTGCCAAATCCAATTCTGTCCCTCTTAAAATATAAATATTATTGTAGACTTGCATTAGTAAATCGGAGACATGAACACAGTTTTAATTCTCCATGGAATTTTAGTTTTTTTCCCCAGAGAGAGAGAGAGATTTGAGTGCAAGCAAGGAAGTGGTACAGAAAGTTAAGGGAGGAAGGCAGGCAAGAATTAATTTGGGTTGAGCAGCTAGACATATGTTTTGAGCAAAAAACAGAAATAGTGTAAAAAGCATTTTTGTATAATGATGCACAAATAGCAGTAAAATCTCACTCTGTGCAAGATACAAGTGTCCGTCATCTTTTCCCTCCAGCTCCTGACTGGCTAGTTGTCGATTGGCTGTTTCCAAACGTTCTTAAAAACACATATGAAGAAAACATTTTTTGCCACATGACCCAAGAACAGCTAAGATAAACTAAATAAACAAATAAAATACTTACAAAGTTCAGCTATTTTTAATTAAACTCAGGTTCTAATCAAAGCATGAGCACTATCTCACCTCTCAAGTCTCTGTTAAAATCATGAAGACGCCTGATCTCTGCTTCTAGTTTATTCCTCAGGTTTTTTTCCAAAGCATCCCGTTTGGATGTGCTCTTCACTAAACTCTCATGTGCCTCTGAAAGGCGCACAACCTCCACCTCCAACTGCAAATACAGCACAAAATCCCATTAATGCCAGTGTCCTCCTGTCAGTCTGCTGTATTAAAAACACACTGGACAGTGTATACCAACAAAATGTTCATCACCACAGTTAATTTCTGCCACATTCCAATTAAGTTGTAAGATATATAGATTGACAAACAGAAAGACAGACAGACAAGTACCTGCTCTAGTTTGCTGGCCTTCTCATTTTGCTTGTGAAGTTCTTGTCTAAGGCTTTGGTTTTCTTCTTTTAGGATCTCCAGCATCTGCTTGGCATGGCTTACCATGGCATACGTTTCCCCTGGGAAAGGCTGTCCAAAAAGGGCCACACAAGAAGACAGTCCCTGGGTCTCAGATTCAATCTGAGCTAGAGGAAATCCCAGGGACTGAGACAGAGATATAGCCTGATACTGTTGCTGAGAAGCCTGTGAGGAAGTCTCAGAAGCCATGGGACTGGTCTGTGTTTGCTGCGGTGATGAAGACAAAGGGCACTGTCTAAAATATAGAAAGATAGTAAGTAAAAAGTGAGAAAGAGAATGTGTTAGCATCTGTTCATAATTAATGCTTATAGGTGAAGTGTGTACATTTTCCAGTGTCAACAGTTTGTCATATAGTTAGATGGGAGTTAGTTTAATGCAGAGACAACTACATCACTGATATTCTGGCTTTAAATATAAACATTAAGCCACCTTAAAAACATTGCTTGTTTGAGTGGTCAAACATGTCGATATCTGGCTCAGCCAATGGTTACCTGTAATTATCTGTTAAGGGAAATTTGGAAACTATAATTTTTGCAGTTCCCATTGATGCTGCTAGTGGCGCAGAAATGACACAATTCACCTTAAATGTCTGTTACAATTACCTTGCTATATTTCTAAGTGGCACTGTCTCCAACATGGCTGCTGTCAAGGTATCACTGTAGAAGTGTCCCTGTTCCAGAGATTCTGAGTTGGAGTGTAATGTGGGCGAAAGCATAGTCTGTACCTTAAATTTAAAAGGATATTCTGGGGGAGGACCTCTTTGATCCAAAGTGCATTGTGGTAGGGTTAAAGGTGGTGCGGGAAGTTGTAGGTTACTCATGGAGGTCCTACTAGTTGGTGAGAGGGAATCTGCTTTATTATCAGCCCCACAAAGAATAGTGTCTCGTATGCAAGGTGAATTGCAAGGTCCCCCACTTTGCTTAGCTCCAGTGCTTTCTAGACTGAGTTGCATGATCCTTTCACTGAGTGAGCGAACATGACCCTGTTTCAACTCTGACAGACCTTCATCAAGAGATGCATCACCAGTGCCCCCTTGCTGGGCCCATGCTTGACCCTCCACAAGGGCCTTCACAGGAATTGCTGTTAGAGAAGTGGAAGAGGACGAAATAGAAGGAGGGGAAGAGTGTGAGTGTGTGTTAGAAAGTGATTGCAGATGGGAATGTGAGCTTGCAGAACTGTCGGACAGTGTTGAAGACTGTATCTGCTGAACCTGATTGTGTTGGTGCTGACTTTGGTGTGCATGGGTTTTATGGGCCTCCTTGTGAAAGACATGGTTCTGATTTTGTTGAAGATTGTTTGAAAGGTTGTCTGGATTTTGAACACTCTGATGGTTGTGGCCAGGGATTTGGTGCTGAGGATCCATCAGTTTTTGCTGTCCTTTGTACAGCTGAGACTGGATTTTAGCCTCCTCATAAGAGGGAAGTTCTAAGGTGTCAAATATAGACAAAGCCTGGGCTGCTTGGACTGCTTTACCTATACCCTGGCTCACTCCACTAGTCTTTTCCATGGAGCTGCTGTCCACTTGATGCTCCTGACCTTGAGGTTCCTGTCGTGATTGAAACTGCAAGGGCATAAGTTGATATGAATGGGCTACTTGACCCTCCTTTTCGAGGAGCAGGTTCTCTGTAGATGTGAGTATGCTTAGCATCTGAGAACCATCATATTCTACCCCTCCTCCAATTCCACTTGTTCCGTATCGCAGATGTTCTTGCATAAGCATGTGAAGCACAGTTCCAGACGTACTCTCCTCAGAACTGTGCATGTCTGCTGCTGCACGGGTGGGCAAAATGTAGCACGGATAAGTACTGATGAATTGGATGATTTTATCTGCAAAAGGAAAAGGAGCAAAGGGCAAATAATTATTCCAATACTGCTACAAAAAAAAAAAAAATCAAGAATGATGACAAATATATTTGTATATCATGCTTACAGACAGGGACATAACTAGGCCCTGGCAACTGGGCTATAGTTTTGCATGTTTTTTTAATTGCCTAGTCTGAAAACTCCCCACCAGATAAAGGGGTTTAAGTGATTAATTATCAGTATCTAACCTGACAAAAAGGTATTTATTCAATGTTATCCACATTATATTTAATATGTTGCAGCATCGTGAACTTGTGTAATGATACCTTTGGCCATTACCTTATAAATGCATTCAACGGGCTACAACATTTCTCGTCGAAACGGTAGGAAATGAAATTAGATTGAATGTGGAGGATTTTAGCTGTGACAAGATGATTGACAGGGCAGTTTTGTGTGACAGGATGTACGTAACTAAGCAAGAGCTGGCTGCTAAAGATGACCAAGTAGTATGTCCCAAAGCTTGTCTACTCTTCTGCTACACACTCAAAAGTATGTACTTTTTCTTCACAAAAAGAGTACATACTTTTAGGGCGTTGTATAAGTAGGCAAATTGGGACGCAGCAATACACTGGATTATGCCTGAAGAATTTTAATGGTCTGCCATGTGTTTGTTATCTTTCATGTAAGGTATTCAAACAAGAAACAAACAAAAAAAACTTTCGAAGTGCCTACTCTATAATAAAATACATTTTCCAAATTTTCTTTTCCAAATTTTCATTTAATATTAATACTTTTACTTAATTTAGAGTAAAAGCCTGGACTGTTTATAATTCCACGGGAATAGGGACAATAACAATAAGGACAAAGGAATGAAATCTTTTGAAATAACTTTCAGAACAATTTTTTTTCCAGATGATGGATGATAAAAACATTGACACCCAATCGTCTTTATAATCAACTTAATCGACTAATTCAACTTTAAAGAGCTTAAGTATTTAAAGCGACATAGCTGCATGCCATGATTGTAATAAACAGATCGTTATCGTTATAGTTATCTTTTTTGTTGTGAACAGGTCTTAAAAACAATCCAACAAAAAAAATATATATAAATAAATATATATATATATATATATATATATATATATATATATATATATATATTATATATATGTATATATATATATATATATATATATATATATATATATATATATATATAGAGAGAGAGAGAGAGAGAGAGAGAGAGAGAGAGAGAGAGAGAGAGAGAGATATAGCTAGATATAGATAGATATAAGATGTTTTCAAATCTAAGTCAGTGTATATATATACACTGACTTAGATTTGAAAACATCTTTCAGGTAACCTAAAATGTGTTTTATATAGTAACATATAAATTAATTGGTTTTGTTATAATAATATTTATTTTAATTTGGGTCAGATCAGATAGAAATACATCTCCACATTCATCACAGCAGCTACAGTATCTAAAAAAAGCTGACAAATGTTATAAATAATTAACAAGACAACACATGCGAAATGAAAGGAGTGAAGAGGGAAACATACCCCAGAAACCAAAAATAGAACCATGAACTTCAGCATTACGTAGCCAGCTAAAGCCCCACCGCAGTCCACATTAGGCTACAGATAGGCTGCATGAAACATTACAAGACATTTAGAAGCATATATATTTAATTCATGAATATAGTCCATGCAGTCAGACCTAAAAAAAAAAAAGTGTAAAAGTTCACTTTACGACGTAATCCAAGTATTTGAAAAACAAATTTCAATAAGCATTATTAATAAATAAACCATAGTGTCTGGCACATGCAGATATCTAAACTCCTTCTGAGAGCTGGTAAACATGAGTCATGCATTACGTTACACTGATCACATCATCCGCTACATTGAATTCACGGCGGAAACTTTGAAAAACAAGCCAGAGAAGTTAGCAGATTCATGTTGTCACATTTACCCAGCGAGATCTTGACACGGAAAACTCAATCTGTCAACGGGGGAGAGTTTTGTATGTTGGGACTCTCTGGATCTGACTAAAGCGCTGCTGCTGAACACATTTGACTGACTTGCAACAATCATGCCCATTCACTGTGGTATGGCAG
Source organism: Gobiocypris rarus (assembly GCA_023029165.1). NCBI lineage: Eukaryota > Metazoa > Chordata > Actinopteri > Cypriniformes > Gobionidae > Gobiocypris > Gobiocypris rarus. The sequence continues at coordinate 15,606,152 of CM040911.1, read as the reverse complement.
GAATGTGTGTGTGTGTGTGTGTGTGTGTGTGTGTGTGTGTGTGTGTGTGTGTGTGTGTGTGTGCCCGAACCGCTAGCCATGTGTTCCTGGGTCCTAGCGCCAGTTAAGAATATTTCAATTCCAAATCAACTTGAGTAAAAAATCATAAGAGTAGGCCCTATACTTTACTTTTTTTATATGGCATCTTCATCTACAGGTCCTTCTAAAAAAAATTAGCATATTGTGATAAAAGTTCATTATTTTCCATAATGTAATGATAAAAATTTAACTTTCATATATTTTAGATTCATTGCACACCAACTGAAATATTTCAGGTCTTTTATTGTTTTAATACTGATGATTTTGGCATACAGCTCATGAAAACCCCAAATTCTTATCTAAAAAAATAGCATATTTCATCCGACCAATAAAAGAAAAGTGTTTTTAATACAAAAAAAAGTCAACCTTCAAATAATTATGTTCAGTTATGCACAATACTTGGTCGGGAATCCTTTTGCAGAAATGACTGGCAATGCGTCTCTCAACTTTCTCTTCACAAAATCCCACAGATTCTCAATGGGGTTCAGGTCAGGAGAGTTGGCAGGCCAATTGAGCACAGTAATACCATGATCAGTAAACCATTTACCAGTGGTTTTGGCAGTGTGAGCAGGTGCCAGGTCGTGCTGAAAAACGAAATCTTCATCTCCATAAAGCTTTTCAGCAGATGAAAGCATGAAGTGCTCCAAAATCTCCTGATAGCTAGCTGCATTGACCCTGCCCTTGATAAAACACTTGGACCAACACCAGCAGCTGACATGGCACCCCAGACCATCACTGACTGTGGGTACTTAACACTGGACTTCAGGCATTTTGGCATTTCCTTCTCCCCAGTCTTCCTGCAGACTCTGGCACCTTGATTTCCGAATGACATGCAAAATTTGAGCGACAGTCCAGTGCTGTTTCTCTGTAGCCCAGGTCAGGCGCTTCTGCCACTGTTTCTGGTTCAAAAGTGGCTTGACCTGGGGAATGCAGCACCTGTAGCCCATTTCCTGCACACGCCTGTGCACGGTGGCTCTGGATGTTTCTACTCCAGACTCAGTCCACTGCTTCCGCAGGTCCCCCAAGGTCTGGAATCGGTCCTTCTCAATCTTCCAATCTTGGTCCGGTCACCTCTTCTCGTTGTGCAGCGTTTTTTGCCACTTTTTCCTTCCCACAGACTTCCCACTGAGGTGCCTTGATACAGCACTCTGGGAACAGCCTATTCGTTCAGAAATTTCTTTCTGTGTCTTACCCTCTCGCTTGAGGGTGTCAATGATGGCCTTCTGGACAGTAGTCAGGTCGGCAGGCTTACACATGATTGCGGTTTTGAGTAATGAACCAGGCTGGGAGTTTTTAAAAGCCTCAGGAATCTTTTGCAGGTGTTTAGAGTTCATTATTTGATTCAGATGATTAGGATAATAGCTCGTTTAGAGAACCTTTTCATGATATGCTAATTGTTTGAGACAGGAATTTGGGGTTTTCATGAGCTTTATGTCAAAATCATCAGTATTAAAAAAAATAAAAGACCTGAAATATTTTAGTTGGTGTGCAATGAATCTAAAATATATGAAAGTTTAATTTTTATCATTACATTATGGAAAATAATAAACTTTTATCAGCAATATGCTAATTTTTTTTAGAAGGACCTGTATATACGTTTATGTTGTGTTTTTGGTGATATGAAGTAACCTACTTTTTTTTTACCTATATATATTTGAATATATTTTTTACTTTTTTTTAGCATGCATATAAAGGTAACACTTTACAATAAGGTTGTATTAGATAACATTTGTTAATGCATTAGTTTTTATGATGATCAAAATTAAATAAAATTGTTTCCGGATATTGATATTGATATAGGCCTTGGTGTCAGGGGCAGAATTCTGCCATCTGCTGGATAGAGAAAAATCTGGAGGAAATACAGTTTTATAAGAAGAAAAAAAATTACCATATATATACAGGACCATTAATTTTTCTGGATGTGGCTAGAAGTTGTGCTGAAGAGTAAAGCCTTTGCTTCATTCCAGGAGACCAAGAAACAAGTAACTGTTTTGCAGTGATGTCTGTTAACTACTTTGTTTAGTCGATGTCCTTTAGTTAAGTATTTGCACACAAATATTTGCATCTTAATAAATACAAATAAATGCATCTATTGTCCATCTACTAAATTAATGCAATACTCTTTTGTATGTCTTTGTATTCCCTATGTATTATTCAATATATTGAAATATATAATTCAATATATTAACATAACAATATATAATTTTTTTAACCTTTTAATATATTGATCATAAATATATGGAAATATATCTTAATTCCATAAGGGTGTGCTGCAGTTCTGGATGTTTTGCCCTCCATGTCTCTGCACCAGTCAACTTGAATATTTACAGTACATTTATGGACAGTGAATTGAAGAACTAAAGTAAACCCTGACCTATTGAACACAGAACAAAGGAGGAAAGGGAGCCTCCAAGACACCAAGAAAACATTGAAAGCAGTTCGCTCAGATCCGTCAATCTCTTTCCAGCACGGTATTAACAGTGGAATGATAATGGGGCACCACAATAATGTTAAAACAGAACAAGGCATCAAAATTTATTTAAAATCAATGAGGCTGCCAAAAGACCTGGAGCTGCAGGAATGTTGGGCAAGTATGCATGTGACAACAATATTCTGTATTTTGGGTAGGGTGGCCAAACAAAAACCATTACTCAAAAACATACTCCCATAAAATGGTTTATGGTCTGGTGAAACTAAATTGAAGTCGTAATTTTATATGGTATATTTGGCACAAAAACAAGACTGCTCATTACCCAAAACAACACCATTACCATGTTGAATCATGGTTCTGTCACATTTGGTTTTGGGTTTGTTTCATGTTCTTGTTCTCTTGTTGTCTCTTATTTTGTAATTTGGCATAGTCATGTTTCCTGCTTCCTATTTGGCACAAAACCTGCAGGCCTCCATTAAAAAGATGAAAATGATTTTCAGCTTAATAATAAACTCAAAAACAATAAATGAGTGAAAAGTCAATAAATGAGTGGAAAAAGAAAAAAGTACATTTTGGAATGGCCTAGTCAGAGCCCACACTTGACTCAAAGAGGGCAGCACACAGGAGAATATGATCCATATGAATCTCTTTTGCAATTAAGATTTGGAGCTGTTTTAACTGAAAGAAACTTGCTCTGAAATTAAGTCAGTGCCATTGTCTCAATATGCACACCAGTAATGTTTTCTAAGGCAAGTTTATACATGTTACTTAAATGTCCTAATTGAACTAAGGCCTAATCCTGGCTTAATCTAAGCCCTGTCTGCAAAACCGGGCCGATATTAAAATAATTTTTTACATCTCAAAACCCCTGCCCAACATAGGCAATGTCTAAATAATCTAAACTCTGTCTAGAGTTACTAATCAGCCTTACCAGAACATAATGGCAGCTTTGTGGCACTTTGTCTTTGTAATATTTTCATTTACCAATGTGGAATTTTATGGTTATGAAAAAATGGCACAGTGTTTATTCTTACATTGCAGTACTATAGTACAGACTGAAGATCTTCTGTGTATGTGTGTCTTACCAGCTCTATGCATTAGATCAAAACATGATACCTTATTCTTTAAGATTGACATAACCCATAGGCTTTATAGGCAACGGGAAAACATGGATGTACAGCCATTAAAGAAGCATACACACATGCAAAGATAAAACAAGACATATATTTAGTTTCAAGTCATCATATTAAGCAGAGATCCAAACAGTCAAAGAGACTATAACACTAAGCATTATGTGTGTATGTGATGTGTTAAGATTATACACCCTCAAGCATCTGAATTGGCTGTAGACTGGCGTTCTGAAAATATACTAAACTGCATTCCACAAATGTGTAGTTGTTTAAAAAATATATATGCATTTTATAAAAATATAATTTTTTGAATATATATTTTTAGTAATATTTTAGAATATATCAAATATTATTTTACACAAAGTAAGTCACTCTCAAGACAATGTGTCATCTACATTGTTCTGTATATAAAAGACTGTAGATTTATCTCTATTTGAGATTGAGAGATATCTCTCGTCTCTTGGAGACTTTTTAAGTCTCTTGGTGAGTTGGAAAGAGAAGGCAGAAAAGGGTGATTAAAAAGTTTTAGATTCTTCCTCTATTACTCCATCAAATTGCCTGTATCTTTCCTGCCACTTTTATAAAACTTCTCATACCATAAAAGGTGTCTTACCTCTTTAGATGATCCTCTGTCGCTTCTAATGTTGTTGCTACTGCTGCAGTCTTTGGGTGTTCAATAATTGTCCTTTAAATGTGACGTTTTTCAGTTGGAACTACTCAGAAATTCATGTTTTGTGTGGGAGCATTTGATGTTAAAATGACACAAAATATGTTGCCTCAGTGCATGTGTCTTGACATGCCAGTCAAAGCCTTTACACACATCCTCTGCCCAGACATGCTAGTTCAGCAAACTCTAAAGGCCTTGGAATGGGAACAAGGGAGTGTGAGAAACAGATTTGGGTTGAGGTAAAATCTGAGACACAAATACAGACAGACAGACAAAGGAACAGAGAATACAGAAATTAAGCTTTGACACATTCACTGAAGTAATTTAAAGTCAGGAACTAATTGACCTTCTTCACTTTAGTGGTCATACATGAACAAATACACACACAATGTTTTCAGAGTTGATTTATGAAAGTGAACTTTTGATATCAATAGATTTAAAGCAAATCATGGTTGGCTCTTGGCTGATAAAATGTCCTCACAAGACAGTTTTGACATGTTTCATTGACATTTGTAAACATTTGGCCTTCACAAACACCCCCCTCCCCTCCACACACACACACACACACACATGTGAAATGTGGGGACATTCCATAGGCGTAATGCATTTTATACTGTACAAACCGTATTTTCTATCCCCCTACACTGCCCCTCCCCCTAAACCTACCCATCACAGGAGACTGTGCAGTTTACTTTCTGTGAAAAAAAACTCATCCTGTGTGATTTATAAGCATTTTGAAAAGTGAGGACATGGGGAACGTCCTCATATTTCACCCTGTTTTTGTAATACTTATGTCATACCCATGTCATTATACACATTTGTGTCCTGATATTTCACAAAAACATGCCCACACACACACACACACACACACACAAAGGTTTTCATGTTTTATCTGGACTTTCCATACATGTCATGATTTGTATACTGTACCATTGTACTGTAACCCTACCTCTAAATACCACTCACAGAAAACTTTCAGCATTAAAAAAAATGTCATCACTTAATTGATTTATGAGCTGTTTTCCTCATGGGGACCAAAAAATGTCCACATAAGGACAAGGATTACAGATATTGCCATCCTTGTGGGGACATTTTGAGTTTACCAGGACACCACACAAACACACACACACACACACACACACACACACACACACACACACACACACACACACACACACACACACTTTTACTATCCAAAAGGAGACCTTTTCATAGACTTCTATTGTTTTTACTGAGCTAATTATAAGTACTAAAACATAAATCTGTCCCTGACGTCACTTCAACATATTAATTACATTAAAGTAAAAAAAAAAAAAAACAAACACTTTTTTAGTCATTGATATATGCTCAGTAAAAAGGAATACTATTCAAAAAATAATATCAATAATAACAGTAACATAAAGACTGACACGTTTTACTATCAAATAATACAAGGCGATCCCAGACAAACTAAACGTGGATCACTCTTTTTCTCTCAGTGGCCATTTTTAGCTGTCCCAGAATTCAATGGGCTCCCACCCTTGACCATAATTACACATTACTGGCTTTATGCATTCACATTCCACATTATTTGGTCATGTGGGTGTTTCTGCCTCTTTATTCAACTGCAAACAAAAGAAGTAAATTCAGTTTTCAGAATATGCTGCTTTATATCATGTCAGTTAAATCACATAATATAAATTAAGCATTGATTGTATTCTTAAATATATAGCTTTTACATATATGTGCTTATCAATAATACAAATCTTTGTCTGGTGAATATTATTCAGAATAACCTGAATGTATTTTTTGAAAAACTGAACTTTTCAAGGACAGTGATATTCAACAATAATACATTTCCTGGCCTTGAATCCTAGATAAAAAAAGGCTTATCCTTGCACACTGTCTGCTATAATAAAGTTCTGTAAAAGAAAACACTCAATGAAAGATTTTGTATTTTCTTAATAGGCCTATAGGGTACAACGGGCTAAAGGCACACCTTAAGAAAAATGTGCTTTTCATTACTCCTATAATGTATGATATACAGAAAAATATATATGTTTGTTTTGAACATTTATGGAGTAACATGGGGTAAAAGGCTCACCAGCGTGGGGCGAAAGGCACACACTGTTACAAACAAAGATGACACGGATAACGGGAGACAGTGAAACAGAGTTTATTTAACACAACCAGGATATTGAGTGGAAAAGGTGAGTGATGGCAAGTCGAATCCAAGGAGATAGATACAAGGGTGATACTGTACGTCTTTGTTAAAGGAGTTTGGCTGATCGGAGCACTAGAGAAATGGAGAAAGGGAACCTGGAGACAAGACGAGGAGACACTCGGGAGACAAGGAGACACAGGTAAGTAGTCAGGTGAGTCCGTAGAAGCAAGCATGAGCGTGTGCAAACGAAACCGGACAGTGACTGAGTGAATGCGTGGGGCTTAAGTGCAGGAGGGAATTGCTGTGATGATGATGTGCAGGTGCGTGCAATCAGTACTCTGGTGACCGTGATCATTGTGGCTGGGAGAGGGTGGAGCCTAGCGTGCTTGTAACATTACAAGGTCGGCTGTCATCCTGCGTCTGCGGAGAGCCCTCTGAAGTTGGTGGTGTGCAGAGTCCCAGACCCTCTCACTCTCCTGGAACCAGTAATCGACCGCAGGGACATCGGAGGGTTCCCCTGACCAGGAAAAGAGTGGGGGTTGATAGCCGAGTACGCACTGAAACGGGGTGAGACCGGTGGTAGGCTGGCGAAGGGAGTTTTGTGCGTACTCGGCCCATCCTAGGAACTGGTTGCAGGAGTCCTGGTGGCCATGACAGAAGTTACGGAGGAAACGGCCAATCTCCTGAATCTTGCGTTCCGTCTGCCTGTTCGTTTGGGGATGGTATCCTGATGACAGTCTGACGGTCACACCTAGGAGGGAGAAGAAGGCTTTCCAAAACTTGGAGATTAACTGCAGACCCCTGTCCGATACAATGTCTTCTGGGATGCCATAATATCGGAAGATGTGGTTGAACATTAGTTCCGGCGTTTCCAGGGCAGTGGGTAGACCTCGTAGTGGGATTAGGCGCCAGGACTTGGAGAAACGGTCTACCACTACCAGTACACAGGTGCAGTTCTCTGAGACTGGGAGATCCGTGATGAAATCCACTCCTAGGTGTGACCATGGCGGTTGGGAACAGGCAGAGGATGGAGTTTCCCAGACGGTAGGTGACGTGGACTCTTGGCCATGGCACATTCCCTACATCCCTGCATGTACCTTCTGACGACATCTGATGACATCCGGGGCCACCAGAAGTGTCAGCGTTGCAGTGAGAGGGTTTCATTGACCCCTGGGTGACCAGTGACCAGAGAAGTGTGTGGAGTGGATTAACAGAGTACGGCCTGGTCTGGTGATGAACTGCCAGTCTGGAGGACAACCCAGGGGAATGTGGGTGGAGGCATTGGCAGAGGGCAGGGTCTCCTCCAACCAGGTAATCGGGGCGACGAAGAGTTGAGCAGGAATGATGGGCTCCGTCTCCTCTGGATTCTCTTCAGGACTATGAATGCGGGAAAGGGCATCCACCTTGATGTTCTTAGCGCCAGGTCGATAGGAGATGTTAAAGTGGAACCGTGTGAAGAATAGTGCCCATTAAGCCTGGCAGGGATTTAGGCATTTAGCCTCTCGGAGATAACTCAGGTTTTTGTGGTTTGTGAGTACCAGGAACGGATGCTTAGCGCCCTCTAACCAGTGCCTCCACTCCTCCAAGGCCAGTTTGATGGCGAGGAGTTCACGATTCCCAATGACGTAGTTGACTTCCGTCGGGTTGATCTTGTGGTAGAAGAAGGCACATGGATGGAGGCGACTGGGATTGCCCTGCTGCTGAGATAGGACCGCTCCCACTCCTGTGGTGGACCTCCACAACAAAAGGGAGCTCTGGGTCGGGATGGACAAGAAGGGGAGCGGTGGTGAAGGCATTCTTCAGGCTCTGGAAGGCTTCAGTGGCAGCTGGGGTCCAGGACAGAGACTTGGGCTTGTTACAGAGAAGACTGGTGAGGGGACTGGAGATGGTGCTGTACTAGTGGATGAATCGTCCATAGAAGTTGGCGAAGCCAAGAAACCGTTGGAGCTCTTTGACTGTGGAGAGGGTTGGCCAGGACCGGATGGCTTCCACCTTCCCCTCGTCCATCCGGATGCCACTGTGGTCGATGTTATACCCGAGGAACTGCACTGAGGGCTTATGGAACGAGTATTTCTCGGCTTTCAGGTAGAGGTGGAAGCTCCTCAGGCGTTGGAGGGCCTCCGCAACGTGTCGGCGATGTTCGGCCAGGCTCCGGGAGTAGATCAGGATATCGTCGATGTAGACCGGAACAAACTTATGTAGAAAGTCCCGGAGCATCTCATGGATGAAATCCTGGAATGGCGAGTCCATACGGTATCCTGATGAGGCTGTTCTCGCTGCGGAGGTCCAACTTCGTGGACATAGTGGCACCACTGAGATGTTCCAGGGCAGCTGGGACGAGAGGAAGGGGGTACCTGAACTTGACGGTGATGTTGTTGAGTGCCCGGTAATCAATACAAGGCCACAAGCCTCCGTCCTTTTTTGCCACAAAGAAGAAACTCGAAGCAGCAGCGGAAGTAGATGAACGGATGTAGCCTTGCTCCAGCGCCTCCTTGATGTATTCCTCCATGGCCTTCTCCTCCAGTAGTGATAGAGGATAGATCTTACCTTTGGGCACTGGTTCACCGGGCAGCAGATCAATGGTGCAGTCCCATGGCCGATGGGGAGGCAGCTTGGAAGCCCGTTGGGGACAGAAGACGGCGCTGAAGGGGGCGTAACAGGAAGGGATATCCACCGAACGTCGCTCTACTGGACTCTCGATGGACGTGGCACAGACATGGAGATCTTGATCTTTACAAAACAATCACTTTAGTAAAGTTTGAACTATTTTCTGTTTATTTTGATTAATAAAATAATTCATTTTTGATCAATAAATATGCTGTCATTAATATATCTGAAAAATATAGAAACAAAATAATTTAAAAAAGTAAAGATTCTGAAAGCATTGAAGGAGATCCCATAATAATTGATTATAGATTTACATTAGTAACAATAAATTATACTTTATTATATGATATGATTAATATCTCATTTTAAAATATGATGGTTTCATTATAAATATGGTGATTATCTCATATAAGGTGGACACCTAACTTAATATATTATATTTCCCATCTGAATCTAACCATGTCATGTCAACAATGGAAAAGTCAGCGGCTGTTTATTGTCATGTTAAATGTGATTGATGCCTAACCCTAACCCAACAACAGGGGTGCCTTTTACCCCAAATACTTTTACATATTCTTCCGTTATTGCAAAACTGTTGCTTTAATTACCTTGAACAAAACTGACAAACATTAACAAGACCTTTGTTTCAAAATGTATTCTATTATACTATTTTAGCGATTCTTATTTGCTACTTAAATCTACAACATTTTTATAAACATCAAATATTAGATCAAATGAGCGCAGAATCTACTTTGCGCTGCTGCTCGTGATCGCATCAAAGATCGAACAAATCTCCACGTGCATCTTGAAAAGTGGATATTTTGGAAAGGGTTGAGGCAAGTTTTTGTGCCATTTAGTGGTTTAGAGGAAAATAAAATCAAAGGAGCCTTTTACCGCATGGGGCCTTTAGCCCCGTTGTACCCTATATCAGTTATGCGCAGGTCAATGTATAAACGAACCACACCCGACCGAAGTTTTCACCTAACTCGCCCGCAACTCGGACCGCAAATATATATATTTCGTTAGGCACTTTATTTACACTTTTAGAAAATTGTCTTATTTTTTATTGAAAGTAAATGCATTTCTGTTGTGATTTGTGATGAAAAAAAAGAAGAAAAAACTCTGCACAAGGAGGATTCGAACCCGGTCAATCGAGTCAAAATGCTTATTTAAGCCATGCTTTACTGATTGAGCCACTAAAGATGTTGAATTTAAAGCGCTTTTTTAAATCTTGTTTGTCCCAACCAGGCATTGTTAGGCTAAACTAGTGCGAATAGCACTTGCCAATAAGGCACGCTATTTTCACTTAGTGTGAATAGACACTCCGTAAAACTCTCTCTGCTTGCCTGTTTTTGTACATCATTCCATGCCTTACTGTTTAGACCAGGGGTGTCAAACTCAGTTCCCGGAGGGCCACTGTCCTGCAGATCATTGTACAGGTGAGATGTTATTGAGACGTGGGTTGACCTCATTTTGGATCAACCCGTACATCACTGATATAAATGGGTTACTGGGTGATGGTAAAATGGTGCAGGAGTGGTGGGTCAAACTTGAAAAAAAGCCTGGGAGCTAGATAAAGGAGCTGGGAGATGAGGCAGAGAAAGCGATCTGCTGGCTGTGGCTCTAGAGGAAACACAATGGTTCAGGGGCAACACCCCAGTAAAGGCAGCTGTAGGGGATGGCGGAGAGACGTCCTTACCAGTGGAGGTGCGACAGGCTGAAATGACAAAGCAGGAATAACATCTCACCTGTACAATGATCTGCAGGACAGTGGCCCTCCAGGAACTGAGTTTGACACCCCTGGTCTAAACAGTTGGCATGGAATGATGTACAGTAACAGGCAAGCAGAGAGAGTGGCCATTGTGACTAGCCCAAAATGATGATAGGCTGGTGAGTAGAGAAGGCAGGACAGCACAATACCAGAGAATTACAGGGATGGCAAGGCAGGAACTCAAGCTATACACTCAGGTATCTCAGGCACTGGTCTTGCTGCTAGGCAGGGAGAGTAAGCACCCAGGTAAGCTCAGTTAGCAGGACAGGACTAGAACAAGCCAGAGACAGAACAATCACGAGACAAGACACAACAAGACAGAGACTAAAGCTAAACAGTAGCTAGAAAGGAACTACTACTAAAGAAGAGAGCTAATAAAGAGAGGATAACTAATATAAATAAAGGTTAAAGGCAGACAAGAGGAACAGGTGAGCACACTCAGACAAACGAGGACTCAGCAATAGGCATGTTTGACATCGGCAGCGGCTGGATGTAATCAATCTGAAAAAGGAGCTGAAAACAGAGACGTAAAGTCGGACACTTTCTGCTACCCACAGTGATTTTTTTTTGTTGTTGCATACTTTCTCACAGCTAAGTGAAATAAATGCAATATTTTTATATAATAATTGATTTAACAAGTTTAGACAATTCTTCCTCACCTATAGCAAAGAATGAATGCAATTGTCATTGAATTTCTTGTGTGACTGTCAATTACTGTTCGGGATGCCAAAGAAATGAATGAGTGAATGAAAGAAAGTGCCTTAAACTGAATCATACCTGTCACTCAGTTGTCCATGACTTTTTGGTGTAAACTTAAAAATACATCAATCTAAAATGAATGTTTAAGAGCAAACTGTTGAAGATTAGCCGATGGGCTGTCGATTCATTAAATGATAAACCATTTCCTCACAAAAACAGTTTATTCAGCGTAGTGAAGCCTTTCCTGCATTGACATCCATTAAAGAAAGACTCTTGTCTCCTTCTCTGCATGCAGCAGCATTAGAAGACATTACGTTTTTTTCTGCTAAGGTTGCATACAGGCTTTCCTTCAAGTGCCTTTGCATAGTGAACGTTCCTGTGAACTTAAATATTAATTATTTAATTACTTAATTATTTATAAAATGTTATCTTTGCGATCAAAGGAATAAATTACATTTTAAAATATCTCAAAAGTTTTAAATTGTAATAACATTTCACAATATTACTGTTTTACTTTTTGTTAAAATAAATGCATAATTAAATCTTAATTATTCCAAATGTTTACCAGAAGTGTACATTTGTCAAATTGCATAAGAATCAATAAGCATGACATACTGAAAGCAAAGGCTCAATTTACAAGTGTGTTGCCCTGAAAAGCATTTGATTAAACAAATTGGATGTAGATTTGTGGGAAGCATTATTCCAGAAATGTAAGCAACGTTCTTTACTAGTGTGCAGAGAACAAAGGGTGAGCAAGATAGGCACAATAACAGGTAAATTAGGAGATTGTATTCAAGATTGTTGGATGAACAAACATACACAATCCATAATAACAGAAAGAAATTACATACATGATATTGATCATTTAACATTTCTAAACCGGCAACAAATGTTATATAAGACTTTGTGACAGAGGTAGAGGTAACAGTGAAATATGTATGTGATTATACTGACACACACTAGCAAGCAAGAAAATCCCGTGAACATCAAGACTCGAACCAAAGAGCAACATCAGACACCGCTTTGCTCTGGTGTCTGCTGGCTTGAACAGCTCTACAGGCCATACAATAATGCTCCGCCCAGAATGACGTCACGTGCACGCTGTAGTGCCGCCTCCAGTGCAGATAACGCTGATAGAGGGAGTGGTTTCGATCCAGGTGTTTCAGATACGCGGCAAGAGCCCGTGGGCTAGTGAAGTCTCTAACGTGTATGAAGGCATCAGCGGGAAGAAAGAGTTCATAATTCTCCCGTGGTGGTCCCAAAACTACTGGCACTGCCCCTGATAAGAGAGCGTTTCTCCACAGTTTTTCCGTGATGTAATCTGTGTGCAAAGAGTTCTCGAATGCCAGGTAGAATTTATACCGGGATACGGTGCGCTTTATGCTATCAGCTATCAAATCACGCGCATCACGTCCAAACACATCCACACGAACATATCGCCGGAGACTCCGATAAAATCGCACTCTTTCGTGTTGCTCATTCCAGTTGCTGACTATCCACGCGACAATTCCATGCCTATGCCGCGCACTCACCTGTTGAGTATTTATTTCTCCCCTCCGGGGCTGCAGATACCCATATGGCAGAAAGATGTCCGAGCCTCGACGGTATGACATGGTAAGGTTAAACACCCCATCTAGCCTAATCAAAGAGCCGGAGTGACTCGGAGACTCAAAGTTCATCCAGATCCACTTCTGGCGCGGAGGCCGTGGAGCACTGGGGAGCGCGCTCCAGTTGCGCATCATTTCGCGGTGGTGTATGATAACGGCATCAGCGCGAGCGTACGCACTTCTCTTCGTGGTTATGGTACAGTCCTGGATACCATAACGCACAGCACAGTCGGGCAGGGGATCCCGGTTACCAAAGGGCCTCCACCAGATCAGGAGCGTCACATTGACGTTTTCGGTTCGCAACCCACTGCGCCTGAATGCATACCGTGACAGGGGGAAATTCGTTAGACTTAAAACGAACAATACCATCGCATACCCGAAAGCCAGAGCGAACACCCAACGATATGATCTCGAAAACATAAACACAAAGCGACATAGTTTCTGTCGGCTCGCGCTGCTCACCTTTGCAGGTCTTAGAGTATCTCTGTATGATTTGTTTTCTGTCCTCATATACTCCATATATGTGTCGTATAGTATAGTCTATGTAAACGACACTTTATTGTCCTTCACCCTTTCAGCAAAACTGAATCCCTTGGACATCAGAAGTAAAACGCGTTTTTAAGTCAGTCTAACTTGTTTACCCCGTTGAGCAAAAAAGCTCTGAACGTTGAACTGGTTTTCTTGTATGGGATCCACAGTCAGGTTTCTACAGAAAAACTCGTTATAAAGTTCAGAGCGCAGAGTGCGTTTGCAACGTCCTTATGGAGAGTAAGGGTGTGTACTTTACCCTGAATTGGTCTTTACAGTTATATTACAGGTGCTCGACGTGGCAGCGGGGTCAAAACTGGGACACATATTAAAGGGGTCTTTGTTAACACCCACAGCTCTGAGTTTAAATGGAGAGGAAAACCAGATCACCAACAACTATCAATGCAAGTTGTGCCTGTCCATCCATTTTTTTGTGCAATTTACTGATGTATTCGAGTATTCTTTTTATTTGTTTGTAGGGTTGCATTTATTGTTGAAAACACAATTAAAATAGTACCAAATATTTAAGTTTGACAGTAGTAAAACAACAATTGTTTCATAGTAATTTTCATAGTACCACAAAATTTACGGACCAGAGCAAAACAAGTGAACTTTACCAGTTCTCAAGGTCTCACACACCTTAAAGGCAAACACACGTCACTTTCTCAGATGTCATTAAATCTTTTGTGGGTGGTTCCAGAGGACATGAAACAATTGTATTCTTGGAGAGACTACATGGAATATTTGTACTTTAAAAATTCATTTTGTCACATTGCAAGACATGAATGACAAATGTAATTAAAATGTATACATTTTAATGTTACCAATTAGTGTCAAAATTACACAGTACATCCACGTATACATGAAATGGTCTAAGTTAAAAGTCATACGCATTGATTTTATTTTGAGACAGAATTTGATATAATTTGTGTACATACGTGTTTGTTACTGCTCCTCCCTGAAAATGCATTATTACATCATGAACATACAATAAAACCTCGACATGCTTAAAACGTTAAAGGATTATAATTACAGATAGTTGTAAACATCTTATTACCTGCATGCTGATGCATTACAACCCTGGGTCTTTTTAAAAGTCGAATTTCTCTATTTTCAATGGAAACTTATTTAGACATCATCGACATTAATTCATAATATACATTTCTAGGCTTTATGACAGTAATAAAACACATACAAATGTGTCTGTCAATATATGTTATTGCAAGGCTCTGCCATCTCAAACAGTCTGTGATGTTCACTTGTGCGATGTGCAATGTCATAAGCGGTCTCTCCTGCACTGTTTTTAAGTCCTGCCAGTATGGTGCGCTGTGATAGCAATAGCTCCATCGTCTTTCCAGCTGCAGTATTTCCAGCAGACAGTTGTAGTGGTGTGAGTCGGCCCCTTGTCATGGCGTTGACCTCTGCCCCCCATTGCAAAAGACAAGAAGCTACAGCAGCATGACCCCAGCGACAGGCACTATGTAGAGGCATCCAATCATCGGTCGTTCTCGCATGAAGATTTGCTCCAGCATTCAAAAGAGCAGAGACCACAAAATAATGGCCACCATAAGCAGCACGGTGTAGAGGGGTGTAACCATCGCTATCATGACAATTAGCGAGTGTTGGGTCCAATGTGAGGAAACGTTCTACTGTTGCTAACTGAAAGAAAGAAAAAGAAAGAAATGCATCCATACTTAATTTCCAAAGACCAGTTTTCAGGTTGAAGCCATACTGAATACCACTTACACATTAAACTTTCAACAAGTAACCAATACAACAATATTTGATCAAGTTTACATTAAAGTCACGTCACCAGAGTCAGCTAAATCCCAGCACACAGAGACACTTTCACCTAGATATTATCACATAGAGACTGTGTCTGTTCCCCGAATTAGTAAATACAAAAAAACATCAAAACCATTCAACAGTAAAAATTTAATTGATGTCCAACAAATAAACAACAGATATAATACGGATGAACAATTGATAAAGCTCGGGTTGCTGAATATTCGATCCCTTTCGCCAAAAACGCTTATTGTAAATGATATGATTATAGATCATAACCTAGATGTGCTGTGTTTGACAGAAACCTGGCTAAAACCTGACGACTAAATTACTTTAAATGAGTCCACCACACAAGATTATTGTTATAAACAAGAGCCGCGTCTGAAAGGTAAAGGGGGAGGGGTTGCTGTAATTTATAATAATATCTTCAATATTACTCAGAAGTCTAGTTTCAAATATAATTCCTTTGAAGTTTTGGTGCTTTATGTAACGTTATGTAGTGCAAATGATAAATCCCGTGTAACATTTGTGTTAGCTACTGTATACAGGCCACCAGGCGACAATACAGACAAAGAATTTGCTGATTTTCTATCAGAGTTAGTACTGGCTGCAGATAAAGTACTAATTGTTGGTGATTTTAATATCCATGTTGACAATGAAAAAGACGCATTGGGATTGGCATTTAAAGACATTCTAAACTCTATTGGAGTTAGACAACACGTATCAGGACCCACTCATCGCCTTAATCATACTTTAGATCTAATACTGTCACATGGACTAAATGTTGATACCATTAAAATTCTGCAGCAGAGCGATGACATCTCAGATCATTACCTAATATCATGTATACTCAATTTAGCTAAGGCTGCAAAGCCATCCCCTCGCTTCAAATATGGCAGGACTATAACCGCTGCGACTTAAGATTGCTTTGTACATAATCTTCCTCATCAGTTCCATCTCCTCAGCATTACAGATAGCCAAGAGGAACTTGATGTTGCAACAGAAACTACTGACTCTCTCTTTACTAGCACTTTAGACATAGTTGCTCCTCGGCGCTTAAAGAAGATTAAAGCAAATAATCCAACGCCGTGGTACAACGAAAGCACACTCGGGCCCTTAAAACAGCAGCCAGAAAAATGGAGCGCAGCTGGAAGAAAACAAAACTGGAGGTTTATCGCAATTTGTGGAAAGAGAGCATGATTGCATACAGAAAGGCCATAAAAACTGCTAGATCTGCTTATTTCTCAACTCTTTTAGAAGAAAACAAACACAACCCTAGGTATTTATTCGATACAGTGGCTAAATTAACAAAGGATAAAGCTTCAACTACAGCGTTTGTAAACAACACAGCAGTAATGACTTTATGAACTTCTTTACTAGTAAGATTGATAACATTAGGAATAAAATTATAACCATGCAGCCGTCTACTACAGTATCACTTCAGACAGAACATTGTAGTGTCACTGAGGAAAAATTACACTCATTCACTGCTATAGGAGAGGAAGAATTGGCTAAACTTGTTAAATCATCTAAATCAACAACATGTATGCTTGACCCTATACCGACTAGGCTATTAAAAGAGATGCTTCCAGAGGTCTTAGATCCTCTGCTTAATATTATTAATTCATCCTTGACATTAGGATATGTACCAAACTTTTAAGTTGGCTGTAATTAAACCACTTATTAAAAAAACGCAACTTGATCCTAAAGAATTAGTCAATTACAGACCAATCTCGAATCTACCGTTTCTATCAAAAATATTAGAAAAGGCCGTGTCTTCACAATTATGCTCCTTTTTAGAAAGAAATGGTATATGTGAGGATTTCCAGTCAGGATTTAGACCGTTTCATAGTACTGAGACTGCTCTCATCAGAGTTACAAATTATTTACTCTTATCATCTGATCGTGGTTGTATCTCTCTATTAGTGTTACTCGATCTTAGCGCTGCATTCGATACTATCGATCACAATATTCTTTTGAATAGACTCGAAAATTATGTTGGCATTAGTGGAACTGCATTGGCATGGTTTAAATCTTACTTATCTGACCGTTATCAGTTTGTAGCAGTAAATGAAGAGATGTCACACCGATCACAAGTTCAGTATGGAGTACCGCAGGGCTCAGTGCTAGGGCCATTGCTCTTCACCCTGTACATGCCACCACTGGGAGATATTATTAGGAAACATGGCGTTAGATTTCATTGTTATGCTGATGATACTCAGCTCTATATTTCTTCACGCCCTGACGAAACTTACCAATTCACAAGATTAACGGAATGCATAGCTGATATAAAAATTGGATGAATTGTAATTTCCTGCAACTTAATTCAGATAAAACTGAATTTTTAATTATTGGACAGAAAAGCTCCAAAAGTAGTGCCCTAGAATACGGTCTAACACTTGATGACTGCTCTGTCAAGTCCTCGTCGTCAGTGAGGAACCTGGGTGTGCTCTTTGATACCAATCTTTCGTTTGAAAGCCACGTTTCTAGCATCTGTAAAACTGCATTCTACCATCTTAAAAATATATCTAAATTACGTCACATGCTTTCAATGCAAAATGCTGAACAATTAGTACATGCGTTCATGAGCTCAAGGCTAGATTATTGTAATGCTCTACTGGGTGGTTGCCCTGGGCGCCTAATAAATACACTCCAGCTGGTCAAAAAAGGAACAGCTCGAGTTCTTACTAGAACCAGGAAGTACGATCATATTAGTCCAGTTCTAACAACACTGCACTGGCTCCCTATTAAACAGCGCATACATTTTAAAATCTTGCTTATTACTTATAAAGCACTAAATGGTTTAGCTCCCCAGTACTTAAGCGAGCTCTTAACGCATTATACTCCATCACGTCTATTGCGGTCTCTAAACTCTGGCCAGTTGAAAATACCTAGAATATCTAAATCAACTGCAGGCGGTCGATCCTTTTCCTATTTAGCACCTAAACTCTGGAACAGTCTTCCTAGCATTGTTCGGGAAGCAGACACACTCTGTCAGTTTAAATCTAGACTAAAAACGCATCTCTTTACTATGGCATACACACAGAACATTTTTAACTTTCTTTATTCAAATCAAACGACTGATTGTTAGGCTGCATTAACTAGGTCAGCCGGAACCGGGAACACTTCCCATAACACCTGATGTACTCGTTACATCATAAAAAGAGTGGCATCCAAACTAATGTTAGTCTCTCTGTTTATCCCGAGGTTTACTGCAGTCGGCCGGATCCAGGCCGTGTCCGGATCGGATGGTGGACCTGCATCTGGACATGACCAGCTCATCCTGGAGTGTCTGCTGAGACCGTGTCCATTAGTGTCTCCTCTGAATTTGCCTCACCGGCACGCCATCCTCAATTAACCCGTCTCCGGCGCAATAACTCTGATCTTTCAAGTATTCATATTCTTGTGTGTCGACGCCATCCTAAATGAACCCGTCTCTTGCGTGATACCCAAAATTTCGAATATTCCTATCTAATATGATTTATGACCTGCAAGGTTGCCAGAGTAATAATTATACACTGTTAATAATAGGCCAGAGGAGAACTGGCACCCCGACTGAGTCTGGTTTCTCCCAAGGTTTATTTTTCTCCATCATGCCCTGATGGAGTTTTAGTTCCTTGCCACTGTCGCCTTTGGCTTGGCTTGCTCAGTTGGGGACACTAAAATTATGATCCAAGTTACTCAACTAAATATACAAATAGAATTTATTAATTTGGTCATATATAATTCTATAAACTATCCAAATTAAACTAGCCAAATCAAATTTTGTTGCAATGTTGTCCTGTTTAACACTGTGAAGCTGCTTTGAAACAATCGTCATTGTAAAAGCGCTATATAAATAAAGTTGATTGATTGATTGATTAAAGTCCCTGTAAAGGCAATTCTGAGATTTGTTTCTGAACACATTAGAAATGTTAGAAATGTTTTGTTGAAAAACATTACAAAGACTGTGGACTATTTAGTACTGAATTCAGAAGTTAAGCAAGTAGTTTTTCACCATTGCTGTGTTCCGGATTTTTTGGGCGGGGTTAAAACGGTGGCTCGATGACGCACTGGAGCCACTGAGCATATGGCCCCTCCCCCATAACTAGAGCACATTCGCAATTTCGCATCAGTTCACCCGCTAGATTGCAAGTTACTGTCAGTACCATTAGTTACAACAGCCTACAACTTACAAAACAGCCTACAAAACAAAAAGACTATCTCAAGAAGAGGTGGATTAATTTTGAGAACAGCTGCCTTGATGGAGTGCTGAGGATCACCACAAACACCTGCCTCTGCAGTGACTTTACACTGGATAGTTTTACAAACTTTCATCAGCAACAACTGGGATTCACTGATAATACGCTCCAGAATGGGGCCAAACCGTCTATCTCCCGCTCTGACCTTCAAAAAAAAGGTAGCAGGCGCAAAATTCATGTGAAGTGATTTACAAAGGTTTGCGCAGGTCAATTTACTGGTTCGCCATCTTAAACTAGATGCTAAAGGATAGATTGCGCTGGTAATTATGGAAGAGTTCTGAGTTAATTAAAGGTAGGGTAGGTAAGAATTATCTAAAACACTTTTGTCCAAATTTGTTTAAACTTTCTTTATATGTCAATAAATTATTAAAATGTAAGTAGTCTGAAAAAGAGAGTATAAAAATTAAGTGACTCTAGACTTTTTAATCTGCAATAAACACCGCTAATTATTTTAGTTCGGGATGAATCAAGTGATTTGTGCGACTGTCACTCTCTCTCGCTACCATGGCTACCACCCCTTTTGCTACAGGATCTGCCCACATGCGCGCACCTCTACTTCCTCGGAACCTGTTGCCAGCGCTCTTGCACGACCTCCTCTCGACCCCCGCCTTGTCCTTGAGCCGACGATGCGGTACTTGTCTCCGGAGTGTAGTCCTCATCAGAGTCAACAATGCTTTTATCATGGAAACTCTTACATGCAAAACACCGTATACCTATGTTATGAATCTTACACAAAATTCATCTTCATCACAGTATAACTGATGTTATTGGAAAAACATGTATCAATGCTACCCGTTTTTAGCTTTGCCTTATAAATATAACTAGCTCGTTACCGAATCAAACAAAAATATATTTTAAACTTTACCAGTATCTGTATTCTAGCTTGATAGTGAGTACTAAAATACATCTTATTTGTTTATATTCATACTGATAAAGTTAGATTTTTTATTACATGTGATTCTGACATGATGTCACTACATGCACTCCGCTCCTTCTTCTCGCTCGTCTCAGGTAAATAATGTGTCTTCCAGCTGAGCGGTCGGCATAGTGCGTTCATGTGTTTTGGGGGCGTGGCTTTGGAAAGAGTCGTGAGAGGTCTACAGACACTCGATTTTTATACTTTCTTTTTCAGAGGACTTACATTTTAATTATGTATTGATATATAAAGAAAGTTTTAACAAATTTGGAAAAAAAGTTTTTTAACCAATTCTTACCTACTTTAATTTGCGGATCGCGAGTAGATCACGCAAAGAACTTTCCACTCCCATGGGTGCTGCTTTGGGCCAATCATAAAGTTCTTATGGAGATGATGTGATTACTCCACACTTACAACAGTAAGCTTTTTAATTGTTTTTCTATGTAAATATGCGCTAGATGGGCATCTTTGGTGTCTCACAGCTTTTTCAACGCGTCATGCTCAAGACCACGTCTTCTTTTTTTTGATGGCCAAAACGCTGTTGTTTGTGTGAATAGCACACAAATCTGTGTATTTACAGATAAAGTAATTCTGGTAATTTTACAGTAATTTACAGAGAATTCTGAGTGAAAGGGGCTAATAACTGCCTGATTTGGCTCACCTACAAATCCAAATATCAAATGACTACAAAAGAAAGTTCCTGCTGAGAGGAGTGGGTTTTTGGTGCCTCCCTGCTCACCCTCCAAAATCTGTACTCTTTCAGAGTGAGGAAAAGGGCAGGTAAAATCCTCACAGACTCCACCTGTTTAAGCTGTTGCCATCTGGATGTGATTATTGCCTTAAGATGATGGTCACTTACTCTGTTCTTCTCAGCGGCCCATAATATCAGTTCAGCTGGAGTGTCTTGTAATGCAAGTTCCTGTTGCTGATACCATTCCTCTGTGTGGCAAGTTTCATCCTCCTCATCATCTCCTTCCTCCTCTTCCACCCAGCTGCTCTTTGTCCCCACGGGAATCATGTGGCCATGAGTCTCTAGCAGGTCAAGCTGGTTAAAGCCCTCTGAAAACTCCATCACTGACCTCTCACTCTGAGAGAGAGAGAGAGAGAGAGAGAGAGAGAGAGAGAGAGAGAGAGAGAGAGAGAGAGAGAGAGAGAGAGAGAGAGAATTGAACATGAACCAATTTTAATTTTAATAACTAGTACGATAGTTCCGTTAGCACGTGAAGGCAGAATTACATCCGAGACCTAATATTGTACCACAGTACCTTTATAGTGGCTGTGACACATCACTTTATATATATGTAACTCTTCCTTTTAAATAATTTACTCTTATTTAAACTAGTAAACCCTTGCTTGTCATCTAATGGCATGTATTTTACACAAAATAAAAATAAAACTCACCGATGACCAGCCGTGTTCACGTTGAGCACAAAGGTCTAAACGCAGCTTGTTTTGACGCTGGGAAATATAGTTTTTGAGCTGCCAATTCGCTTACGCCGACTGACTGTATAAACTACATTTCCCAGGACTCAAAAAAACTTTCCCGCGAGCGTATGACTTCTTCCGCGGTGGGAGGAGATTTGCTTGCATGTGAACGAATGTGTCGTGAGGGGAGCAGCTGAATTATTTTGATAGGTAAAGTTATTTTTCTTTTGCTTTATTAATGAACAAACAGAGTGGCGACATATTTTAAATCCCATCTAAGATACTTAGCAGTAGTTTTGTTTAGTAAAGTTTTTAATTACAATCAAATCTGCTCTTCTGTGAGAACAACACACGTTTAGGAGCCGATTGTGGCATGATGCACATACAGTTTGTAATTTTCTCTGCAAAAGGATGTATAATAACTAAATATTTAGTTTGATTTGTCTTCTGTTTACCTACCTTATCATCATTATAATTTTCAGCGTTGTCAGTGCAGTTCTCCCAGTATGACTTCAGATGGAAACACCATGTGAGTAACTTTATATTTATCCGCACTAGTTTTAACGTTAGCTAATCAAAAAAAAAATTATTGACAAGTGATTGTGACACATTCAGTTAGCTTTGTTCACATGATGGCTCAAAAGTAAATGAAAATGTCTCAAAAACCACACTTTAGGTGTGATGAATAAGTCTTTGTTCCTACAGTGACGCTACCAAAAATTTACAAGACCCTTTTAATCGTTTTCTGCTTCAGCATTCCTCTTGAATGTTGTAATGTTGTTGTTGTTTTTTTGTTTTTTAGTGACGATGAGGATACTTTCAAGATTCTCATTGCCACTGACATTCACCTAGGTTATCTAGAGAAGGATGCCGTTAGAGGAAACGACACGTTCGTGACCTTTGACGAGATCATGAAACAAGCTGTGCAAAATGAGGTGGGAATATGAAATAATGGGTACATATTGTTTTATGGTTATTCATGGCATGGGTCTAATTACCAGCTATAATTCAGCAGTCTGTTTACCCACCCCTAACTGATAAACACTTTTTTTTTATTAAACAAACGCTTTAGTTGAACTTTTCAAAATATTTTCTTTGTTTTTACTGAAAATAAATGCCTTTCCAAACTGTTGTGTGATGGGAAAAGGGAGTAGAGCGAATTCGAACCACAGGTCGATTTGCATCAAAACTTTTTTGCCAGTGCCTTACCCCTACACTATTGCCACTAAGAACAATAAAGTGTCTTTTGTAATTTTGGGCCAGATGTTTAGATGGCTATTTGCACTTAATATAAATGCAGTAAAAAAAATGTTCTGGGGAGGACCCACTGTGTTAATTACATAATTGATGGGAAGTTTATTACACAAATTTTCAAAAATCGTCCATTAACAATATTCAGAATCTAAAGCCCCTTTCACGCAGAGCGTGAAGCAGAGCTTCTCACTATCCGCACTGAAGCTGAGATCATTACCATGTTGTACATTACAAGTCACATCCTGATGTCACGCGTCTTTACAGGATGTGTAACTCACGTGCAGATTCCAGAAAATCACTGGCTGTGTGACTGAACCAAAATCAAACGATTCCGGGACAAATCCAGAGGCATATTATCAGCGTATTTTCTGTAATCTCTGTGTGAAAGGGGCTTAAGAATTGGCTTAGAGAATTCATGAGTTAGAGTTTAGTTTTTTGCTCCCTCACTTAATTTATACAAAATGAAAAGTAAAAATTATCAAAGTAAAAAATAAAAATACTTTAACTTGTTATAAGTAATCATTATTTGGATTAACCTAATATTTATTTATTTTTAATTTAATATCAAAATAAATACAAACTAAATTATATATAACATGAAATATCACTGAATTTTTCTCTGAAAAAAAGAAGCCTTTTACACTCTGGAATCAAACATTTAACTGTTTATTTAGTGCAATCACAGAAACCAGAATTTCCACTTATCTTGTAAACATTCGAGGAAGAATTCATTTGATTTACAAAAGTCAATACTGAAACTGTTTTAGTGCATGACTTAAAAAGAGCAACATTCAATAATAAAACAATTTACAATGTAATTTTGTAAAAAACAATCCATCAATAAATGTATACATCAATTCCATTTGCTACAGTAAAATGGCATTAAATTAAGGAATGTTACAGAAAATTCCTTAATATGGTGTTGATAAATCATCCAACATCCATTCATTGAAAACATGTTTAACATCAATATTAAAAGAGATAACATGCAGGAAAATGTGACATCCATTCGCAACAGTAAACTGTCATACTAATGTCACTCAAACATTTCAGACAAATTAACTTGCATTAAATTCAAGAATACGATTGTCAACACTAACTTCATATTTATTCTCAATAGAAAGCAACGAAATGACCACATTCGAGGTCCAGAAAAGTAGTTAAAATAGTCAACGTGACTACAGTGTTTCAACCTTAAAGGGGTAGGTACTTCAGCGCTGGAAAGAGGAATCTGTATTTAAACTCGGTCATTAATGTAGTAGAAATATGAAATTATTTTTGAATTTGGTGTCTTCTAGACTGAGAAAACACAGAAAATGTATTTTTGTCTCTTGGGGATGAAAGACAACAATTCCCAGAATGCACTTCGCTGCCCGAGGCTGCTCTAGGCACGGTTTACTTGCCCACCGCGTTCATTTTCATAAAATCAGTTCAGTTAGAGACGCTACAATTAAAAACTGAACGTGTCTGTTCAATATGACTGAGTCGATTGAGTGTCACGGCACAAACGCAGCAGGATCGGATTACATTCATCACATGAGCTGAGGTAAGCGCGGGATTCGCGGCTGCATTCACAGCACGTGAACAGTGTGGCGCATTTTCAGATCATGTCTTTAGAACCTTAACTTTCATAGGAATTCATTTGAAAAGTTGAAACACTCACTTTGCTCTCCACCGCTCCGTTTACATGAATCTCCGCAGCTGCCCGAGCCGAGTGCTGTGAGTGCGATGTTGAAAACAGGTCGAAATAGCGCCTCCTGCTGGCTGTAGTCTTCAACATCTGGCCAAAAACTCCTCCGATGAAGCAAAATGATGATATTTGCGTCCTCGGAGGAATTTTTCCAGAAATAAAATACATAATTCTCTCTTCTCAGGGTCATATGAGGGGGGAAAGTACAATAATTTGAATATACTCCTGGGTTTCTACTGATACAAAGCGAAATGCTAATCGCTGAAGTAACTCTTTAATGTTATGAAGCGAGTAGAATACTTTTTGTGCGGCAAAACAAAAATAACTTTATTCAACAAATATGTCTCTTCCACGTCATTCTCTTACACTTTTTTCATTTCAATGCGGAACCAATGGTTCTCGTCATGTAGTTCTACTTCAAGGTTCTATGTCAGAACGCCGACTCAGTATTGGCCAACGCTGTTCATGTGAGCAGCACGACACGTGTGTTTTGCTGATGCAGGAGCCGGCGTTCAGATGTAAACATGGAAGCTCTGAACTGCATTCACTGTATCAACTACATACAAGACTGACAGGGCAGAGGATACATTTTTTTTTTACTTTTTTGTTTTGTTTTTGTGCACAAAAAGTATTCTCGTTGTTTCATAACATTCAGTTAGGGATGCGCGGTATATCGGTACTGGGAAAATACCGGTATATATTTTATTTCAAACGGTACGATATCATGATTTTGCTCCCTTCGATATTTGCTGCTGTTCCGAAGTTCACCGCTATGTGGCAGCGCGCTACCCAAAATGACGTGAAACCGGCAAATGTGGCAACAGAATAAAATGAATACAGTTTTTGACTCTTTCTCAACATGCACAAAACTCATTAATAAAGACAGGAGTAGACGTAAAATTTGGAATTACTTTGCTTATAAAACTTCTGAAGAACCATCAAACCTTGCCAAGCATCAGTCACTTAATTCCTGACTTGTAAGACATTAAGAGATCAACAGGTGAGTGCATCATTCAAAAGATCTAATTTAGACATTAATTTTCTTTCAACACTGATCAACACACATACATAAGATCGTATCGTTAAATATAAAGAAATCTCCGGTGTTCTTTTCAACCAGTGTCTAAGTGGTGTCCGCAAAATAACATAGGGTTCATAGACAATTGGAAAAGTTTTTGGGGCAGACCCGACCTGTTGAAGATAGACGGCATTCATCCTACCCGGGCTGGTGCTGCTCTTCTCTCTAGTAATTTGGCACATAGTCTTAGAGCTAAACCTTGACTCACTGGGGCCCAGGTCAGGAAGCAGACAAACTGGCTAAACCAACCGTCTGCTAGCTATCTCATGTCACCAGAGTCAGCTAAATCCCAGCACATAGAGACGCTTTCACCCAGATATTATCACATAGAGACTGTGTCTGTTCCCCGAATCAGTAAATACAAAAAAACCATCAAAACCATTCAACAGTAAAAATTTAATTGATGTCCAACAAATAAACAACAGATATAATACGGATGAACAATTGATAAATCTCGGGTTGCTGAATATTCGATCCCTTTCGCCAAAAACGCTTATTGTTAATGATATGATTATAGATCATAACCTAGATGTGCTGTGTTTGACAGAAACCTGGCTAAAACCTGACGACTACATTACTTTAAATGAGTCCACTCCCCAAGATTATTGTTATAAACACGAGTCACGTCTGAAAGGAAAAGGGGGAGGTGTTGCTGTAATTTATAATGATATCTTCAGTATTACTCAGAAGTCTAGTTTCAAATATAATTCCTTTGAAGTTTTGGTGCTTTATGTAACGTTGTGTAGTGTAAATGATAAATCCCGTTTGACATTTGTGTTGGCTACTGTATACAGGCCACCAGGGCACAATACAGACTTTATCAAAGAATTTGCTGGTTTTCTATCAGAGTTAGTACTGGCTGCAGATAAAGTACTAATTGTTGGTGATTTTAATATCCATGTTGACAATGAAAAAGCATTGGGATTGGCATTTAAAGACATTCTAAACTCTATTGGAGTTAGACAACACGTATCGGGACCCACTCATCGCCTTAATCATACTTTAGATCTAATACTGTCACATGGACTAAATGTTGATACCATTAAAATTCTGCAGCAGAGCGATGACATCTCAGATCATTACCTAATATCATGTATACTTAATTTAGCTAAACCTGCAAAGCCATCCTCGCTTCAAATATGGCAGGACTATAACACTGCGACTACAGATTGCTTTATACATAATCTTCCTCATCAGTTCCATCTCCTCAGCATTACAGATAGCCAAGAGGAACTTGATGTTGCAACAGAAACTACTGACTCTCTCTTTACTAGCACTTTAGACATAGTTGCTCCTCGGCGCAAGAAGATTAAAGCAAATAATCCAACGCATGGTACAACGAGCACACTCGGGCCCTTAAAACAGCAGCCAGAAAAATGGAGCGCAGCTGGAAGAAAACAAAACTGGAGGTTTTTAGCAATTTGTGGAAAGAGAGCATGATTGCATACAGAAAGGCCATAAAACTGCTAGATCTGCTTATTTCTCAACTCTTTTAGAAGAAAACAAACACAACCCTAGGTATTTATTCGATACAGTGGCTAAATTAACAAAGGATAAAGCTTCAACTTCTGACGTTTGTAAACAACACAGCAGTAATGACTTTATGAACTTCTTTACTAGTAAGATTGATAACATTAGGAATAAAATTATAACCATGCAGCCGTCTACTACAGTATCACTTCAGACAGAACATTGTAGTGTCACTGAGGAAAAATTACACTCATTCACTGCTATAGGAGGAGAAGAATTGGCTAAACTTGTTAAATCATCAAAATCAACAACATGTATGCTTGACCCTATACCGACTAGGCTATTAAAGAGATGCTTCCAGAGGTCATAGATCCTCTGCTTAATATTATTAATTCATCCTTGACATTAGGATATGTACCAAAAACTTTTAAGTTGGCTGTAATTAAACCACTTATTAAAAAACGCACTTGATCCTAAAGAATTAGTCAATTACAGACCAATCTGGAATCTACCGTTTCTATCAAAAATATTAGAAAAGGCCGTGTCTTCACAATTATGTTCCTTTTAGAAAGAAATGGTATATGTGAGGATTTCCAGTCAGGATTTAGACCGTATCATAGTACTGAGACTGCTCTAATTAGAGTTACAAATGATTTACTCTTATCATCTGATCGTGGTTGTATCTCTCTATTAGTGTTACTCGATCTTAGCGCTGCATTCAATACTATCGATCACAATATTCTTTTGAATAGACTCGAAAATTATGTTGGCATTAGTGGAACTGCATTGGCATGGTTTAAATCTTACTTATCTGACCGTTATCAGTTTGTAGCAGTAAATGAAGAGATGTCACACCGATCACAAGTTCAGTATGGAGTACCACAAGGCTCAGTGTTAGGACCGTTGCTTTTCACCCTGTATATGCTACCACTGGGAGATATCATTAGGAAGCATGGTGCTAGTTTTCATTGTTATGCTGATGATACTCAGCTCTATATTTCTTCACGCCTGACTAAACTTACCAATTCACAAGATTAATGGAATGCATAGCTGATATTAAAAATTGGATGAATAGTAATTTCCTGCAACTTAATTCAGATAAAACTGAATTTTTAATTATTGGACAGAAAAGCTCCACAAGTAGTGCCCTAGAATACTGTCTAACCCTCGATGACTGCTCTGTCAAGCCCTCGTCAGTGAGGAACCTGGGTGTGCTCTTTGATACCAATCTTTCGTTTGAAAGCCACGTTTCTAGCATCTGTAAAACTGCATTCTACCATCTTAAAAATATATCTAAATTACGTCACATGCTTTCAATGCAAAATGCTGAACAATTAGTACATGCTCATGAGCTCAAGGCTAGATTATTGTAATGCTCTACTGGGTGGTTGTCCTGCTCGCCTAATAAATAAACTCCAGCTGGTCCAAAACGCAGCAGCTCGAGTTCTTACTAGAACCAGGAAGTACGATCATATTAGTCCAGTTCTGTCAACACTGCACTGGCTCCTATTAAACATTGCATACATTTTAAAATCTTGCTTATTACTTATAAAGCAATAAATGGTTTAGCTCCCAGTACTTAAGCAAGCTCTTAACGCATTATACTCCATCACGTCTATTGCGGTCTCTAAACTCTGGCCAGTTGAAAATACCTAGAATATCTAAATCAACTGCAGGCGGTCGATCCTTTTCCTATTTAGCACCTAAACTCTGGAACAGTCTTCCTAGCATTGTTCGGGAAGCAGACACACTCTGTAAGTTTAAATCTAGACTAAAACACATCTCTTTACTATGGCATACACATAGAACATTTTTAACTTTCTTTATTCAAATCAAATGACTGATTGTTAGGCTGCATTAACTAGGTCAGCCGGAACCGGGAACACTTCCCATAACACCTGATGTACTTGTTACATCATAAAAAGTGGCATCCACACTAATGTTAGTCTCTCTGTTTATCCCGAGGTTTACTGCAGTCGGCGGATCCAGGCCGTGTCCGGATCGGATGGTGGACCTGCATCTGGACATGACCAGCTCATCCTGGAGTGTCTGCTGAGACCGTGTCCATTAGTGTCTCCTCTGAATTTGCCTCACCGGCACGTCATCCTCAATTAACCCGTCTCCGGCGCAATAACTCCGATCTTTCAAGTATTCATATTCTTGTGTAATCGACGCGCCATCCTAAATGAACCAGTCTCGTGCGTGATACCCAAAATTTCGAATATTCCTATCTAATATGATTTATGACCTGCAAGGTTGCCAGAGTAATAATTATACACTGTTAATAATAGGCCAGAGGAGAACTGGCACCCCGACTGAGTCTGGTTTCTCCCAAGGTTTATTTTTCTCCATCATGCCCTGATGGAGTTTTGATTCCTTGCCACTGTCGCCTTTGGCTTGGCTTGCTCAGTTGGGGACACTCAAATTATGATCCAAGTTACTAAACTAAATATACAAATAGAATTTATTAATTTGGTCATATATAATTCTATAAACTATCCAAATTAAACTAGCCAAATCAAATTTTGTTGCAATGTTGTCCTGTTTAACACTGTGAAGCTGCTTTGAAACAATCGTCATTGTAAAAGCGCTATATAAATAAAGTTGATTGATTGATTGATTGACGTTTAGACCTAGCCTGACGTGGTCATACTCAATTCTAGTCAGAATATGAGTCCGATTACCGCTCCATTGGGCTTTGATTATGGGGCGTGTTTCAACCTAACCAGGAAAGACATCAATTGGATAGACCTGTCTGCATGCGCGCTGGATTAAGTAATGTTAGAAGAAAAAGATGAGTGTAAACCATCTTTGCCAGTGTTGTAAAAAAATTATTTAAGGTTACACAGAGTACTTACCAACACGATCATCATTTCTGAGAGAAATAGTGAAGGTGAATGCATATATGAACAAGTTCTCCGTTTAAGATAATAGAAAATTCAACCCAAGCGCCTTTGATGACGTTGATGATAACGTTACTGTTTATCATCTGTCCATCATCGTCCAAAGCCTGCCCTGACAATTTCATTGGTCCGAACAGTTTCTGTTCGGGCATAATAACTCCTCTATGGATAGAGTCCAGACCGAATTGCCCGAGTAAAAAATTTTGTGGGCGGGGCTAAATTCATCTGGCATCCATGCTAGTTTAGACCTAATATTTGCACGCATACTATTGCACTATTTACATCCGCGAAAGACATAACCAACTATGTTTATGTGACTACTCATGTGACATTTTTGACATAATTTAGTGTGTATTTGACTAAGGAAAAACAATTTGGAATGCGCAAGCTCTTTAGGCTTGTGTGTTTGTTGTTGGTATGAGCGCAAAGAAAACTCTCAAAGAGCTCCCATCCCATATGTATTACGGAATGCTATAAAATTGCTTGCATGTTCAAATTGGCAAGGTTTAAAAAGACGTGGGCAGTGATTTCCGTCAGCTGTCCCGCAATGGGAGCGAAAGTGTTGAATCTGAGCGTGCAGATTGCTTTTAGTGCAGGTGCGATGTCTTTTGAAGCCAGAAGCAATTTGCTCATTTTGAGAGAATGGAGACGCGCAGTAGGCCTAATGCTGAAAATACATACCAGAAAGTTTCCAAATGACTGATTGATGTGATAATCATTGTTGTTTATTTTAATAATAAACATTTGCGGTAGGCTAATTTCCGGCTTCATAAACCTAAAACTTGCGAGAGTTAGTAAAATTATGCCCAATACCATCAAAATTCAGACCCTGTATGGTATCGATTTAATATCGGTACTTCGGTATTAGATTGTGGTACTGTACCGAAGCCAAAATTGTGGTATCGAGCCATCCCTACATTCAGTTTGAACCAGTGGAGTCACATGGACTATTTTAATAATGTCTTTACTACCTTTCTGGGCCTTGAATGTGGTATTTTATTTTGCTTTCTGTTGAGAATAAAAAACCTCTTGGATTTCATCAAATTATCTTAAAAGGATTAGTTCACTTTAAAATGAAAATCACCCCAAGCTTTACTCACCCTCAAGCCATCCTAGGAGCATATGACTTTCTTCTTTCTGATGAACACAATCGGAATTATATTAATAAATAGCCTGACACGTCCAAGCTTTATTCTGATCATTACTGATCAGATCATTACTGTATATAATGATGTACTGCCATAGTGGGTTTGCCGTGAGTCCAGCCACACTCAGCGAAAGCGTGCAGATGTTCCAGATGCCGCAGCCAGTCATTACTGTATATATGTATGTATGATGTCGGTACACGCTATGTAGCCTGAGGATTTTGTGCATGAGAAGCTGAAAGGTGCGGTGAGCCCTGAACAACCCAAACCGAAGAGTAATAAATTGGTGTAATCCAAACAGCGTTGTGAAGGCTGTTTTTTTTCTTGGATAATGGTGATAGGGGGT
Organism: Gobiocypris rarus; assembly: GCA_023029165.1. NCBI lineage: Eukaryota > Metazoa > Chordata > Actinopteri > Cypriniformes > Gobionidae > Gobiocypris > Gobiocypris rarus. The sequence continues at coordinate 15,574,238 of CM040911.1, read as the reverse complement.
TCTGCCCTATCGTTAAATCCAATGTAAAATAAAAGCGGCCTAACCAATCAAGCATCTAGTCAACTTGGGGCATTTGATTAAGTGTCAATTTTTAGACACTGCATTTACCTTCCTGTAATTGACACAGAAATTGACCAAGCCGTCCGTTTTAGGTACTAAAACTATCATGCTCGCCCAGCCGCTATGTGTCTTTTATTGCTCCCAAATCTAGCATGGCCTTTAATTAATCCTGTATCACTTTTTACTTGTGCTCAGGTAAACGATAGGGACGGCTGCGCGTCACTTCCCCGGGAATTGTTTCGATATGGTGCTGTTATGGTGAAAACACATCTGCAAAATCTACTTGCAGCTTGGTTAAATAGATGAGCTGCAGTAGCGAGAGGTGATCTCCCCTAGGGACCAGAGCAAGTGGATTGGTTTTGACAGATGCTTCTGGTCCGAGATCTTGCTCTGCCGAAACGGCTGCTAACTCAACCGATGTCACCTAATTCTAAAAATGTTTTAAAAAATTGAGAGGATACATTTGACATGAATCACCCCTGTCCAAAACAGTGTATCCGCCACACTCTTTGCAGATATAGACTAGAGACAGAGCGACGTGCGTCATAATCTGAAGGCCATGCTAACTCGAGTGGAAAACAATCAAACTATCTCAATTGACTTTGTATTGTGTGAAGCAGCCTCCTTGTCAATTTTGACTTATACCAAAAAACAGAACAATGTCTAAAAGCTGATTAGTGACAAGGTGTACAGCAAACAAGCTAAAAAACCCAGAAGTTTTTATAAGCTGTTCACCCAAAAAACAAGCTTTTAAGGAGACAAAATTGGGTACAGGCAATTGAGAGAGAGCGCGACCTATGCCCACTGGAGGGGAACGTAATCAGCAACAGGAAATATAATATATAAAACTGACATTTGGATATTTGACTTAACAGTGACAAAATGTTTACTGCACACATAGGCATTCTGAGTGTCAGGATCCCATAATTTACCCATTCTTCCTGCTTATTGCCTGTATCCAATTTTGTCTCCTTAAATGCTTGTTTTTTTGGGTCGACAGCTTATAAAAACTTAGTTCTTTGTTTATTACCTTGTTTGCTGTACACCGTCACATAGCAGCTTTTACACATTGTTTTGTTTTTTGTTATAAGTCAGAAATGACAAGGAGACCTGTTCACGCAATACAAAGTCAATGGAGAGCGTTGGATTGTTTACCCCCCTGGTGTGGGTGTGGCCTAAATGCACTCAGTCTCTATGGTGCGTAATTAGTTATTAATTAAATCCCCAAAGCTCTCTATTTCGCTGTACATCATTAAGCTGTTCATTAAGTTTTAGGACGCAGCCTTGACCTTACTGATGATTTGAATCGGGTGTGTTTAATTAGGCAGACATGCATAATTTGCGTGGACCAGGGTTGAATTGGTTAAATTCAAATTTAATAATTATTTTGGAATTTTAAAAAGCATTCTTAATTCTGAATCATGCACAACCCTGATTTATAGATGCCTCTCTGCCCAGATGCATGTATCTGTATAATGTAGGCATATACAATCTATGCTTTTTCTCCTTCAACATTTGTTTTTCATAATGCTTCTTTCTTTTTCTCTCAGGTAGACTTTGTTTTGCTGGGTGGAGATCTGTTCCATGACAATAAACCATCCCGCAAAACTATGCATAGCTGCATGGAGGTGATGAGAAAGTATTGCATGGGTGATCGGCCAATCATCTTTGAAATCCTCAGTGATCAGGCTGTTAATTTCAGCCACAGCAAGTAAGACTTTTTTGGTCTTGATCAGAAACATTGCTTACTTTAGTCTTGACATTCAAGTCCATTCTTTTTTTCTTTCCACCTCATTATAGGCACCAAAACGAACATTGTCATTATTTACTCTATTATTTACTCATTATTTATGGCCCTCAAGTCACATGTAGTAACTAAACGTGATGTGGAAAAAATGAACGTGAAAACATTGTTTTAGATATGGACGTGAATGTGGACTTTGTATGCTTTGGGAGGGAAATATTATCTGTCGGCAGCCATAGTAAATATGAACAGTTGTTGTATGGCACTAACTACATAAATCAAGTCCAAAATTTAATTTGGATTTAATTGGATTTGACAGACAAGGACCTAAGATAAGATAAGATAATTTAAGAATGTTTCAGTTGTTGTCCATGAAAGTCAATGGAATCTGTAAGTTTCAAGCTCCAATCAGTAAATTTTTAAGTTGTGCATTCTAGAAACTATGGCTCAAGCACATTAAACAGCACAAACAGCATCTGTCATGTCAACCAACCCTCAAGTAAATGATCAGAATTTTCATTCAAAGTTTGATGAATGATGAAAGTTTTTCAGTATAAAATACTAACTTAATATAATGTTAAGAGATTAAAAAATGTCCACATACACATAGACACATAATGTACTTTATTTTGTCAGGTTTCCATGGGTGAACTATTTGGACAATAATCTCAACATTTCCATCCCTGTATTCAGTGTGCATGGTAACCATGATGACCCAACTGGGGTAAGAGAATAAATCAATTTATTAGTTCACTAAACCGGTCTGCTTTATAGATATTGAATATTAACCCCCAGGAGTCGGCCGGCGCGATAGGCTCGCGTTTTGTCTTATCAGTGCCAAAGAGACTCAAATAACTCTGTCGATTTGTATCATTTAGGCAAGTGTTATACATCATTATAATCTGTTAAGTTTCTATTATTTTTTGTGTACAGTCAAATTAAAATCAAATTGTTGTGCTTTTTGCAAAACATAGAAAACAAACATGATGCGTGATCTGCAGCCTCTCTGTCAAAGACGTCTAATCTGATTCTCTTCAGAAAATGATCTCTAACTTAGTGAAAACTAATCACACAAACATGAGAAATGTGTCTAAAGAAACATTGAAGTGTCAGTTTTTAAATAATGCAAATCAAATCGAAAACAAATATTCTGTGTTTGTGTAATCTGTTTGAAAAGAGAGGTACGTCAGTTGTTAGCGACTGACTCATTATCGTCTCATTATCCGCTAATGCGCCACGCCCACGGAGCACACGTTCTTTTGAGATTCAAATACTGAGGCGATCCACGAGAGAGCAGTCAACGCCCACATCCACTCAACTCAATATCAACTCAAATAAACACATCAGCACTTTACATTGTTTGAGACGCGGTGAGGAATAATCCTGGAATAATTTACCTCATGAAAAGTTGTTTATTTCTAAGAGCAACGCGGATTTAGTCGCTGATTGTGTGAGGTAAGTTTATTTTTGTCTCTGTGCATAGGCGCCGATACCGTGGGTGCCAGTAGGCTACATTCATTTAAAATTAAACATTGAAGTTGGTGCTATGTGTCACTGTCAGTCGCCTGCTCCAATATTCTCTCCACCAATAAATATTCTCGGATGAAAACGCCTCTTTAGTGACCCCGTTCCATGCCTCCATTCCCCACCTGAAGAATTAACCACAATGGTGAGTCAACAAATCTAACTTTTACTGTGTGGACTTGTGTGACATTGATTCTTAATTTCCCACGAAGCTGATTGCGGTTACGTCTCAGTTAAACTTTTCATCTCCAATCCTGTCTGTATTTGTGAGAAGTGGCACAGTCCTGATTTGAAAGATATGCTACTTTACGCCGGCTTCACACCGCACGCGCTAGCAGTGTGTTGGCAGGGCAGAAGAGTGGGAGCCGCGCGCGTCAGTTGTGCTTTCACACTGCCAGCGTTTGTCTCGAGCAGCTGAACGCGGCTTGTGTATTGCAAATACAGACGAATATTGTCCATTCTGTCACTTTTCCAGTGTTCTCCTCCGACCCGTCTGTCTGTCTCGTGCTTTGATTTATGATGGGCAGCATATATCAAATGTGACCAAGTTTTAATAATTTAAACAGGCATTTGAAGTTTGAGCAAAAACTTCTGACAGTGATGTGTTTTCGAGTATTTTTTTTCCCCAGCGCCGAATGTCATATGGTGTTTGTGAAACACACAGAACACTTCACTACATGATTTCATGGTGAAATTAGTTATTTTTCATGTTAACCAGGTTAATTTTGATCAGAACAATGCACGGTGGCTTTATTTCAGCGCGAACAGCGCGTCAAAAATAGACCCACGCCGAAACAATCGCAGCAATGACGCACGCGTCTGCTCTGCTCCTGCTACGCGCTGCGCTGCGCTGCCTCTGCTGCCGGTGTGAATGCTCTAATCTGTTAACACGCGTGCAGAAAAAAATACGCGTTGCTAATTTGCACAAGCTAACCAAAATTGGACAGTTGAAGACTGGAAAAATGTTGCCTGGTCTGATGAGTCTCGATTTCTGTTGAGACATTCAGATGGTAGAGTCAGAATTTGACGTAAACAGAATGAGAACATGGATCCATCATGCCTTGTTACCACTGTGCAGGCTGGTGTTGGTGGTGTAATGGTGTGGGGGATGTTTACTTGGCACACGTTAGGCCCCTTAGTGCCAATTGGGCATCGTTTAAATGCCACGGCCTACCTGAGCATTGTTTCTGACCATGTCCATCCCTTTATGACCACCATGTACCCATTCTCTGATGGCTACTTCTAGCAGGATAATGCACCATGTCACAAAGCTCGAATCATTTCAAATTGGTTTCTTGAACATGACAATGAGTTCATTGTACTAAAATGGCCCCCACAGTCACCAGATCTCAACCCAATAGAGCATCTTTGGGATGTGGTGGAACGGGAGCTTCGTGCCCTGGATGTGCATCCCACAAATCTCCATCCACTGCAAGATGCTATCCTATCTATATGGGCCAGCATTTCTAAAGAATGCTTTCAGCACCTTCAGTGCCAAGTAGAATTAAGGCAGTTCTGAAGGCACAGTACACTGTAAAAAATTTCATGTGCTTTCAACTAATTATTATTTAGTTACTGGTTCCACAGATTTTTTACGTTCAGTCAATTTCGCTCTACAGATTGTTACCTGAATTAACATTTTTTAATTGGCTCAAACTTGACTTCAACTTTAAAATGTATGTTTGCTCAATTATTTTTTAAAGTTAATTTAATTAAAACCATTATAGTTGGCTCATTTATTAGATTTGTCATACAAATATATTTTCATTACAACAACAAAATTTATTTCAATTTTCTTTATAATAATAAAAAATGACAAAAGCCCTTGTAACTTTTAGACCTATTAAAACTCTTTATGTTCTACTCTTGTTTCTTTTTTTAACTTTAAAGATTGTATCAAGACCAGACAGTTGACGGTAGTTATTAACATCCAGCAGGTAAAAAAAGTAGTGGAAGTCAATGGCTACCATTCATTGTCTAGTTATAAATATATTGCATTACATACATATTAAAAAACATGAATTAAAAAAACAACAAGTTGACTAGTGACAAAATGGATATCAACTATTTTATCAAAAGTATTCAAAAACAATAATAAACTAACAACTGAATAGGCTATTATTTGGCATTATAACAATCTTTAAACCTTATATGCCTTCTAAACATGATCTTGGCCAAGCCAAGATTATAAAACGTTTTCTTTTTTTCTTTTTTATATCTGAAACATTTCTTGGGAGTTCTTGGAAGATGAGTCTTTAATGCACCTTTAGTTTTGAAACTACACACATAGTCAAAGTAGATACAGTGAAGCGTTCTTGCTACTTGCCAGTGTTTCAGCTGGTATTGCTTAAAGGTTTAGTTGACCGAAAAATTCCGTTCTTCTTGAACACAAATGAAGATATTTCTGTTGAAATCCGATGGCTCAGAAAGGCCTCCATTGGCAGTAATGTAATTTCCTCTCTCAAGACCCATAAAAGGTACTTAAGATGTCGTTACAAAGTCCTTCTCACTACAGTGGGTCTACAATCATTTTATGAAGTGATGAGAATACTTTTTGTACACTCACACACACAAAAAAAAAAACGAAATAACGACTTGTATAGAGATGGCCGATTTCAAAACACTGCTTCCTGAAGCTTTGTAGCATTATGAATCAGCGAGTCGAATCATGATTCGGATCGCTGGTCAAACTGCTAAAATCATGTGACTTTGGCGATCCGAATGGCTGATTTGATTCATAACGCTCCGAAGCTTCAGGATGCAGTGTTTTGAAATCGGCCATCTCTATATAAGTCGTTATTTCGTGGGGGGGGTGGGGCGGTTTCCACACAAAAACTTGTCTCGTCACGTCATAAAATTATTGTAGAACCACTGTAGCGAGATGGACTTTGTAAAGATGTGTTTAGTACCTTTTATGGGTCTTGAGAGAGGAAATTACATTGGTGTCAATGAAGGCCTTTGAGCTATCGGATTTCAACTAAAATATCTTCATTTGTGTTCTGAAGATAAACAAAGGTCTTACAGATGTCGAACAACATGCGGGTGAGTAATTAATAACAGGATTAAAATTTTTGGGTGAACTAACCCTTTAATAAGAACTGACTGGCCTGGATGAGAAAATTTGCAATGACGACAAAGCATCAGTGGATATCTTGGTCACACCCTGTTGGAGAAAGAAAGGGAAAAATTTATTAGTAAAGATGTAATTATACTCTTTAAACATTTTATCAGTATTAATAATTTACTTGCATATGTAACTAAACTAAAGTTGCAAGTTTGAATTTTTTTTTACCCTATATTGTAATGTAAATATGTAAAAATTATATGGTGTAAAATTACTAAGAAATGGGAAATTTGTAATCTTGTGGTTGGAGTCCAATCGTTTTTTGGGGTCACGGTTATTTACTTTAAACAAAGTTACTAACAACCCTTCATCTGGCACTTTAATGAAAAGAGTAAAAGAGTTCTGAATATCAACTAAGACTGTTTGAGAGCTGCCCTTTTAGACAATAGTCATGCGAAATGGCTTTCTTTAGGATTCGTCCCGCTTGAAAACGAGCGCCATTTTATCATAGTTGTATTCGTGGTTATATCATTCTCTTAACTTTACGGGACAATTTCAAAAGTCGGAACACGAAATAATCACATTATTGGGCTTACATTACATGTTTGACATGTTTCAGTAAATTTTCTCGAATAAAAATCAGGACTAATTAACTAACTAATAGGACTAACGTTAACGTTAATGCCCTTAATGAGAGAAAGGCTGTAGCACAAAAAAAGCACACAACAAGCTGAAATATAGAATACATTATAGTATTATAGTTTTTTAACACTAAATCAAGTTGTATTACTTAAACATGGTTAAAGACCATGTTAACGTACGTTAACGTACATAACGTTCGCTCCCATTGACATGGGAATTAACTTGCTGATAAAACGCTGATAAATACGAAAACATCGAATTTGTTCAACTTTGTCCGTTTTTAACTAAAATAATTAACGTTAACATTAGTTTTATAAGAGCATTTATTCGGTGACGAGTGAACTTGACGTAGACATCACTTAAATATCCCTATTTACCTTGTATACATAACTTACAAAACACTTCTAATGTTAAATATCCACACAAATAACATGAAATTTGTACGCTTTTATCAAAACATTTTGTTTGTAATTTAATCATTACCACTTACCTGACACGTGACTGCACCCTCAAAATTGCTGCTGCTGTGCTGTGGCTGCTGCTGTCTCCTGCTGGTGAAAACCCGCAAACTGCGCAATGTCCTTCCGCGAAGTCAAACGAGCAATACAGATCCTTCCGCGAAGTCATTTATTCATTAAAATTATGCAGATTAAATTCAACATTTAAATAATGAACTATATATTTTAGGGCCGGGACTCGATTAAAAAAAAAAATCTAATTAATTAGAGGCTTTGTAATTAATTAATCGAAATTTATCGCATTTTAATTGCATATAAATATTTGACCTGAGAACATCCATCCATTATCTTCCGCTTATCCGGGGCCGGGTCGCGGGGGCAACAGTCTAAGCAGAGACGCCCAGACTTCCCTCTCCTAGCCACTTCCTCCAGCTCTTCGGGGGAACCCGAGCGTTCCCAGACCAGCCGGGAGACGTAATCCCTCCAGCGTGTCCTAGGTCTTCCCCGGGGCCTCGTCCCGGTGGGACGTGCCTGGAACACCTCCCTGGGAAGGCGTCCAGGAGGCATCCGAAATAGATGCCCTAGCCACCTCAGCTGGCTCCTCTCGATGTGGAGGAGCAACGGCTCTACTCTGAGCTCCTCCCGAGTGACCGAGCTTCTCACCCTATCTCTAAGGGAGCGCCCAGCCACCCTACGGAGAAAGCTCATTTCGGCCGCCTGTATCCGGGATCTTGTCCTTTCGGTCATGACCCACAGCTCATGACCATAGGTGAGAGTAGGAACGTAGATCGACCGGTAAATCGAGAGCTTTGCCATACAGCTCAGCTCCTTCTTCACCACGACAGACCGGTACATCGACTGCATTACTGCAGAAGCTGCACCGATCCGCCTGTCGATCTCTCGTTCCATCCTTCCCTCACTCGTGAACAAGACCCCAAGATACCTGAACTCCTCCACTTGGGGCAGGAACTCTCCACCAACCTGAAGTGGGCAATACACCCTTTTCCGACTGAGAACCATGGCCTCGGACTTGGAGGTGCTGATTCTCATCCCAGCCGCTTCACACTCGGCTGCAAACCGCCCCAGTGCACGCTGAAGGTCCTGGTTTGAGGAGGCCAACACGACAACATCATCCGCAAAAGCAGCGATCGTATGGTCCCCAAACCGGACACTCTCCGGCCCTTGGCTGCGTCTAGAAATTCTGTCCATAAAAATTATGAACAGAACCGGTGACAAAGGGCAGCCCTGCTGGAGTCCAACATGCACCGGGAACAGGTCTGACTTACTGCCGGCAATGCGAACCAAGCTCTTGCTCCGGTCATACAGGGAACGAACAGCCCTAAGCAGGGGGCCGCCAACCCCATACTCCCAGAGCACCCTCCACAGGATGCCACGAGGAACACGGTCGAATGCCTTCTCCAAATCCACAAAGCACATGTGGACGTGGAATGTCATGACCTGAGAACAGTGAGAAGTAATTTTTTTTCACATGGATTTTAGTATACCATAATGACTGAATACATAGGCTTAATCAACAAAATTTCGTTTATTTATTTATGTCCAGCGTTTTGCGTTGAGGTGATATTTGAGGCTCGATGTGCTGCGGTGATAGGCAAATTCCTTGTTGCATAGCTTCCACACAACCATGGTCTTGTCGATGCTTCCATCCACGGGGCCAAGCAAAGCAGTCTCGTCAGCTTCTTCGTTCATGTTCACTGTGGTTTGTTGTGTTAAGAAGTCAAGAACGCTAGTTGGTGTTCCAGTATAATCGGTCCGTCGAAACTCATTCATTAAAAACGCGTTCCATGCAAAAATAAGTTAAAATTGTTATCTATTTTTTGCGTAATTAATCTTAATTAACGCGTTAAATTCACGCAATTAATTAATCTTAATTAACGCGTTAAAGTCCGGGCCCTTATATATTTATATTAAATATGTAATATAGAAGTGTTGTAGGTCCATCTTCTCATCATAATGCACATGCCATCATAAACAAAACATCGAAAATGCATCTAATTTCACAAATGTTGTTTTGATATATTATCAAATGTTTCTAACAGCCCATTTCAACAGCACAAACAAAAATCTATTTACAGTAGTAAAATATTGTGTTAGCCTTAATACTTTTACAAAATGTTGACTGGATTTGCCTTTTTTAGTCCAGTCAACATTTGCAATTCTAAATCAATCAATCAATCAATCAACTTTATTTATATAGCGCTTTTACAATGACGATTGTTTCAAAGCAGCTTCACAGTGTTAAACAGGACAACATTGCAACAAAATTTGATTTGGCTAGTTTAATTTGGATAGTTTATAGAATTATATATGATAAATTAATAAATTCTATTTGTATATTTAGTTGAGTAACTTGGATCATAATTTGAGTGTCCCCAACTGAGCAAGCCAAGCCAAAGGCGACAGTGGCAAGGAACCAAAACTCCATCAGGGCATGATGGAGAAAAATAAACAGGAGAAACCAGACTCAGTCGGGGTGCCAGTTCTCCTCTGGCCTATTATTAACAGTGTATAATTATTACTCTGGCAACCTTGCAGGTCTTAAATCATATTAGATAGGAATATTCGAAATTTTGGGTATGGCCTTGCGAGGACGGGCTCATTTAGGATGGCGTCGATTACACAAGAATATGAATACTTGAAAGATCGGAGTTATTGCGGAGGCGGGTTAATTGAGGATCACGTTCGGTGAGGCGAATTCAGAGGAGACACTAATGGACACGGTCTCAGCAGACACTCCAGGATGAGCTGGTCATGTCCAGATGCAGGTCCACCATCCGATCCGGACACGGCCTGGATCCGGCCGACTGCAGTAAACCTCGGGATAAACAGAGAGACTAACATTAGTGTGGATGCCACTCTTTTTATGATGTAACGAGTACATCAGGTGTTATGGGAAGTGTTCCCGGTTCCGGCTGACCTAGTTAATGCAGCCTAACAATCAGTCATTTGATTTGAATAAAGAAAGTTAAAAATGTTCTATGTGTATGCCATAGTAAAGAGATGTGTTTTTAGTCTAGATTTAAACTGACAGAGTGTGTCTGCTTCCCGAACAATGCTAGGAAGACTGTTCCAGAGTTTAGGTGCTAAATAGGAAAGGATCGACCGCCTGCAGTTGATTTAGATATTCTAGGTATTTTCAACTGGCCAGAGTTTAGAGACCGCAATTGACGTGATGGAGTATATTGCGTTAAGAGCTCGCTTAAGTACTGGGAGCTAAACCATTTATTGCTTTATAAGTAATAAGCAAGATTTTAAAATTTATGCGATGTTATAATAGGGAGCCAGTGCAGTGTTGACAGAACTGGACTAATATGATCGTACTTCCTGGTTCTAGTAAGAACTCGAGCTGCTGCGTTTTGGACCAGCTGGAGTTTATTTATTAGGCGAGCAGGGCAACCACCCAGTAGAGCATTACAATAATCTAGCCTTGAGCTCATGAGCATGTACTAGTTGTTCAGCATTTTGCATTGAGAGCATGTGACGTAATTTAGATATATTTTTAAGATGGTAGAATGCAGTTTTACAGATGCTAGAAAGCGTGGCTTTCAAATGAAAGATTGGTATCAAAGAGCACACCCAGGTTCCTCACTGTGGCGAGGACTTGACAGAGCAGCCATCGAGGTTAGACAGTATTCTAGGGCACTACTTGTGGAGCTTTTCTGTCCAATAATTAAAAATTCAGTTTTATCTGAATTAAGTTGCAGAAATTACTATTCATCCAATTTTTAATATCAGCTATGCATTCCGTTAATCTTGTGAATTGGTAAGTTTCGTCAGGGTGTGAAGAAATATAGAGCTGAGTATCATCAGCATAACAATGAAAACTAACGCCATGCTTCCTAATGATATCTCCCAGTGGTAGCATATACAGGGTGAAAAGCAACGGTCCTAACACTGAGCCTTGCGGTACTCCATACTGAACTTGTGATCGGTGTGACATCTCTTCATTTATTGCTACAAACTGATAACGGTCAGATAAGTAAGATTTAAACCATGCCAATGCAGTTCCACTAATGCCAACATAATTTTGAGTCTATTCAAAAGAATATTGTGATCGATAGTATCGAATGCAGCGCTAAGATCGAGTAACACTAATGAGAGATACAACCACGATCAGATGATAAGAGTAAATCATTTGTAACTCTAATTAGAGCAGTCTCAGTACTATGATACGGTCTAAATCCTGACTGGAAATCCTCACATATACAATTTCTTTCTAAAAGGAACATAATTGTGAAGACACTGCCTTTTCTAATATTTTTGATAGAAGCGGTAGATTCGAGATTGGTCTGTAATTGACTAATTCTTTAGGATCAAGTTGCGGTTTTTAATAAGTGGTTTAATTACAGCCAACTTAAAAGTTTTTGGAACATATCCTAATGTCAAGGATGAATTAATAATATTAAGCAGAGGATCTATGACCTCTGGAAGCATCTCTTTTAATAGCCTAGTCGGTATAGGGTCAAGCATACATGTTGTTGATTTTGATGATTTGACAAGTTTAGCCAATTCTTCTCCTCCTATAGCAGTGAATGAGTGTAATTTTCCTCAGTGAGACTACAATGTTCTGTCTGAAGTGATACTGTAGTAGGCGGCTGCATGGTTATAATTTTATTCCTAATGTTATCAATCTTACTAGTAAAGAAGTTCATAAAGTCATTACTGCTGTGTTGTTTACAAGCGTCAGAAGTTGAAGCTTTATCCTTTGTTAATTTAGCCACTGTATCGAATAAATACCTAGGGTTGTGTTTGTTTTCTTCTAAAGAGTTGAGAAATAAGCAGATCTAGCAGTTTTATGGCCTTTCTGTATGCAATCATGCTCTCTTTCCACAAATTGCGAAAAACCTCCAGTTTTGTTTTCTTCCAGCTCGCTCCATTTTCTGGCTGCTGTTTTAAGGGCCCAGTGTGCTCGTTGTACCACAGCGTTGGATTATTTGCTTTAATCTTCTTTAGCGCCGAGGAGCAACTATGTCTAAAGTGCTAGTAAAGAGAGAGTCAGTAGTTTCTGTTGCAACATCAAGTTCCTCTTGGCTATCTGTAATTCTGAGGAGATGGAACTGATGAGGAAGATTATGTATAAAGCAATCTTTAGTCGCAGGTTATAGTCCTGCCATATTTGAAGCGAGGATGGCTTTGCAGCCTTAGCTATATTAAGTATACATGATATTAGGTAATGATCTGAGATGTCATCGCTCTGCTGCAGGATTTTAATGGTATCAACATTTAGTCCATGTGACAGTATTAGATCTAAAGTATGATTAAGGCGATGAGTGGGTCCAGATACGTGTTGTCTAACTCCAATAGAGTTTATAATGTCTTTAAATGCCAATCCCAATGCGTCTTTTTCATTGTCAACATGGATATTAAAATCACCAACAATTAGTACTTTATCTGCAGCCAGTACTAACTCTGATAGAAAACCAGCAAATTCTTTGATAAAGTCTGTATTGTGCCCTGGTGGCCTGTATACAGTAGCCAACACAAATGTCAAAGCAGGATTTATCATTTACACTACACAATGTTACATAAAGCACCAAAACTTCAAAGGAATTATATTTGAAACTAGACTTCTGAGTAATACTGAAGTTATCATTATAAATTACAGCAACACCTCCCCTTTACCTTTCAGACGCGGCTCGTGTTTATAACAATAATCTTGGGAGTGGACTCATTTAAAGTAATGTAGTCGTCAGGTTTTAGCCAGGTTTCTGTCAAACACAGCACATCTAGGTTATGATCTATAATCATATCATTAACAATAAGCGTTTTTGGCGAAAGGGATCGAATATTCAGCAACCCGAGATTTATCAATTGTTCATCCATTATTATATCTGTTGTTTATTTGTTGGACATCAATTAAATTTTTACTGTTGAATGGTTTTGATGGTTTTTGTATTTACTGATTCGGGAACAGACACAGTCTCTATGTGATAATATCTAGGTGAAAGCGTCTCTATGTGCTGGGATTTAGCTGACTCTGGTGATGTGAGACAGCTAGCAGGCGGTTGGTTTAGCCAGTTTGTCTGCTTCCTGACCTGGGCCCCAGTGAGTCAAGGTTTAGCTCTAAGACTATGTGCCAAATTACTAGAGAGAAGAGCAGCACCAGCCCGGGTAGGATGAATGCCGTCTATCTTCAACAGGTCGGGTCTGCCCCAAAAACTTTTCCAATTGTCTATGAACCCTATGTTATTTTACGGACACCACTTAGACAACCAGCCATTGAGTGATGATAATCTGCTAACTATTTCATCACTCCTTTTAACAGGAGGGCCAGATAAACAGACTGCGGTGACATCGTACTTGCGAGTTTACACACCTCTTTAATGTTAATTTTGGTGATCTCCGACTGACGAAGTCGAACATCATTAGTGCCGGCGTGAATAATAATCTTAGAGAATTTACGATTAGCTTTAGCCAGCACTTTTAAATTTGCTTTGATGTCAGGCGCTCTGGCTCGGTAAACATGTGACTATGGTGGCTGGTGTCTCTATTTTCACGTTCCGTGTAATAGAATCGCCAATAACTAGGGCACTTTCAACAGGATCCTCAGTGGGTGCATCACTGAGTGGGGAGAACCTGTTTGATGTTCTAATCGGAGCGGAAGAGTGGTTTTTAGATCCGCGACTATGCTGTCTCACAGTCACCCAATTGCCCTGCTGCGGGGCTCAGCGGAACCAAACAATGAGTGTTCACTAAGCTAGTCGCATCCAAAGAGTATCTAAAGCTGTACCATTCTCACTACTCTCACATAAAGTCTGGATGCGTGTCTCTAAATCTGAAATCTTCTCCGTCAGCCTGATTAATTCCTTACATTTAACACATGTGAAGCCCTGTTCGCCAACGGAGATAGATATGCTAAACATGTAGCATGCAGTGCAAGTGACAATGACAGGAGAAGAAGACATGGCTTACCGTATTTGTTGATGAATCCAAAACTTACCACACAACTTACTCCACTTACTTTGTTTGATGGAGTCTATTTAATAATCCAACTCACCACAGTTGTCTAATGAACTCAGAAAACAGGAGACCGGGTGCGGGATGGAAAGCTACCAGGCTAGCGAAAAGCTAACACGTGGTAGTGATTTAGATTAAAAGCTAGTGATGTCAAATTTAACTTGATAGGCTATATTAAACAATATATGGTGATGAGTAAGTTATTTTTAGCAGTATAGATAACAAAGAAAATATATCAAATAGAGATTCAAACGCAGCTATACAGAGCTACAAACACTGACGCATGCAGTAGCAGCAGTAGGTAGACTGGAGCAATCGATCCAATGTTAACTGGATAACTAATGTTAACTGGATAACTTCAAATCCAGTTAACTAAATGTTAACTGGATTTGAAAATATCAATTGATTTAATGTTTTTCAAATATATTTTTGCTGACTTAATATAATATTAGTCTTCTTAACTAAGCACAAGAAAGAAAATTAGTTCAACATATATTTTTTTGCTCTTCCAACATTTTATTAATTGGCGTTTTTAGAGTGTAGTAGTATGAGTATAAATTATTATTATTATTATTATTATCAATGTTGAAAATTTGTGGAAACAACAATACCATTCTTATTGACACTGTGAAGAAGAATTCAAATGTGCAGAGCATACTGAAAACTATCAGGACTACTCAGAACTATCACAGAACATACAAACAGTCATTGATCGTAGAGAAAGCCGCACACCATAGTAAACCACGGAAGTGTTAACTAATTGACAACAAAAAGATTAAGTAATGCAGTTCTAAAGACAGTATGAGCACTTCTGATTCTCAGCTGTGGAAAGTTGTATCTGCATATTATTCTTTCTTTATGTGTTCAATTGGTCAGTAAAAGGTGAAATTTAAAATTTGATTAGATAATTGATGGCTGTTAATTGTGTGTCTTCCGTCCTTCCTACAATCTTATTTTCAGTTTTTGTGTTTGCCGTGTTCCAGGCTGATGGTCTATGTGCTATAGACCTGTTGAGCTGCGCTGGTCTGGTCAATCATTTTGGCCGCAGTCCTTCAGTGGAGAAACTTGAGGTCAGTCCAGTTCTTCTGCAGAAAGGAAACACCAGGATTGCACTCTATGGCATTGGTGAGTATATAATATTCAGCAATGTGGTGTAAGTTACATAAGATAAAGAGTTATTTATATACACATTGTATAAAAATAGAAAGAAAATAAAAAGGGCAAATACAGATCTGACCATTGAGAATGAACATCAAAGGGGAAAGGATCCTGGGATTGCATACAGTACCACGCAGGACCATAAGACATGCTCTAGCACAGGAACGTGATCAGTGGGAGAAGTCATGCTTCATTCTTAGAAAACACTGCGGTAGGACAGGTGGACAACGGCTGCTACAATTATAATCTAAAAGCTCAGAGTTGCAGTACAGTGGCACAGGAGAGATGGTGGTTAACGATTTGGTGTCAAAGCGAAAAGTAAAAGTAAAAAAAACACATTCAAATGATAAGCATTTGTGTTGGCGCGTCATGACAATGTCGTGAACATAACCGAGATAAAGATGATAGTAGGGATGAAACGGTATGGGAATTTCACATCACGATTATAGTGACCCAAATTATCACGGTTATCAATATTATCACGGTTTTGTTCAAATGAGATGAAAGTGAAATGCACACACTGAAAACAGTTCAACAAGATTTACATTTGAAAATCAAATAAATCAAGCAGCTCTATGCACTTTAAGCAAGATTCTATTCTGTGGGATTCTTCCTTATATTGGCCATTGTCAATAGCACCACATAATGCATAAATAATAATTTGGTGTAAATATAATCTCTAATATTATCTCTGTAAATATGTTCTCAAACAATATTCTCATCGGTTTTCTATCAGCTATGACGCATTTAAATCTAGCATATTTTGTGTACGAGCCCAAACAGTAGCCTAGTGAAATAATGCATATCCGTATTTTCATATGATTTGACAGTATATTTTATTAAATGTCAAAAATCCAAAAAGTGTGCATCATACCTGACACCTAGATAAACACTTTACAGTCAGTTTTAAGGAATTCTCTTCAAATGCTATTGAAGTTAGAAATGCTCATACCAATGTTGTATGTAACTTTAGAGACGGTCCCTAAATTCACGAATCTCATACGTCAAGCCAACTTTATTCCAGTCATATCAGATGCGCTATTGTTCTGCGGTGTTTGTTTGAAACTATTTTCGCTGCTGAAATAGAACAAAAACATTCAACCACTGTATGATGAATGAATCTCCTGCGTACATTGCACGTTCATCTCTGCTTTGAATGCAGATTTCAGTGAGTGAGAGCACATTCTGAACAAAACTCCAAAACGCATCTGATTATTAGACAGCTCAAGCTTCATGTTATTATTTCCCAGATGTAGTTTTGGTATTGAGGTCAAAGTCCACTTGCCGTGCGTTCACAAATCTTCGCAGATTTGAAG
This sequence comes from Gobiocypris rarus, assembly GCA_023029165.1. NCBI lineage: Eukaryota > Metazoa > Chordata > Actinopteri > Cypriniformes > Gobionidae > Gobiocypris > Gobiocypris rarus. The sequence goes on along the minus strand of CM040911.1, from coordinate 15,557,294 downwards.
TGTTTCCCCCGTTGCAGCGACTTTCTTCTGGCATGTTCTGCAGACAGGGTGACCAGAGCATCTTCAAAACAAATTCCCTCAGGACTTTTGTAAAAGCCAAAATATGACCATGCCTCAGATTTGGTCCTTTTAGAAGGCTGGAAAATCAGCCGCTGTCACTGCCTTCTGTCATTTCTTCTCATTCAGAAAACAGCGTTTGCGTGTTGCGCGCTGCGCCTGTGTTGACGGATGCTGACTGGACAGGATTTACAGAGAGTTTTCAAAATCGTGATAATCACACACGGTTTTAATGACAATTACATTTTAAACAATAATACTAACCGTCAGAACATTTTATCGTGGTTTATCGTGACACCAGTAATCGTTTCATCCCTAGACGATAGTCCAAAATATCTACCTGTTGACAAATTTCTTACATTTTTTCGTGTCTACCAATATATCACCCCGATGCCCAGAGGAGTTTTTGAACAGGATGGACTGTGTAAGTTGTTATTTTTGTCCTCTAAGAAATAAAATATTATCTTATGGCTGTGTAAGATATTATGTACTGTTATACTGTGTTCGGCCATAAACCGATTACATTACTTGCCCACAGCTGCACCTCTCCCACTGTCATTTTGCTTTTTTAGAGAATTTTTTTTAAATTCAGATGGACAACGGATGCTATAAGTATAATCTAAAAGCTCTGCTTCATAAAGCACAAGCTACAGAGTAGCACAGTGCAGCAGGAGCCACTTAGGAGTTAACTCAATCATGTGACGAGAGTAAGGAGAGATGATGGCAGGGGATTTGGTGTCAAAGAGAAAAGTAAAAAAAAATTAGCACAACAGATCCTGAGTATCACTGACATATCTTTTCTTGTGAAATGTGCGGGTAGCACTGCCACTCCCTATACAAAGTATGAAAAGCGAGTGCACACTCAAAAGCAATTTCAATACCCTACATATAGATAGCGGCTCCCTGATGTCTGGAAATTATATACAGTAACCTGAATTTCATTTTGGAAAAAGGGGGGAATTTCCCCTTGAAAGTGAAAGTGAAGTGACGTGTGACCAAGTATGGTGACCCACACTTGTAATTTGTGCTCTGCATTTAACCCATCCAAGTGCACATACACAGTAGTGAACACACACACCGTGAACACAACCCCCAGTGCGTGGGCAGCCATATTGCTGCAGCGCCCGTGGAGCAGTTGGGGGTTCGGTGCCTTGCTCAAGGGTCTCACCTCAGTTGCGGTATTGACGGTGGAGGAGAGCGCTGGTTATTCACTCTCGGGTTACAAGTCCAGCTCTCTAACCATTAGGCCACGATTGCCCTTTAGTTGACCCTTATGGGGGATTTTTAAAAACTGTATTAAAAACTATATACACCTGTTGTTTTACTGTCTAAAACATGGCATAATGTATAAAAACAATGAACAGAAACCAACAACTTGGGAATGACTGTGTAGCGTCTCGGCCACATATGTTATTAAATTAAATTAAATGAGCTCAATAGGGAATTATCGGTATTAATATTTAGTTGTTTATGATTAATCATAACCGGTTATGATCAAATTACAAATCTCTAAAATCACCTAAAAGGGAAGTACCTAACCTAGGTTTTTATGCTATATATATATATTTATATATGAAGAGTTTGGTTGCAAAATGTGATAAATGCAATTTTTTGGCATTTGGAAATGCCAAAAAATTATTTATTATTGGAAATCACTTTTTAGATGTACCTTAATCTATGTGTGAATTGCTGCCATTAATAAGATTTAAAAATGTACATTTTAAGCCTACTACAAAATGTATTTTTTCACAAAACCCAATATCAGCCGGCACAGTTTCTTTACAAAGTGCGATATAACGGTTAGGCTATAGAACGTTCAGGATGCTGCGCAAGCTCAGGATGTCACGCGAGGAGAGAGTCACCGCCGGTGAAGTGCTCCGAGTTTGCAGTGTGATTTAACGATAATATCAAAACAAAAAACATATTTTAAAAAAGAGGATTCAATAGGCTAACTAAAAAACATTTACCATTTAATTGTTTATACTGTAGGCGAGCTGTCAGTCACGTAGGCGTCACTTATCAACAGAATACACACACACAAACAAAGCATTGATTCACTAGCTTTTCTTAATGGTATTACAGTAGTAGAATATAGCCTAAGGTGGATATATATATAGCGTTTTGCAACAAAAAAAAAATGTTATGTTGTGTATGTTCTGGCCAAAACTTACTCGGAATCTTATTATTATTAATCAATCTTTGTATATACTATTCCATATATTTATGATGTATTGTTTTTTAACCAATTTAAGATGTTTGACAATGTTAAGATAAATATGTTGCATTTTGGGATGGTTTTTGACTTATTTATGAACTATTTATTGACATAGTATATAAAATATTAAATATTAAATAAAAAATATTCTGGATTTGTAGAATATTGTGTCCCTGGCCTTCACTAAGCTCAAGTAATAGTTTAATGTACACAAAATTGTGAATGAACTTGACTGTTGATGTCTTAAATAATAATGTGAAATAATCAACATTTCTCAAAATGGATATATCTCGTTTTGCAACGAAACAATTCATATAGGCCTATATATATATATATATATATATATATATATATATATATATATATATATATATATATATATATAATGCATAAATAATAATTTGGTGTAAATATAATCTCTAATATTATCTCTGTAAATATGTTCTCAAACAATATTCTCATCGGTTTTCTATCAGCTATGACATTTAAATCTAGCATATTTTGTGTACGAGCCCAAACAGTAGCCTAGTGAAATAATGCATATCCGTATTTTCATATGATTTGACAGTATATTTTATTAAATGTCAAAAATCCAAAAAGTGTGCATCATACCTGACACCTAGATAAACACTTTACAGTCAGTTTTAAGGAATTCTCTTCAAATGCTATTGAAGTTAGAAATGCGCATACCAATGTTGTATGTGTGTATATATATATATATATATATATATATATATATATATATATATATATATATATATATATATATATATATATATATATATATATATATATATATATATATATATATATATATATATATATATATATAATATCTCAATTTAAATCTACAATTTAAATAAAGAATATACAGGATATACATGTATATACAGGATAACGAAAGTAATGAAAGAAAATGAAAGGAAGAGACTTAGAGAGAGTGACAGGAATGGCAATGTCACAAGCAAGTAATTTTGCGAGACAGCAAGGAACATTAATCACCTTAAACAGGGGTACAATATCTTAACGCATCTAAATTTCGATAGAATTTATACTTGCATGGTTCTTTTGAGCATAAAAGGATGCGTATGAGTCATGCTGAGTTCCCTCGAGCTGGAGTGTTCCTTTAGCTGGGGCATTCTCCTTCAATTTCCCCAGTCGGGTTCCGATCCACGGGAAGTTTGAACATTGGTGCTTCTGAATGTTGCCGGGTAGGGAGGAACGTTCATCTCGTTCGAGCTGAGAAGGTTCCTCGTGCGCAGTGATGGAGAGTGCTCTGATGTGCTGATCTCTGATGTGCTCTGGCTGAGCCGCCCGGACTTGGGGCTCGGAGCCCCCTTCGAGTCGCGTTTACGTGATGGGAAAAAGATGCAAAGAGAGAGAAGCAAAACTCTGTCCTTTTGTCTTGAGGACAACTGACCGACGCGACGCCTCTCCTTGGTACTTGATCAATCCAGTAGGGCTGTAGCTAATCTCCCAGTTGATAGTCGATTATTAGACGTTACGTTTTTCCTCGGCCAAAATTCTGATTGGTCGATTTTTTTGCAGCATACATTTCATCAGTTGGAAAGCACTAATTGCTAATGTGGGTGTTTTCAGAGCACCCCTGTTTCACAGGTAACAAGTCTGTCTTCAGAACCCCCACCCCACCCCGTTTTCACTTCTTTTGCATTAGCCCAAACCCACTGGAGAAGAGAGACAGATTGAAGTAGGCTACTTTGCTGTATATTATTTATTAAAGCTACACTGTGTGATATTTTCCCCCATCTAGCGGTGAAAAGGTATATGACCATCCAGTGAATATTAGTTTCTGTTCCTCTCAATTCCGATTTCGTTTTAACTCCTACGGTGGCTGATTTAGTCCAAGATTAATATGGCTTCCAGTTCGATCAAGTGATGAGGTTACTTTAGAAAACTATTATAATTTGCAGTTATTTAATTTGTCAGTTAACATGAAGGTTATGACATCTATGTAAAATGAATAATAGTTTTACCTTTTCGTTATTTTTTACAATTTCATTGCTAACTTCAGCGATCAGGTTTCCAGACGAATGCAAGCTAATCTTAGTAAAGTAACTTTTATCGGTGCTATCGTTATTCTGTATATTGTACGACACCACTAGCGTAAGGCAAAGTTTGCATTGTAGGCTATATCAGTCTCAAGCAATCCCCCTCTTCACATTCGACACAGTGCCATCGAGTGTTAAAACACGAAAGGCGAAGCTTGAATTTATGGGTATGTCCCTCTTTGGCTTATGTACTTTCAAGATGGAGGGGCAACATGGCGACGCGCATTCGAACCCCTCACCCGTATGTATTTTCAATGGCATATTATAAACTTACGAGAATACTTTATTACTTTAAAGAAGTAAATATACATTAATGAGCACATATATTTTTGAAAGAATTAAGTGTTTTTAGCTAAGAATAAACTAAAACAGTTACACAGTGTAGCTTTAAATTGTGAGAGCGTTTCAGTTCTCTTCTACCATGTCAACAAAGACATCGGCAGTGTGGCAGCATTTAAAAAAAATAGAAAATGGGAAAAAAAGTCGAATTCAAATTTTGCAAGCAACAGTTTGCATATCACAGCTCGACGACAAACATATATCACCTAAAACGGTAAGCTAACTTGTCTGTGTTAGGTTGCCACTTGTTTATTTAATTGTTTTTACATTGTTTAGTTTTGGACATTAATACAATTTTATAATTTAATTTTGCACGTTTATTTGAAATACTTGTGGATTTGGGCATTTGATTGATTTACTTTTGTATTTGTTCTGAGTGCGCCTACCTTATATGCACTATTTTGTTTCGTTTAAAATTTGGCTGTAATGTTGTAGCTTTTATGGTTCACTTTTATTATTGTGCAAACTGCAAATTTATTTGTAGTATTATTTATTGGATTTGGGCACTTTATTATTTTATTTTTTATTTGGAGCCTAATGCATAAGCGATGCGCTGTGCACATTGTTTATATTAGTTTTGAGCCTATGCTTCATTTTTAAGTTATGCACTTTATTTTGTTTCTGCTCTTGATCTGGCTTGTTTAATAAATATTCCTTTTTTATTAAAGTGGACATGCCTTTTGAGCTAAGCTCCTATGTTCGAGCTGCACAGAGCAGCTGAAATGATAGAGTCTGTCAGTTATTATAATACATAAGACAAAAACATTTATGTCTGAATTATGTTGCATATTCCTCAAAAGTTCTTGTGATCCCTATTTGACAACATAGTTCTATATTTTCACAAATCATAGGCTATGATATTCTGCAGGTGCACGTGATGCAACACTGTCAGAGTCAACAGACTCGTGTGTCAGGCTCATTTCAATGCAAAATAATCAGGTCAAAAATGATTTAATATACTGCAAATAGCCTACTAGTTTTTTATGTTTTTATAAATGTTATGATTTATAATTCATTTAGGCAGACAACAAGGCTACCAAGTACTGCACAAACGTAATTTTTAGTCGATTTTTAGTTTAAAAATGTCAGAACTTCAGTCCACCAAGAATTTCTTTGGTTGATTACAGCCCTACAATCCAGAGGGTGAATTCTGAGCGGGAAAGATTCTCTTTGTCTCTGTTTTATGACTCACTTTGCATGTTTTATGAGGTGTATGAGTTAATACAGTTTTACTCCCAAGTTTGCTAACTGTATTAATCATACATTTCATAATCTTTAACTGTGCATCGTTGATGAAGGAAGAGAGAGAGGGATCCTCTAATATCAAACACCATATGGCTGGGAGATATTAAAGCAGAAATACATTCTTACACATGAATAAAAGCATTTAAAATTACCTTATATTGTTCGTATGTCATGAATATGTTTGTATGGCATAGGGAGGATGCATACACACAGGGATAAATCAAATGCATTCTGGAATAGTTTAATTAAAGGCTATATAAAGAGAATTTATATTTATGTGTATTTGACTAAATCTCTCCATCCAGACTACTCTCTGTCTTCATGGGTAGTGGTAGGATTAGAAACTTGTGATCAGATAGTTACCCCCTTTGAAGTTAGCAGGGCCCTTTGAGGTGCTCCTGCTCAGTGTCTGCCCAACTGTAAAAGTGCCAACCGAGCAATTAAGTTCAGACTTCTCGGTGCCAGGACATTTCAATTATATGCCCAAAATAAAGATAGGAGCATCTCTGATGTTCAGTGGAATTGACCATTTGTGAGACACTCCAGACGCTACAACTGTTTAAGCTAAGATGTTCTCCCTAAAATGTATATGATCAAGTTTGTTGTTGAATTAAGCAGTCAAAATACTAGACAAAACTGCTGAGGATAAAATATTAAGCTACCATATTATCAACATAAATTGATTGTCTGTTACAGTTCAAATAAAGTGCATAGATGAATAATAACAAACAAAGCTGGTAAACACCAAAATAAGCATTAACTGTATAATAGTACTAGTATTAACTATAATATAGTGATTGTTTTTTAATATATATAACAATAATTATATTAAGAAAGTAAACTAACAAGGCTTAAATACACATGCAATTGATAAGCTTTTGTGATGATGCAGCACAGGCAGTCCTTATTGTTGAGCCCTGTAATTACATCTCTATTACTACTGGCTGAGGTACAGGCATTTCTGGGAGGGACAGTTTTATTGCTTACTGCTGGCACATTTCTGAAGGTGTAGCAGTGAACCATTTTATTCCAAATTCTTCACTCCTTTAGCACAATGATCTTGGGGCATTGATGCGATGAAATTCTTATTGGAGATGAACTTGTGCTGTCGAAGTTTACCACTACTACAGAGTTCTTTTGCTTCCCTTACAAGGTTAATTGCTTCAATTTCAGATGATACGCTTACCTGTCCATCATCAACATAAAAGTTATTTTGTATGAACTGAATGGATTATTCACTGAAGCTGCCTTGTCCTTCAGCAACAAGATGTTTAAGACCATAATTGGCACAACCAGGTGAAGAAGCTGCATCAAACAAATTAACCTTCATTCGATACACAAAAGATTGAGACTCTAAATGGCCTTTGTCCCACCATAAGAATCTTAGATAATCTTGGTCTTCTGTCTTTACATGAAACTGATGAAACATGTATTCTGTCACACATGATTGCTACTAGTTTTCTTCGAAAACGGCAAAATACCTATCAAGGTATTTTTCAGCTCTGGGCCAGTTAGAAGATGATCTTTTAAGAATTCCTTGAAATCAGGCAGATCAGTCAAAAACCACACAGATTTTTTATCAGGCTTTTTTCGGTGATATACTCCATGATTGGGGTTGTACCATGCTGTGTACCCTTCAATTTCTCCAGGCTGAACCTTCTCAGCAACTCCACGAGCTATGGTTTCAGTCATGAAGCAGTATATTCTTTGTGATACTGGATGTTTCTCTTAAGTCGTCTTTCCAAGCACTTGAGACAATGTACCGCACATGCGTTATTGTTTGACAAATTAGACCTTACCTTTTAAAATGGTAGTGGCATCTCATAATGTCAGTTATCATTAAGTCTGATACCATGTTTCTTCTTTGCTAGGAAATTAAGATCTTCCTAAGACATGCAACAATCCTCTGATGCGCTCTCATTGAAGTCCGATTTAAACACCTTAATACCGGTAATGTCTATTGGAGAAACAGTTTCCTTGATCTGTGTTCGGCAGACATAATGCACTTCACTTTTTAAGACTGACAGAAGCTTGTTGACCTGGCATCACTTGTCTAACAATGACTAGGTGACTTATTCCATAAGCATCTCCATAATTGATACGCGGATTACCATTACCATTTACACTCCAGCCCAGATCAGTTCTCTATGCAAAGGGCTGATTTCCTTCACCAGCCACCACTTCTCATGGGAGAAGAGCCTGAGGACAGTTGTAACCAATTAATAATCCAACATCACAACTCTGTCGAGGAGCAAGCTTGTCTGATATGTTCAAGATGAGCCCATACTCTTGCTGTCTCTGCTATAGGAATATTTTCTTTACTTGCTGGAACAAACTTTCTTTAGTAGGTTGTTGGAAGAGGAATTCTACTTTGTGAATAAAATCCTTTAATCTGCACACCAGTCAACTTAAAACAAGGTACAACTGTTATCTTTAAAGCCATTGTAGAAAGCTTTAATTGCACTGCTTTCTTCCTGGTTTTGAGTTGATATGGCAATTAAAAATTACTCTGTTGTATTCCTGAATGAGAGACAAACCTTAGCCAATTGTCTTCATAAAAATTTAATTTCTTGCAAGAAAGAATCCATGGTTGGAGCAACCATACTGTGGTTGCCTCAAGTGTGAACTGAGGAGAGAATGAACCCACAAGCATTTATACCCCCAATGTTAGAGCAACTCTTCTCAGTACATTTCCTACAGGGCAAAATTAACATATACACAGACAAACAAATGCCCCCTTCTGTCTTACGACTAATTTAAAACACAATGGTCCCCCAGACACCTTTGGTTCCGGAGAGTCTCCAAGCTAGGTGTCCGCAACCTCCTGCTTAGAGGTGTTTTTGTATGGAAGAGACAGATGTTTGACTTCTGTGTGAACTCAAACATAAATAATAAAATTTTCCTCAACAGAGTGCTTTTGCTGTATCTTCAAGAATTAAGGTTGTGTCACTTTAAGCGTCGAGGAGAACATATACAAGAACTTCACGTTCTGGTTCACATGTTGTAGACACCCATACTGGTATAATTGAGGAAGTGCAAGTATTACTGGTAAATTGTACCACTCTCTTAAGCTTTCAAACTTTGCTTTCCTACTCCCTTTGAACGGTCTTCATGAAGACAGGTTGGATGTTTCTTTTCAAATGTCACAGACTCTTCTGTTGTCACAAAACCTTGAACTATGTCCAGACTTCAGGCAATCAAAACACAACATCCTCTTGTGGACAAACTTATGTTTTCTCCATAAACTTACGACACTTAATAAGCCCAAAATGTAACTACATTCTGGATTGAAAGACTCTTAAAACTTAAAACAGTTTGTGACACAAGACGATAACAGTAGTATTTTTAAATTATACAGGTTTTCTCATTTGCTATTGCTTTAAACTGTACTTGTTTAGATTTTTGTCCAGACTTTGTTGTTTATTTTTGTATAGGTTATTTAATGCTACCCTTGTCAGTTAGAAAGTTCGCCTGGCAATCTCCTGAAGATTTGTGTACTTACTTTTTTTTCCCTTCTTTGAATTGTTATTCAGTTAATTTTTTGTTGCTTTTCTAGATCAGGGAATGCAAGTGACCATCAGTCTTTTTTTTTTTTTGTTATATGCATCATTTATTATTTTCCTCTATATTTATTATGTCATGTCCTCTCCTACCTCTAGACAAACAGGGAGGTTTGTAGCAATTGTATACCTGGTTTTGATGGTGTCAGAAGTTTCACACACCAGAAAAAAAAAGCATTTTGACAGTACTATTCACAAGCAAATTATCACAAATTATTTTTGGGTGTGGTTGTCAACGATTAGTTTTCTAATTTTCTTGGCATATTAGGTCCCACTTTATTTTAGGTTGCCTTAACTACTATGTACTTGCATAAAAAAAAAGTACAAAACACTTGCTGATATTGAGGTGGGATACGGGTAAAGTTAGGGACAGGTGTGGTGGTATGGGTAAATTTAAGGGTAGGGTTAGGTGTAAGTGAAGTGTCAACAGTGTAATTATAAATGTAACTACAAAAATTAATTACAGAGGTAATTTTATTCAGGTAATTTTTAAAATGTAAGTACAATGTAAAAACATGTATGTACACAATAAGTGCATTGTATTAAATTATTAATTTAAATGTGAGTTAATAGTAATTAAGGACACCTAAAAAAAAATAGGTCTGCATATTATTTTCACCCTTAAATGGGTTTTAAAAATTTTGCAGGACATTATAAAGAATAAAGTGTATTGTACTTTCAGGTTCCATTCCAGACGAGAGACTCTACCGGATGTTCGTTAACAACCAGGTGACAATGCTTCGGCCACGAGAGGATGAAGATGGCTGGTTCAATTTATTTGTCATCCATCAAAACAGGTTCAGGAAACCATTTTTGTTTTTAAGTATTATTCTTATTAGTTATTTTAGGTATTAAATCAGAACATCTTAGCAACGTGGAGCCCAAATGTGGTGGAATGGTCCCAAATACCATCCATTCCTCAAAGATGCAGATCTCTATATGAGAATAGGTGGTGCTATAATAATCATATTTAAATCTTTAGTACTACCTTATAACTAATCATATTGTAGTGATTTAAAAAAAATTGTACTTAAGTAGTTTTTTCCTTTTGATTCCTTGAGGTCTCAAGAAGCACATAATTTGTAATGTATAACCTAAAGATCCTCATGACAAAATGAAACAAGCCAATGTGATAAAGGTAGACAACAGGACATTCTGAGAATGCAAACAATGTCAAACTCAGTCCATAGATGCCAGTCAATTTCAGGTTATTTTTATTTCTATAGTAGGGCTGTCAATAATTTAACACAAATAAATTACTGATGCACAAAATTGCATCATTAACATAATTTACACCATGCAGTTAGATGATCTTAGAAGTCCGGAGGTTATTCTACTGAGCATCTACAGTGGCGCAAGCACCTGTAACCCTGTACATTTTAAAAAACACTACAACTGTTCCACTGTATGATGCAGGCGAGGCAAGGAAGAGGAGAAGTGTATTAACTTTTATGTACAAAATTACTAGGCAATAATTGTAGGTAAACACAGGCAAAAGCCAACATGAGAAAACAAACTATATTTACATGGTCCATAATGTGTAATTTACCTGTGTATTTGCAGCTAGAGATGTAGACGTTTAACTGATGAACCAACTTTATCAAATTGTTTAGCCAATTATTGCTACGTTAAAAACAATACATATACATGGGTTAATAGTGGTTATCTGGAGTGGATGAAGTTTCGTTTTAGACAGTTCACTTATAAGTCTTTTCCCTTGTACTCTAAGGCTTACATAAAAATGTCCTTACTTCTCAGACACACACACAGGGAAGAGAGTGAAAGAAAGAGAAAATGGCTATTTGCTAAATAAAAATGATTGCTGTAAAATGATGTGCTAGGTGTAAATCATGTTCTTTCTTTTTTTTCAAAATGACAAAAAGCATTTGAATCGTTCTAGTGTTTTTTTAAAGGTTAGTCAGTAAAGACGTGTTGAGAAGTTAATGATGCCAAAAGGTGCACACCTATTTTCAGCACATCGTCAAAACTTGTTACATTTTTAATTCTGTTTTTTTTTTTTTTTTTCAGAAGTAAGCATGGGGCGACTAACTACATCCCGGAACAGTTTTTGGATGATTTCCTGGATTTGGTGGTGTGGGGTCATGAGCATGAGTGTAAAATTGCTCCAGTCCGTAACGAACAACAACTCTTCTACGTCACACAGCCTGGCAGCTCTGTCATTACCTCACTGTCACCAGGAGAAGCAGTTAAAAAGTTGGTGTGCCTGCGCTTATATACACACAGTAAACATGTCTTCTGATAATGAATGATTCTGAATGTCAGTCTGAATCCAAACCGCAAAAAAACACATGGAATAAAATTTTAATACATCAGTTTTGAGCTACATTTGATATGTGGTTTGAAATACTATACTTCCCAGCCCTCCAAAAAGTTGCTGTTTGGATTTAAATAGCAAATGCTTAAGAGTCTATGATTGGATCATTATTGCAGTGATTATGTTTATAGCATGTTAACCTTCTTAGGCATTTTTTATTAAGATCTTTTGAATGAATCTTGACTTGGAGAACTTCCTCAACTCTCTAGCATTGTCAACTCGCACAAAAGTAGCAGGTCAGCTGTTGTCTAATTACTCCCCTCCTTGGGGAATCAGCCAGTAACGTATTTAGTTTCCTATTGTACTAACCCAAAAAGGGTAAAACAAAATAGGCCCTTCTTTAAAACCCAGCTATCATAAGAATTTGGATATTTAGCTCAGTCTACTCAACCCTGAGGGAAAAAAATAATTGTGCCATCAAAGGGGAGCATTGACTGATTTGCATATTAGGGGAGCAGAACTCTACCCTAACAGAATGTGTAAACAGCCACCAAATCATTAAGGCTATAGACCTTAGAGCCGCCATTATATAATGGATAACTGTTAAATATTTTTTATAATTTTTGATATTTGCAATCCAGAAGAGAGAATGATCTCTCTTACGTTGAACTACAGCACGCACAACACAAACCCCCCTGCCTAATTATTGACGATGGATGTCAGAACATTCAAACATCTGGCCATTAATGTCTAAACCGCTGGCAACAAGAGTGAGTACACCCTTAAAGGGTCATGCACATTGTGCGATTTTTCAAAATCCTTTGCGAATGTGTCTTTTCAGACTGTACGAACATGATCCCCGATGTAAGCCATGTCACACTGTAAGATCTAAGTTGTCATAAATGTCAGACTGTATGATAGTTGAGGCGCGCTAAAACAGACGCACGCAAGAAAAACATCCAGAGTGTTATATCATCAATGAATGACGTGTTTGGTGACAGTGAGCTGCATTTACATGCAGGATTTAAATGGTGGCTACAAAGAAATCTCTAGCGCTCATTTTGGTCATGGTTTGTCTTGAAAAACGAAGATAATTTGATGGTCGTCGTAGGAGAAGGATTGCAGGATTGTGCGCTAAATCTTCTGACACTGCCAGAATTTAGCCTGAGGTAAAATTTGATCGCAGCGGTCATTAATCGGCTGCCGGTGAATATGTCAAACTAATGATCAAACTAGCGCTCGTGCAGGTCAATGATCTCAGACAAGGATCCTCATCCTTTATGCATCGTATGCCTGGGGTTGAACACATGCGCAGACAGCCCTCGCAAACCCTGAATGCTGTCCTCACTCTTCTCTCCCTCACTGAGTGTGGGTCACGGCCGCCAAAAAAGGAGACCCCTGCTTTTCTCCGCCACCCGTGGAGGAAATTAATCAGCCCCCTGCATCGTGCAGCTGGGGCGAATTTATGGAGTCTCTCCCAACCTACCGCCCATTCTCGGATCATTTACAAATGTAAGAGAGGAAGACGATGATGACGACGAAGCTATTGCTCGTCTGTTAGAGGAGGACGGGGAGGAGGATGACGACGACGTGATCTACCTGCCAAATCCCTCCCCTCCAGACAGCGCGTTAATCGAAGGGTCACCCTCAGCTCAGACGGAGCGCGGCCTTCTCGAAATGTGCCGGAGGGCGACGGCAAAACTCTCCATTGACTGGCCTTCGCAGCAGACAAGCCAGGGGACGGAGACAGATCTCTATGAAAGTAAGAGACTACCGTCACATGCCCAACCTGTTTAACAGCTAATTCCAGCGATCCCAGCGTGTGTTTCAGAAATGAAAAGTTTCTGGGATAAACCCATTTCACACAGGGTTCCTGTAAAATAATTTTCTAGGCTAGATGTTGATAACATGAAGGAGTTAGGGATGTCAAATCCCCCTCATGTCGAGCTGTCAGTGTGGCACATCATCTCAACCCTAACCGCAGAGCAGCCTTTTCCTCTGCTTCAACTTCACTGCCAGGATGCACTGAACGCTTAGCAACCTCAGTCTTTCAGAAGATTTATCGTTCTTCTGCACTGGCAGTGAGGGCTCTTAATGCCACCTCTCTCCTCAAGGCTTATCAAGCAGAGCTTATGGAGGAGATGGGAAGCAAGATGGATGCTGCGACACCAAACCCAGCTCTGTGGGAAGAGATCTGCGTTATTGCAGATCTTAACCTGAGAACCTCCAGGGGCGCGGTCCAGAGCTGTGTTCGCAGCATGGGCCTGGCCGTGGTGGGTGAGAGGGCCCTCTGGCTGGGGCTGTCAGGGCTGTCAAACAGAGAGAAGGTGGACTTCTTTGACGCTCCAGTTGAGCTCCATTGGTCACTGCAATGCAACAAAGGTGTGATTAGTGGCTCAGTGGTTCATGTAGATTGTCTACAAACCAGAAGCTTGGTGGTTCGATTCCCGGTTCCACCTGACCAAGTGTCGAGGTGTCCATTAGCCAGACACCTAACGCCAGCTGCTCCCGACGAGCTGGATGGCGCCTTGCATGGCTGACACCACCGTCAGTGTGTGAATGAGTGAGTGAATTGGTGAATGTGAGGCAACATGTAAAGCACTTTGGATGGCCATGGGTCTGTTAAAAGCGCTATATAAATGCAGTCCATTTACCATTTACCAACTGCTCGTACTTCTCAGCCACCACGCTCCAAGTTTGAAGCTTCCCACAGGAGTGGTCAGTCAGCCTTTAGAGGCCCTAGACCATCTCAGCCTCAGCAGGCTGAGCGACAATGTGAAAATAATAAACACATTCCCTGTGCATCCAGGCAGTGGGCCGAGGGCACAGCAAAGTCTAAAAAGAAAATCACACACAAACAAAACTGTTCAGATCAGAGCTGCAGTCCCCAGCTCCGCTGCTAGATGGCGCCGCCACATCACTAGTGAACGAGAGAGGTTTGGTCTGCTCAGGAAATACACTCTCGCACAGAGAATTTTTACAAAATGTGTGGATGCTGTGCTCACACCGCTGAGAATGATGGGACTAAGTGTGTCAGCATATTTGGATGATGTGCTGCTCTGCACGGCAGCGGGCAGAGACAGAGACAAAAATGTTTGTGTCTCATCTGGAGAGTCTAGGCTTCATGATAAACGAGACGAAAGCAGCTTAGTGCCCACACAAGAGATAATTTACCTGTGTCTCAGACTGAACTCAGACCTGTATCTAGATTTTCTGTCAGAGGAGCGCATCAGGTCAATTCGCGGCTGTGTCCCTTTTTCAGAAAAGTTGGTTAAATTCAGACTGTGTTAACATCTTCTGGGTTTGATGACCTCCACAGATTCAATCATTCCACTGGTACTGTTGTGAATGAGGGATTTCCAGCACTTGACAGCGTTTAGCGTTAGTGCCCAAAACGGCACCTAAACCGAAAAGTGATAGTAACATCACTTTGCATGCGCACTCTCCGTCACTGGAGAGATTGTGCTTTTCTCGAGTCAGGGACTCCTCTGAGAGCAGTTTCTCTAAGAAAGGTGGTCACAACAGATGCGTCACTCACAGGTTGGGGTGCTATGTGCGAGAGCAGAATAGCGAAAAAGGGAAATGGCCCGTCTCGCTACAGAATGCACACATAAACTTCCTGGAACTGTTAACAGTGTTTCTAGCATTGAAACAGTTTGTGCAGTTTCTAAAGAACCACCACGTTTTGATCAGATCAGACAATACAACGGTGGTGGCATACATAAATCCCCAGGGAGGCACACGCTTCCTTCAGCTTCACAATCTGGCAAAGAAATTGATTGTGTGGGCATTTTCATTCACTACGGGCAACGCATGTTCTGGGAGTAATGGATGTAGGAGCAGATCTCCTGTCCAGAGGAAATCAGCTGTATGGTGAATGGATCCTACACCCTTAGGTTGTGAGCCAGTTGTGGGAGAGGTTCGGCTGAGCTGCCGTAGATCTCTTCACCTCGCACGAAAACACTCATTGCCCTCTATTTTTCTCTCTGGTGAGAAACAGTGCACATATGGGTGTGGATGCTCTGGCACACCCATGGCTAAAAGCACTACTTTACTTTCCTCCTCTGAGTCTGATTATACCAACATTACAAAGAGTAAGGGAATGCGGTCACTCAGTAATACTAATCGCCCCAAATTGGCCAAGGAAGATGGAGATAATTCAACTTCTGTGCGGCCAGCCCTGGACAGGGACCTCCTCTCTCAAGAGCGCAGAGAGATTTTTCACCCACCCCTGAACAAAGTGGCACTCTGGGCCTGGCCCATGAGAACTTAAACTTAAGTGTTTCGGGTTTGCCTGTGAGGGTGATTGAGAATTCAGAATGCACGTGCAGCGTCAATGTGCTCTGTATATGATCGGAAGTGGAGAGTTTTTGAGCAATGGTGCGCTAGCAGACACATCGTCCCTCTGTTCTGTCGTGGATATGTTGTTTTCTGCAGGAACTTTTGGATAAGGACAGAGCCTTTTCAACCGTTAAGGTTTATCTTTCCGCAATTTCTGGGTGTTATGTGGGGATTGACAAAAATACTATAGGTCAACACCCACTTGTATGCAGGTTTATGAGAGGCGCGCAGTGTTTGCACAGGGTTTCAAAGCTACTGATTCCGCCATGGGATCTGTCTGTGATCCTTGATGCACTATCTCAGCCCCCTGAGCCTATAGGCAGTATTGAATTAAAGCTTCGCTAAAGGCTGCTTTATTATTGGCTCTTTCGACCGCAAAGCGGGTTAGTGAACTTCACACTTTATCGGTTAAAAACTCCTGTATGCAGTTCACTATGGATTACTCGAGAGTAACTCTGAAAACTGATCCAGTGTTTGTGCCTAAAGTGAGCGAGTCAGCCTTCGCTTGTAAACAGGTGGATTTACTGGCTTTCCATCCGCAGCCTTTTTCCTCGTCAGAGGATTAGCGGCTTCATTGCCTGTGCCCTGTCCGTGCGTTATGTCACTATGTGGACAGAACGAAAGCACTAAGGAAGAGTAATCAGTTATTTGTTTCTTGGGCTGATTCTCATAAGGGTAAACCTATTTCACGTCAGCGCCTGTCCCACTGAGTAGTGGAGGCTATTATAGTAAGTTGTAATAGCATGGGTCTCTGTCTTCCAGAGGGGCTGAAGGCTCATTCTACCAGAGGTATGGCCACCTCATGGGCACTGTTTAAGGGCGTTTCAGTTCAGGACATTTGTGCAGCAGTGAGTTGAGCATCGCCACACACATTTGTCCGATTTAATAGACTGGATGTAACTGAGCCATCGCTAGCTCATTCCATCCTAAGTGTATAAAAAATAAATTAAAAACATCTCAACAAATTAACATCTCTTTTGAGATGTTTTTTTATTTTTGTTCACACATTTTTCTGTTCTATTTGTGAAAAGTTACGAGTGTTGTTAAGTGACTCATGTTATAGCCTACATCACTGAGTTGGTTGACATGCCTGCTTCGGACAGCATATCTGCAATATGGGAGTTGTCTATATCCCTTAGTGAGATACTGAGTGAATGTTTGAAAGAGAACTTTAGGTTACTTACGTAACCCCGGTTCTCTGATAACATGAGTGAATTATCTCACCGCACTTCCCTCCTTGCAGTGCACGGAGAAGAGATATGCTATGTATGAAGTAGGGACCAATGGCAGTGGTATATATAGGGAGGAGGGACTCACTGTCGTGATTGGTCTGTCAACTGACAGATGTGGTGTAAATGGTGCTTCCAGATCTACCCCTTAGTGAGATACTTCACTCATGTAAGAGAGAACCGGGTTTAAGATTTCTCATTGTGTGGGGTGCTATTATGACAATTCTTTGTCAGTTTCACAATTCTGTCATCAAATACAATCAACTTGTTAAATGTATTATGGATTCGCTACATTTACAGCCATCAAAGTAACATTTTGTGAAATTCAACTAGTATTTTTTGTTTTATTCCAATATTAATTCTTGTAAATGCAGTATTCGACTAGGTGTGCACACCCCTAATTACAATATGCTGCTAGTCGGCCTGGTATTTTTTAGACTGGCGGAGATGACAAAACTATTTATATTACTATAATATTCAGAAATTTAGAAATGTGTTACAGTTTATGAACATGTGATTTTTTTTTACCTGTTTTCTTTTTGATTTAAAGAAATAGTTCAACCTTTCTTGCCATCATGTTGTTTTCAAACCTATATGCTGTTCTTTTTTGAAGAACACAAACAAATTTAAGAATCTACCCTCAACACCTTCCATATAATGACAATTTAAAGACCATAATAACAGTCCATGTAACACTTGCAATAAATTTAAAATCTTCTGAATTTATATGATACTTTAGGAGTGGAACAGACCTAAATTTGATTAGTTATCAAAAATAACCTTCCCTTGCACCAATGTCAGAAATCATACTCATTTCCGTTGGTGGCATGTGCCACATGCTCCAGTTTGTAAATGCTCAATGTAGAACAAAATTTGAGAGCAACAGTGGAGTGTACTGATATGGTACTTTAATGTCATTTTAATGCCATTTTATTGGTCCTGAATGTGTCAGTTTATTTCAGTTTATTTTAAGTTTAAGTATTTTGAAATGGGTGATATATTTTTTGTTGTCTCTGGTTTTCAACAGGCACATTGGGTTATTGAGAGTGAAAGGGAAAAAAATGAATCTTCAGAAAATTCCTTTACAGACCGTCCGGCAGTTCTTCATAAAGGATGTAACACTCTCAGATCACCCTGAACTTTTCAGCCCAGAGCAACCCAACGTCATGCTCAAAGTCCTGGCTTTCTGCCAGGAAAAGGTACAGATGAACAGAGATTGATTGGGAATTAATTGGGATTGTCATTCTCAGTGTAATTAAAAATGATGGAGAACTTTATGATAGAGAGTTTACATCAATGATGGAGAATTTATATCAAAGCCTGCTAATGATTTTAGCTTTTAGGTTCATTTTAAGAGTTAGTTGCATTACATTTTCATTTAGCAGACAGAGTTTACCTTCTTTTCAAAAAGCGATTCATTTACAGACACTTGAAGCATTTTTCATTTTAGTAAGTAGAAAAGTGTGCTAGTACAAATATGTTGGTTAGTCACTGAGGTATGTAGCAAGAGACTACTGTTTTCCCTTTATTTGAAGATTATTAATAATAATAATACATTTTATTTAATGGCTCAAGGACACCGTACAAAGATACAATAATACATAAAAAAAATAGGTAAATAAAAGAAGAACAACTGAAAAGCATGTGACATTAAGTAGAATAGGCATTTTTAAACAGATATGTTTTGAGTTGCGATTTGAATTTAGAGAATGGATCGATGTTTCTGAGTTGCGGTGGTAGTGAATTCCAAAGTCGGGGAGCAGAGCGGTTTAAAGCTCTGCTCCCCATAGTTGTGAGACGGACAGGGGGAACAAACAGGTGTAAGGAGGATGAAGATCTAAGAGAGCGGGTAGGGGTTTGAACCTGAAGAAGATTAGTCAAATATGGGGGTGATAGGCTGTGGATGGCTTTGAATGTTAAGAGAAGAATTTTGAATTGAATACGAAATTGGACCGGGAGCCAATGAAGCTGTTGGAGAACAGGAGTGATGTGGTGAATGGAGGGGGTTCGGGTTATTATGCGGGCAGCTGCATTCTGGACCAGTTGAAGTTTATGAAGAGATTTTTGAGGGAGACCGAAAAGGAGAGTTGCAGTAGTCCAGACGGGAAGTGACAAGACTATGGACTAGGACAGCTGTAGTGTGGGGAGTAAGGGAGGAGTGGAGGCGATTAATGTTTCGTAGCTGGAAGTAGGCAGACCGGGTAATGTTATTAATGTGAGAATGAAAAGATAATGTGCTATCAAGGATGACACCCAGACTCTTTACTTGGGGGAGGGTGAAACTGAGGAGTTATCAATAGTGAGAGAAAAACTGTTGTTCCCTTTCAGTCGGTCACGTTGACGCACGCCGGACGCTATCGACTTAATTGGGATCACTTTAGGAGCCCCTATCAGCTTCGAGATAAAGAGAACTGGCCAATGGCCATTGGCGGCGTGTTTTGCATATCGCACCGCCGCGGCGCGGGTATAAAGCGGATGCAATCGCCACGCACCATTGTCATTCACTTCGAGCCGAACAGCGCTCAGGTCGAAGACTAAGACTGCCAATTCAGCAAGAGAGAGAGAGAGAGAGAGAGAGAAGACGCTCGTGTTGGCGTTACAGCACACAACAGCGCGACCGCTGGCTCACAGCTGCAGCAAACAACTGCTGTTCTCACAGCACTTTTCAGTGAGTGCAGCACACAGGCTGCACTATTTCCTGTGTGCTGCCGCGTTTTCCTGGGTGCTTCAGCACATTAAGAGAGCGCTTCCTCACAAAAGAGCAACACGGGTGTGACACTGCGTCTTTTCAAGATGTCATTCCACCCGCAGCGCTTTCTGGATGCGGTCGCTCCTCTCGCCCGCTGACGGTCACAATCGCTGTCTCACGTGTTTGGGCGCTCAGCACACTGAGGCAGCTGCCAGGATAGTTCATGTTCTCACCGCGGAACATGACTATCGCGGAGCTTAGATCGAGACTCGCCTACCTTCGGAAGGTGGGGTCCTCCGCATACCTCGATCTAGTGCTATTCCTGCCCAACAGCAGGATAGACCTACTGACGGATGCCCGGGTGATCTGAGGATTACGCTCAGGCAAACCCGCCGAGTGAGCCTCCGCCCCCCTGATCCTCACAAGCTCCGCAGCCGGTGGTGCTTCCGAGAGAAACTGCTGGCCCTCCCTTGGGCGCCCAGTGGTGACTTTCGGGCACCCGGATGAGCAGATGTCGATCGCTGCATCGGAGGGGGAGTTTCAGTCCTCGGAGGATGAAGACTCAGCTGTACTGCCTCCTCTGGGAGAGTGGCAACGGTTGAGTCGGACCCGAGTTGACGGCTATGCTTTCCGGCCGCCGAGAAGGTCGGGCTTGGAGTGGAACCTCCACCACGCCCGAACCTTCGAGGTTGATGATTGGTTTCTCGGGCGGCTCGCGCTGGTTCTCAGCGCCCCGCCCGGTGCCTTTCTTCCCGAGGTGCATGACGAGCTGACTAGGTCGTGGCGCGCCTTTAGCGCCAGAAACAGACCTAGCAGCTCCTCCTCCTCACTACCCTCGACGGCGGACAGGCCAAGGGTTACGTGGGGATCCCGCCGTTGAGCGGGCCGTCCGCGATGCAACTGTGTCCGCGATCGCGCCCAACTGGCGTGGTGACCCGCCTCCCGCCCAAGGCCTGTAAGTTCTCTTCCAACCTGGTTGCGAAGGCTTACAGGTCCTGTGGACAGGCTGCGCCCGCCTGCACGCCATGAGTTTGCTCCAGGTGCACCAGGCCCAGGCGCCATGGATCTGCACGAGGGTAGGCCTGACCAAGAGCTCCTCCGGAGCCCGGACGGCGACGGACCTTGCCCTCAGGGCGACGAAAGTCACCGCCCGTTCCATTGGTCAGGCGATGTCCACCTTAGTGGTCCAGGAACGGCATCTCTGGCTCAACCTGGCCGACATGAGGGAGACCGACAAGTATCGGTTCCTGGACTCCCATTTCACCGCCGGGTTGTTCGGGCGACGCGGTCGAGAGCTTCGCCCAACAGTTCTCGGCCGCCCAGAAGCAGACGGAGGCTATCAGACACATCCTGCCCCGGCGACCAGCGGCTGCTCCGCTCCACCGCCGCCGCAGCACCTCCGCCTGCCCGTCGCCGAGGACGTCCACCTGCCGCCGCCTCCGCTCCCGCCCGGCCCAGCAGCAGTCTACATCGCGCCGTGGGCGTGGAGCCGCCGCGGGAAGGACGCCCAGCCCGCCAGGCCGCTGCCAAGCCAGGTGGCAAGCGCCGTCGTAAGAGACCCTGAGACGGGCCGCCCAGAGATGGAGGAAACTGCTCTTCAGGAGATGGCTGCAGCACCACTCCTTTCCCCGGAGGAGGGCCGGGGGAGAATTTTTTGTTCTGTATTTTCTGTTCCGCCGCTGGTCCCAGCGCCAGCGGTACCCAAATTGTCCAGAAAAGAGCAGTTTCCAATATCTCTGGGTGCCAAGAGAGCTGCCTGTCGGTGGGCGACGCCCCATGCCTTGTCACCCTCGGACGCCTCTGTTCGCCAGCAGGGGATGCCGGCTGCCGACGCACTCAAGAGGCCTTCCTGCACTCGCACATCCCCTCAGCGGAAGCAGGTGAGTGTTGCACAGCACACACAGGTCCCACTGCGAGCCGCCACCAGGCCGCTCCAGTCGGATCCCTGCATGCCGCCGCTGCCCCGCTGCGGTACGCCAGTGGTGCCGATGGTCCCGCTTGCACGGTCCCTGGGAGCCTGGCTAGCGCTTCCCAGGCCGCCTCGCTGGCTCATCCGCACCATCAGACTCGCCATGCGATTCAGTTCGCCCGGCGCCCCCCAAGTTCAGGGGCATCCACTTCACCTCCGTGTCGGCGAGGATGCTCCTGTGCTCCAGGGGAGATCGCGTCCTACTGGCGAAGGACGCGATAGAGCCGGTCCTCTAGCCGATATGAAGACTGGCTTCTACAGCCCGCATTTCATTGTACCCAAGAAAGGCGGGGTTACGGCCAATCTTGGATCTGCGCGCTGAACCGGTCCTTCACAGGCTGCCGCTCAAAATGCTCACGCAGAAACGCATCTTCAGGTGCGCCCGCCTCAAGATTGGTTTGCAGCGATCGACCTGAAGGACGCTGCATTTCATGTCTCGATTCTCCTCGACACAGGCCATTTCTTCGCGGCTATGCTCGACGGACGAGCATATCAGCACAAGGTCTTACCCTTCGGCTAGCCCTGTCGCCCGCTGCCTTCACGAAGGTGGCGGAGGCGCCATTGCTCCCATGAGGGAGCAGGGCGTGCCGCATTCAACTACCTCGACGACTGGCTGATTCTGGCGCAGTCGCGAGGGCAGTTGTGCGAACACAGGGAGCAGACACCTCAGCCAGTTGGGGCTTCGGGTCAACTGGGAGAAGAGCAAACTCTGCCCCACGCAGAGGATCTCTTTCTCGGATGGAGCTGACTCGTCGCCCAGACAGCGCCTCACCGGGAGCGCCGCCCAGTCGGTGTTGAACTGCTTGAATTGCTCAAACGCAGAACAGCGGTACCACTGAAACAGTTTCAGAGGCTCCTGGGGCATATGGCATCTGCAGCCGCGTAACGCCGCCGATTGCTTCATATGAGACCGCTTCAACGCTGGCTACACGATCGAGTCCCGAGATGGGCGTGGCACAGCGTTCCTCCGTGTCCAAGTGACGCCGAAGTTGCCGCCAAACCTTCAGCCCGTGGTCGGACTCCTTCATTTCTACGGGCAGGAGTGCTCTCTAGAACAAGTGTCCAGGCATGCTGTTGTCTCCACGGATGCCTCATCCACCGGCTGGGGTTCCACGCATAACGGGCTTGCAGTTTCGGTCTTTGACGGACCCCAACTGCAATGGCATATCAATTGCCTGGAGTTGTTAGCAGTTCATCTTGCACTCAGCCGCCTCAAGGGGCCGCCAGAGGCAAGCACTGATTACACGGACAGCACCGCGGCCGCTGCGCGCATATCAACAAACAGGGTGGTCTACGCCCCGCCGCATGTCACAACTCGCCCGCCATCTCCTTCTGTGGAGTCAGAAGCATCTGAGGTCGCCGCCACTCACATTCCGGGCCTGCTCAATCGCAGCCGACGAGCTCACGCCAGCAGGTGCTCCCGGGAGAGTGGAGACTCCATCCCCAGGTGGTCCAGCTGATATGGAGCCACTTCGGGACCGCGCAGGTAGACCTGTTTGCCGCCCGACTCGCCCATTGCCAGTTGTTTTACTCCCTGACCGAGGGAACCTCGGCTCGGATGCCCTGGCACACAGCTGGCCCCGGGCCTCACGCAAGTATGCTTTCCCAGTGAGCCTTCTCGCACAGACACTGTGCAAAGTCAGGAGGACGAGGAGCAGGTCCTGTTGGTAGCTCCGCATTGGCCCAGCAGGACTTGGTTCCCGGAACTAGTGCTCCTTGCGACAGCACCTCCTTGGCCCATTCCTCTGAGGAAGGACCTCCTGACTCAGAGACGGGGCACCCTTTGGCACCCGTCCGACCTCTGGTCACTCCATGTTTGGTCCCTGGACGGACGCGGAGGTTCTAGGTGGGTTACCACAGACTGTGGTAGACACCATCACTTCCGCTAGAGCCCCGTCTACGAGACGACTCTATGCGTTGAAGTGGAACCTGTTCGCCGACTGGTGCTCCTCTCACCGAGAGGACCCCGAAGGTGTTCGGTCGGGTCAGTGCTTTCCTTCCTACAAGAAGGGTTGGAGCGAAGGCTGTCTCCCTCCACCTCAAGGTGTATGTTGCCTCTATCGCCGCAAATCATGACTTGGTAGAAGGTAAGTCCTTGGGAAAGCACGATCTGATCGCCAGGTTCCTGAGGGGGCAAGGAGACTAAATCCGCCGCTCTATACCCTCTTGGGACTTAACTCTGGTGCTTACAGCTCTGCAGAGAGCGCCTTTGAGCCCTTGCAGTCAGCTGAGTTGAAAGTCCTGTCTTTGAAAACAGTTCTCCTGGCTGCATTGGCCTCCATCAAGAGGGTAGGGGACCTGCAGGCATTTTAATCGTGCCTGGAATTCGGGCCCGGTAACTCTCATGTAATCCTGAGACCCCGGCCCGGATATGTGCCCAAGGTTCCCACCACTCCCTTCGGGATCAGGTGGTGAACCTGCAAGCGCTGCCTTCGGAGGAGGCAGACCCAGCCCTGGCTTTTCTCTGTCCCGTCCGTGCTCTACGGATGTACGTGGACAGAACGCAAAGCTTTAGGACCTCAGAGCAGCTCTTCGCCTGTTACGGAGGACAGCAGAAGGGAAAGGCTGTCTCCAAGCAGAGGATGGCCCACTGGATAGTGGATGCTATCGCCTTGGCGTATGATTCCCAAGACGTGCCCTGCCCGCTGGGTTAGAGCCCACTCCACCAGGGGTGTGGCCTCTTCCTGGGCGCTGGCTCGTGGCGCCGCTGACAGATATTTGTAGTGCTGGCTGGCGACACCCAACACGCTCGCTAGATTCTATAGCCTACGTAGAGCCGGTAGCTTCCGTGTGCTCGCTTCCCATAGCCAGTAACACCGAAGTGCCCTGCTCTAGTGTCGGCTTGCTGCGCCACTCCTTCCCTTGGAACGGATATGTGCGCTTATATGCTCCAGTCGAGTTTCCCAGGATGGCGAACCCTGTCGAGTCCTCCGCAACCCTCGGCAGTCGGACGTGGCGGAGCGCCAGACGCCAGGTCTAACACTCGTAAGCATTGGTGGAGCTTGTGTTAGGCTGGGTTCCATATGTTGTGACCTCGGCGGTCCCATATGTGTATTCTTCCACGGTAGTGCTCCTACGGCGAGCCCGTGTCTTTCCTCGGCAGAGCCCGCTCTGCCGCCTCAGTCTGGTGTTGTTCCCCGCCTACTGGGCCGGGCCACCCCTGGGACTTTCAGATGTTGTACTGCCCACGGCCAGTCCATACGTGTATTCTCCACATGGAATTCCCTTTGGGCTTGATGTGGCTTCCGCAGCGCCTCCGGCACGCTTTCCCAGCGTTATCCAATAGTCTGCTGAATGGGTCTTGCGGAACAGCAGTGTGACTCCCGCGTGAGTTCCCGCCCGGCAGACGGGTCTGAGGGGCTTTTCGCGGGCGCTGGAAGTGGTAGTAACTGTGGCGTTTTCCAAAGATCCCAATTGCCGGTAACGTCCGACGACGTCGAACGTGACCGACTGAAAGGGAACGCCTCGGTTACGTATGTAACCTCGCTCCCTGAAGGAGGGAACGGAGACGACGCCCCGCCGCCAGTTGCTACCATCACTACAGGGCCGAGTCACTAGTTCGGCTCCTCAGTGAAAAACAATGGTGCGTGGCGATTGCATCCGCTTTATACGCGCGCGCGGCGGGTGCGATATGCAAACACGCACGCCAATGGCCATTGGCCAGTTCTCTTTATCTCGAAGCTGATAGGGGCTCCTAAAGTGATCCCACCGCCGGTAACGCCCGACGACGCCTCCGCTCCTCCTTCAGGGAACGAGGGTTACATACGTAACCGAGACGGCTTTCAATAAAGTGGATTTAGTGCCAACGAGTATAACCTCAGTTTTATTACTATTTAATTTGAGAAAATTTTGTGTAAACCAGTTTTTTTTTTCGGAAATGCAGTCAGTAATAGAGGTAGGTGGGAGAGTGAATGAGGGTTTGGTCGAAAGGTAGAGCTGCGTGTCATCAGCATAACAGTGGAATTGCATATTAAATTTGCCAAAAATATTGCCATGGGGAAGGAGATAAATGATGAAAAGTAAGGGCCCCAGGACAGAGCCCTGGGGAACACCTGAAGTGACAATGGAGGGACTGGATTTAAAAGACTTTAATTGAAAAAACTGAGTGCGGCCAGATAGATAGGATGTGAACCAGTCTAACGGAGTCTTGGTGATGCCAATAGAAACTAGCCTATTGAGGAGGATAGTGTGACAGATGGTATCAAAAGCTGAACTCAAGTCGAGGAGAATGAGAATTGTAAGGAGTCCAGAATCAGCTGCCATAAGGAGATCATTGGTGATTTTAATTAGTGCTGTTTCAGTGCTGTGGAGAGGGCGAAGACCAGACTGGAACTGTTCATATAGGTTATTATCGGATAGATGGAAATGGATTTGAGCAGCAACAGTTTTTTCAAGAATTTTGAAATGAATGGTAAATTTGATATAGGACGGAAGTTGTTGAAGTCGTATGGATTGGGACCATGTTTTTTTTTTATTGGAGTAATGACAGCAGTTTTGAATGATGTAGGAACAGTTCCAGTGGTGAGAGAGGAGTGAATGATAGCAGAAATGTGGGGAACCAGCGACGGAAGACGGGAAATGGGTCAAGTTGACAAGTAGAAGCCTTGGATGTTCTAATTAGTTCTTTGATTTCAGAGATAGTTGGGTGGTGAAAAGAAGATAATGAATGTATGGTTGGGTCAAAATCAGCTGAGTTGCTAAGGTGAGGGATATTTCAAGGTTCTGGTGAATATTTTAGATTTTTTCAGTGAAATACGACATAATGGAGTTGCAGAAATTGAGGGGGGAGAAAAGTCCTGGGGTTGAGTGGAGTTATTAAGTAGAGAGTGATTGGGAGTTTCCCTTATTAGCAATGATTATACTGGAATAGTACTGGGTTTTGGAGCTAGCAATGGAGTCCTTATAACGTAGAAAGTGATTATAGTACATTTCTTTATGAGTACTGAGACCAGTTTGTCTGTAGAGATGTCAAGTTGCCGACCTTTGGCTTTCATGAGACGAAGAACGGGGGTGAACCACGGGGCAGAGACGGAAAATGAATCAGATCTGGTTTTTAATGGAGCAAGGAGATTAAGAATATTATGGAGTCCAGTGTTGTAGTGAGAAACCAGATCATCAGGGGTGGATAAATTGTAGGTGTTGGGGGGCTTGAAGGAGTGGATACTTGAAGTGAGCGTGGTAGGGTTGATATTCTTTATATTCCTGAATGCGATAAGGCGTGGTACTCTAGTGATAGAGAGAGTGAGTTTCACAGTGAATGAGATAAGAAAATGGTCAGTTATGGGAAGTACAACAGCTGTAAAGTCAGAAGGAGTAATACCAGAACAACAGATTAAGTCCAAGGTATGACCTTTTGAGTGTGTGGGAAAAGTAATATATTGCTGGCATCCAAAGCTCTCTAAGCAGGAGGAGAAGTCTTTAGTAAGAGGCAGATTGTTATTGTCCATGTGGATATTAAAATCACCCAGCAGTATTATGTTTGATGAGAGAGAGGATAAATGAGTAAGAAAAGCAACAAAGTCATTAAAAAATTCACTGTTTGATTTGGGGGGGGCGGTAGACAGTAACAATGATGGTTGGAGTGGGGGCAGAAAATGTACAGACTGCAGATTCAAACGAGCTAAAAACAGGAACAGACACTGGCGAGACTTTCCACTTCTCGCTAGACCTCCCCGGCCTGAGCCACGGGGTTGACAGATGTAAACAAACCCACTAGGAGTGGATTCATTCAGTTGTGTAAAGTCGTTTGGCTGTTGCCATGTCTCAGTTAAACAAAGAAAGTCTAGCTTACTATCACAGATAAGGTCCTGGATAAGATGTCCCTTGTCTGTCAGTGAACGGATGTTGAGCAGAGTAGAGTTGAATGCGGTGTTGTCACAGCTGGTGGTGGTGCTAGCCGACCGAGCTAGGCGGGCTAACACGCTGTGGTCGACAGCCCGGTTTGTGGAACTTTGAGGGTGATGAAAGCTGGACCAGATGGATTTTATTATTGTTGAGTTGTTATGGTGGAAGTTCCGGCGGGATCCTCTGTGGATATATCTCGGGCGAGCCTGGAAGGTGATGTCCGGATGAAGGTGGAAAGCCTCTGGCATAGGTCCAGGCAGATGACAGCGCAGCCGGAGAAGATCACTGGCCGAATATTGAAACAAACCCGTCACTAGCAGGTGAACAGGTAGTAAGAAGAGCCAGACACAGACAAGTAGAATGTTTGTCCTACCAGCCCAAATTGTAATTTTAAAACAGCGTTGATGGACAGTAAAGAAAAGGTACAAACCAGAACAAGTGAGCTAACGGTGAGCAGCAGCATATAAGTTAACGGCGAGCAGCGGCAGCAAGTTGTTCCAGCGTTCACTCGTCCGTGCTATTCCACCATTGAGGTACAATGAGTGTAAAAGTTCACACAGTGAACTGGACATTGCTTTTTTTTATTTTTCCCTTTCATTCTTTCAGGTTGAAGAGATGCTTGAAGAGGCAGAGAGGGAGAGACTTGGAAATCCCCTTACTCCGGAAAAACCTCTCATCAGACTACGAGTATTTATCAGTCACACACCCTCTCTACCCTTGCTCTGCCTGGATTTACAATTTTCTCAGTTCATTATATTCAAGGTAAATACAAAAATACATATTTCTCTTTCATGTGCCTCTCTCTCTCTCCAGGTGGATTATAGTGGGGGTTTTGAAGTCTTCAACACTATGCGCTTTAGTCAGAAGTTTGTAGATCGAGTGGCAAATCCAAAAGACATCTTGCATTTCATCAGACACAGAGAGGCCAAAGACAGCATTAAAGGCAAGTCACACACATCGGTAACACTTTATAATAAGTATATAGTAATAAAGTACTTACAAATCTTTGCAAACTATTAGTTTATAGTTCATAGTTAATATATTTTAGTATCTACGTTGTTAATATATTAATAGACTATATACAAGTAGTGAGTTCTTCATTCATTGCCACTGTAAAAAAAAACTTTACTAGCTCATATGTAAAGTTACATAATGTTTTTTAATGTTTTTTTTAACAACTTATTAACCGTAAATAGTTCTCACTTTAGATTATAACATTCCAAGTAATAAACAGTGTTGAAGTGCTTTAAACCAACTTTTATTGGACATTAATTGCATTAGTATTAAAGTGTTCCTTAAAATGTTCAAAAAATGCATATACATATTCTCATCCAGCGGTGGGAAATGAATTTCTTCTCTTGACTGCTAAGTGGCGCTATAACTTGGGTTGAGAATCGTAAGAAATTTTCCGGTTCCATTAAAATGATTAAACAACTAATAAAAAAATATTTGGAAAGAAAAAATGCACAATACAACAGTCTTAAAAAATAGTTTTTTGGCAACCCAGTGCTGGGTAAATATTGGACAGAACACATGCTGGATTATTTTTACCCAGCTTGATGGGTTTTATTCATTGCTTTTTTTAATCATTGCTGGGTCCGTCAATTTGATATTTCATTATTTATATATATATATATATATATATATATATATATATATTTCATTTTAAATAATAAAAATACACTGTAAAATCTCTCTCTATATATTATATATAGAAAAATTTAATTCAATGGCAAGTCAGTCTTTTACAATAATAAAATACTCAAAGACATTTATTAAATGTTTTAGGACGTGACAGGAGCAGCAACAGCAGCCAATGGTAATCTCTGGGAAGAAAACTGGTATCAGTAGGTTGTTCCAGTTCGTGACAATCTTGTATATACATTTTTTGAAAAAGTGTATATATAATAAAAATAAAAACAGCTTTACCTTGCGCCATCTCGCCTGTCAGACATTTAAACGAACACTCCACCATTTTTAGAAATAGGGCTTATACAAGATCTTTCCTACATTTAGATATGTGGGCAAATGCATTTTTGTCTCAGTGCATGCATTGTTTTAGTTTGGCAGGGTCACTGCTAGCAAAGCTTAGCTTAGCATAATGAATGGAATCCTATGTTGCCAGCTAGCATGTCCCGAGTAAAAGTGATCCAAAAAAATTAGCATGCAGAAAATTGAATAGGCTATAGAATGCGAATTACGGCAGTACCTTGTAATACAAAAAGGCCCACAAACTTACTTGCTTACTTAAATATGAACATAATTTGTTTATGCCCAGTTCAACAAAAGTCTGTTAAACTTTGTGCCATTTGTCATATAGATAATGTTAGCTCCAAAATAATATTACCTTGGTAGTCCTGGATAAAAACAAACTCCTGCAAGGTTGAAAAAGCAAAGAAAAAAAAATGGCCATTATAGAACCACAATAAGTCCGTTCAAAGGGATAGTTCACCCAAAAAAGAAAATTAGCCCATGATTTTCTCATCCTCAAATCATCCTAGGTGTAAATGACATTCTTCTTTCAGATGAATAAAAGTTGAGTTATATTAAAAAAGTCCTGGCTCTTCCAAGCTTTATGATGGCATTGACTGTTGCTCTGTTTTTGAAGTCCATAAAAAATGCATCTGTCCATCAAATAATATGCTCCACACGGCTCCGGGGGGTTAATAATTAATTAATGCTCGTTTTCTGCCTACAAGCCATGTTTCTGTAGCTTCTGTAGCTTTCTCTGCTTCTTGGAAAAGAAAAGTTGTCGAGTTAGCCGCTTAAGATTATCTGTAAGAATAAGTTTAAACCGTGCCGGTACAAGCAGTGCAAATTGTTTTTTCTGACTATTTTCACTACAAAAGTTTGCTCAACAATATCTAACAGTGAGATGAAGAAGGCTAAACCCAAGAAAGGTGATTCACCAAGCTGCACAGGTGAACATCTGGCCGAAAGTGCGTAGTCTAATAAACACGAGTCTGATCGTGATCGCTGCACGGCCCCAGACTCAATAGATATCCTCTCCGACATTTAAACTATGAATAACAGTATGAATGACAGATTTAATTTGTTGGAAGCGTCTCTATCTCAGTTGCAAACGTTGTTGTCTGAAACCACCACGCGTATCTCGGACATTGAGAGTGTTAACGCTGAGCACGAAAGCCGCATTTCTGCCCTGGAGGCATCCTGTCTGGAAATCCTAGCAGCTAACAAGGCCCTACGTGCTGAAGTGGATGATCACGAGGGCATTCCCGATGACAGAATATTAAAATTGTAGGCCTACCTGAGAATGTGGAGTCCGGTCGCCCAACGGAGTTTGTGGAAAAACTCTTCCCAACCCTTCTGGGAGCAGAGAATTTTCCTGGGGGGGATTAAGATTGACCGCACACATCGCACCCGGCCGTTACCATCAAAAGGAGGGCGTCCCCGAATTCTGATCGCGAAGATACATCACTATCCGGTCAAGGAGATGAGTACAAATCTCCATCTTTCCAGATCTCACTGCAGAGGTACTTTCACAACGAAGGGCGTTTGACGGTGTGAAAAAGAAGTTAAAGGAGGCCGGTATTCGATTTGGAATGTTGTTCCCCGCATGTCTGATTGTCACCCAAGCTACCAACAAAAAAATCTTTGGCTCGGTTTTGGAGGCTGAGGTTTTTGTGAACACCGTTATTGAACAAGGCCCTTCTTGATCTGCTGCTTAGGACCTTTTTTTTCTCAATGAGTTACCATGACTGAAGGACTTAAATCATCGCTCCTTTTGTTTACTGGCGGCCTTTTATAGGAGGTTGTGAGTATATTTGTTTCAGGAAAAAGACATTCACAGACTTTTGCATTTGCTACTTGTTCATATTATATATTTTATGCTGTATTTGCATTTACATTTGTAAGACTACACTGTTTAATTTGTTTTTAATAACGTCAAAAATTCTTTGTTACATTGGGTGTGTACTTTATGCACTATAGGCCAGGTGTATTGAGCAATTCTTTTGTTAATCACGTAGTTGTACGGAGGCTGTTGGGGAGCCCCTGATCACTCTGTTAGAGGTTACTTTCATAGGTAGGTTTTCTTTTCCTTTTGCTGCCCAGCAGCTCCACTGTTCCTATGAGGGTTTTTTCCCGGCTTCGTTTGGGGAAGCTAAAGGAAGGGGAAGGGTGGGTGGTTTTGTCTCTTTTTTTTGTCTCGTGTTTAGCGTTTTGTGTCTGTACAACTCCTTCATTGGTTAATATACATTCAAATTCCCTTTGCAGCTGGCATTACTCTAGATATTGTACTTCATGACTAGTAGTACGGGGCTGCCACTTATAGGTGGCAATGTCACTCTTGTCAGATGGAATGTCCGGGGATTAAATAACCAAATTAAGAGAGCTAAAGTTTTTCTTATTTGAAGTCCATTCCTGCTGACATAATATTTTTACAATGGACACATATTAGGCACTCTGAACAAAGGCGACTGAGATGTAATTGGACTGAGATGTAATTTTACCAAATACTCTAAACACACACCTGATAATAGGCAGCGATTTTAACTTGGTGTTGGACCCTACTCTACATAGATGCCCCTCTCACTCCGGCATACCCATGGCCAATTCTACCACTGTTCTTAATGATTTGATTACAACTTTTGATCTAGTCGATATCTGGAGACTAAAATATCCAACAGACATGCAGTATACCTTTTTTTCACAAGATCACAAATCATACTCCAGCATAGATTTTTTTTTAGTTGACTCTAAAATTATTCCCTGTGTAAAATCATTGAAGCATCACAATAGAATCATCTCTGATCATTCACCAGTGACAATATCTCTAGATCTCTTAGAAATTAAGCCCAGCTATAACTGCCGTTTTAATCCTACTTTGCTCTTAGATGTCAAATTTTGTGAACAATTAACAGAGTTACTTGCTGAGTTTCTTAAATTTAACGATACAGGCGAGGTTTCTGATTCTTTATTATGGGAAAGCCTAAAGCCTGTCTTGAGAGGGCACATTATTTCTTACGAGTCCAGGCTTAAAAAGCAAAGGGTAAAACGCCTTATGGAAATTGATAATTGTCTCACTCGGTTGGAGGATGCTTATAGAGCTTCTGCTGAATAGGATACACTCAATGAAATTACAGCACTTAAATTGGAATATAAATTGATTCTCTCGAACCAAGTTAGTAATATGTTGTTAAAAGTTAAGCAAAAGCAGTTTGAACTTGGGGATAAACCAGATAAATTGCTTTCTCGCCAGCTGAGGGGGCTACAAGCCTCAAGAGCAATTTACAAAATCAAGAACAAGAATGGTTTTGTTTTTAACAAATCCCAGTGAAATCAATAATACATTTAAAGAATTTTATGAAAAACTATACAAATCAAAGGGTTGTTCGGACTCCTCAGCATTAGCTAATTTTCTCCATTCATTACATCTTCCAAAGTTGGGGTGCATAGACCAGACAGCTCTGAATGCGGATATAACGGTTGAGGAAATACTAGATGCTATTAAATCTTTCCCCAGCGGCAAGGTGTCTGGCCCAGATGGGTTTGGGGTCGAATTCTATAAAAAAATGTGCGCATGTGCTCTCTCCTTTGTTATTGAGGATGTTTAATCATTCATTTGGGGAACACAAACTCCCTCAGTCCCTGTATGATGCAAATATCTCCCTAATTCTTAAAAAAGGTAAAGAAGAAACTGACCCTTCATCATATCGACCCATAGCTCTTTTGAACTCTGACCTTAAAATTTTTACTAATATTTTGGCTAATAGATTAAATAACTGCATTGGGAAAATGATTCACCCTGTTCAATCTGGTTTTATTCCTGTCCGCTTTTCTTTTTCAAATGTCAGGCATGTAATGAATATTTTATATACCAGATTTGATTCTAAAGCTAGCTTTGCAATTCTTGCCCTAGACACAGAAAAGGTGTTTGACCAAATTGAATGGGATTATATTTTAGCTGTGATTAGAGAATTTGATATGGGTAATACCTTTGCCTCTTGGATGAAGAAGTTATACGCCTTTCCCACATCCTTAGTTCTTACTAATTTTAAAAAGTCACCTAAATTCCAATTACACTGAGGCACCCGTCAGGGCTGTCTTCTCTCTCCCATGCTTTTTGCTATCGCAATTGAACCTCTCGCCCTTGCAATTAAAAAGAGCCCTCTAATTTTGCCTCTGAATTTAGGTAGAATTAATCACCAAATTTCCCTCAATGCAGATGATGATATTCTTTATCTCAGTAACCCAGAACAGTCTATTCCACCCTTACTAAATCTATTGGAAACTTTCGGTAAACTCTCTGATTACTAGTGAATTTTTGGCTGTGACAAACAATATTGATCCTAACTTTATGCGTACTCTACCTTTTAAAATCTCCATAAATAGTTTGAAATATCTTGGAGTTAATATACCTAAAAACCCTAAGGATATATTTAAGCTTAATTACTTAACAATGCTCGAAAACCTAAAGAACAATATAAAATGCTGGAGGACTCTACCTCTGTCAATGATGGGGCGTGTGAATGCTATTAAGATGGTGACGTTACCTAGATTTTTGTATCTTTTCCAGAATCTACCAAACTATTTGCCCAAAAAGTTTTTCAAAACTTTAGATTCTATTGTGCTGCCATTTGTCTGGGGCTTCAAAGCACATAGAATATCTAAAATACACGTGTGCAAGCCTAGGTCGTTGGGGGGTTTGGGTTTTTCCAAATTTTCAACATTACTACTGGGCTGCCAATTGTAGAGCCTTAACTTACTCACAGGACACAAACCCCGAATAGCCCTTCAGCTGATATCCCTTCATGGCTAATGATTGAGCGGGGCGTTTCAAATTGGTCTCTCTCCTCATTGCTTTTTGCTGCCCCAGAGACATTCAAAGCCTCAGCAGGATCCCACTTTATGACTAACAACTCTCTTTTAGGATATGGCTTCAGATTATTTAGACATTTAGTTTGCCAAATACCTCTTTTCTTGCTCTTGTTTGTCGTAACCATGCCTTTAAACCTTCACTATTAGAGCCAGTGTTCACAGGTTGGGCTAGAAAAGGAATCATTACCTTGAGAGATTTATATATTGACAATACTTTTGCCACATTTACTCAACTAACAGAGAAATTTGACCTTCCTGCGTCACACTTCTTCAGATACTTACAAATTAGAAATTATTTTCGTTCCACTATGCCAAATTTCAAAATATTGTCACCTGATAATGAATTACATAAATTGCTTACTTGCACTCCCAACACCCCAAAGTTAATTACAAAATGTGTTAACTTTTTCACGAGTCAGCTAGATATTTCCACTACCGATCTTAAAAACAATTGGAAAGAGGAACTAAATATTCACTCTTTGCAATAAATGTGAATCTGCAGAGGGATCTCTTGGTCATCTTTTCTGGGCATGCCCAAAACTTGCTGAATTCTGGTCAGATGTTTTTCAAATTCTTTCTGATGCTTATACTTGTGAGCGCCCAGTAGACCCTGCGACTGCCATTCTTGGCTGGTCAGCTTTCCTGCAGCGCCTTAATTATGCTATCCGTTTGCCTATACAGTATGGCATGATGATCCCCAAAAAAACTATACTCTGTGTGTGGAAGAAAAATTCGAAGCCACTATTCAAGATCTGGTTATCAGAACTTTCCTCCACTATGCATGGGGAAAGACTCAGATATAGTATCTCTGGTAATATAGATAAATTTGAAACTTCTTTAGTATTTAGTATTGAGGCCTCTTTTCAATCACCTGTTAAAAACCAATGATGAAACTAGTTAATATTTAATTTTTTTATTGTCATTTTATTTAAATTTTTGTTAACCTCTGTCTTTAACGTGACCTCTATCCATTCAATGCTGGGCAAAAATCTGTTTTGATTTCCTGTGCCTGTTTGGTGTCGTCAACTGCAAACATGATTCTAACTGAGTTTTTAAAGTTTTTTTAAAGTTTTTTTTGTAGTCGTGTTTGTTTCTGTCGTGTGATCGTACTGTTCTTCTGTCTGTAAATCTGAAAATACTACAATAAATATAATATTTAAAAATATATAATAATAATAATGTTTGGCTGGTAGGCCTACTGTATTTATAGCATCTGAGCAGAATTTAACATTCTAAAACAATCTATCTAAACAGTCTTGCGTCTATAACATTTTATGTTGCTGCAGGATTCACATTTAAAATGTTGTGGTTTAATATTTTCATACACTAACAGAATAAACTTACCGCGCAATCCTCAAATAAACAGCTTTTATTCTGAGGATAATTATTCCAGGATTATTCCTCACCACGTCTTAAAACTATGTAAAGTACATGCACTAAAATATGTGTCTATTCGAGATGATTGCGGGTGGGATATACTCGAATGGATCGCGTCAGTGTTTGACTTTCAAAAGAATTTGTGCTCTGTGGGCGTGGCCGCATTAGTGGATAATGAGACACTTACAAACGATTGACATCTCTTTTTAAACAGAATATTTGTTTAAAACTTGACATTTCAACATTCTTTAGACATATGTCTCATGTTTGTGTGACTAAGTTACAGTTCATTTTTCTGAAGAGGATCATATTGGACTTCAATGACAGAGAGGCTGCATATCGTGCATCATGTTTGTTTTCTTTATTTTCCAAAAAAAGTACAATGTTTAGTTTTTATTGTGAATGTGCACAAATAAAAGTAGAAACTTAAAGGTCCCGTTCTTCGCGATTCCATCTTTCAAACTTTAGTTACTGTGTAATGTTGCTGTTTGAGCATAAATAATACCTGTAAAATTATAACGCTCAAAGTTCAATGCCAAGCGAGATATTTTATTTAACAGAAGTTCCCTTTCAAAGCCTATACAGCGAACGGCCGGTTTGGACTACACCCCTGCACTTCCTGCTTTAATGATGTCACTACAACAGTCTGTTGACTAACCTCCGCCCACAAGAACACGCAAATTAGGGGGCGTGGTCTTGTTGCTCTCCGTCGAGAAGAGGAAGTGTTGTTTTTGCAGAGTGTGTTTCTCGCCATGTCATCGGGACGCTGTTATTTTCATCCCTGAGTCAAATCACCTTTGTTTGGCCTTCCCACGAATGCTGTACGTAGAGATCAATGGTTACAATTTATGTTTAACTCTGTTCCGGAAAATTACAATCACAATTTAAAACTATGTGCAGCACATTTTGCTGAGGACTGCTTCCTCAATCTCAATCAGTTTAATGCCGGATTCGCAGAAAGATTGTTCTTAAAAGATGACGTCCCTCTTTGTCTGGAGAAGGCGTTGTTTATGGACCACAACCGGTAAGTGTATTTTATTATTTAAGTTGGTCCGTTTAACAGTTTATGTTACTCATTACACAAAGTGCAACGCTGTTTAGATTTGTTAACTAACGTTAGATGGTAATTGAAACTAATCCGAAAAACTTTTTAAAAAAGTGTATTCAGACACCATCGATTGTTGGTGTTTGTAATGATCAGTTTAAATGATTTGTTTATTATATCTGTTGTTTACTGTTTAACCACATGCTCGTTCAGCTGCAGCCACGTTAGTGCACGTTAGCCAAATATAAAAGCATGACAACTACTGAATAGACAGCTTACCATTGTGAAACATCCTGCAAATGTCTTTCCTGAGCAGGTTGTAATCGATCCGATATTCTCCGGGTCTGATTCCGGCTCAAATTGATAAGGCAATATAGACATTTTTGCAATAACATTGAGTGCGTGTATCTCCCCGTTATGGTAAGAGGCGTGACCTCTACGGGCAACGTGTGCTAAGCTGCTGTCGAATCACAACACGGGAAGCGCTGGCCCAATCAGAACTCGTTACGTATTTCTGAAGGAGGGACTTCATAGAACAAGGAAATCATCAGGCCGTTTTTTTCGTCAGTGAAAACAGCCGTATACAGATAAGTAAATTGTGTGAAAAATACTTTGTTTTTTTACACACGAAACATGAACTCATGTTATATTGCACACTGTAAACATAATCAAAGCTTCGAAAACACGCGAAGAACGGGACCTTTAATGCTTATAATGATGTTTAACACTTGCCTGAATGACCAAAATTGGCAGAGTATTTTGAGTCTCTTTCTCACTAAAAAAAAAAAAACGAGAGTTAATTAATTTTATTAATATAGTATTAATATAATATAGTTACAAAAGTTATTCTGTATAGAACAGCGAGTAAATTTTCTTTCTTTTGTTGTTTGATTAACGTTATTATAGAGATGCCATCAGGAAAATCAGAGCTGCACGGATCCCATATGGTTTTTATCTTAAGACAGTTTCAGCTTTAACATACACATGAACTTTAATGAAATCCCATTATTAATCCGTAAGTTTTAATAAAAGGTTGACCCATCCTTTTCAGCAATAACAGCGTCAACTCTTCTGGGAAGGCTTACCACAAGGTTTGAGAGTGTGTTTATTGGAATTTTTGACCATTCTTCTAGAAGTGCATTTCTGAGGTCAGGAATGATGTTGGACGAGAAGGCCTGGCTCGCAGTCTCCGCTCTAATTCATCCCAAAGGTGTTCTATCGGGTTGAGGTCAGTGCTCTGTGCAGGCCAGTCAAACTTGCTCATCCTTGTCTTTATGGACCTTGCTTTGCGCCATGGTGCGCAGACATGTTGGAATAGGAAGAGGCCATCCCCAAATTGTTCCCACAAAGTTAGGAGCATGAATTTGTCCAAAATGTCTTGGTATGCTGAAGCACTAAGAGTTCTTTTCACTGGAACAAAGAGGCCAGTCCCAACCCCTGAAAAACAACCCCACAATCCACCTTCCACCAAGCTTTACACTTGGCACAATGAAGACTGGCAATACCATTCTCCTGGCAACTGCCAAACTCAGACTACAGTTACTCAGTTACAGTTACTCTTCTCCCAGGGAGTCCTGGCCAAGACTGGCAGCCAAAAGTTTCAATACATAAAAGACAGGACATAGATAACATAATACACCACAAATCTCTGTACATACACTATAAATACTAGAACACAAACAAGTCATTATACTTAACGTAAGCATACAATTGTAAAAGGCACCTAGTTAAAAGCAATTACACTTTTCAGTCAGTTGGCTTAAAAAGGTTTTTAAAAGTATTAATAGATGGAAGTGATACTAGATTTAAGGTATTTTGGAGTAAATTCCAGACTTTTGGTGCATATGATGAGAGCTTTTTTTTTTACCAAGGACTGTTTTTGTTGATGGAATAATAAATAGTATTTTCTTTGACGACCTTGTCTTGTAAACACTTTTTTGGTAAATAAGCAAATTTGAAATATAGATGGGTAATTTAACCCATTAGTGCTTTAGCAATAAAAATAATTAAAAAGCAATAAATGGAATTTCCTTCTGAGGGAGAGGGAGGCCCATTGTACAGTTTCATACAGAGTGCAGTGTTGAGTCCTAGCTGCTGCACCTGTAATGAAACGTAAGGCTGAGTGGTATAGTCCATCTATTTATTTATTTTTAAATACAAATCAAGTAGAGTGCATATAAATTAGGTCACGATAATCCAAAACTGATAAGAAGGTGCTCTGCACCAACCTTTTCCTTGCTGAATAAGGAAAGCACTTCTTTAATCTAAAATAAAAACCTTACTTGGGTCTGAGTTTTTTTAAAAGGCTCTCAAAAGGTCAATCAGTTCTGGGCCTGGGTTTAGATGGATGTTACCTGATAGGAACAGGAGTTGATTGATCCAAAAGCTTGTTAATCTTGTCGGGCGTGCATTGCTGATTCCATGGTCACGCTTGCAGGAGATGGACTAGAACTTACGTATTTCTGTCCAACTGAGAAGTTCGTACTTCTGAAGGGTCTTAGTAGAACAGTCAGAAAAGTCAGATGAAGCCATGTGGATTGATGTAAAGCCACCGGTATCAGGAAACAGCATAGCTACAGAATTTGGGAGAATAATCCAGAAAAATGCAAATGATCCAGATCCAAGAGCGTCCACAGTCGGTGAGCTCAGCACATTAGCGAGCAGCAGGTAAACCGGTAGCCTCATGTTATCAATGCAGCCAGACCAGCTCGTTTGTTTTCGAGTTATGTTAATATTTACTGTTTACCAAGTTGTTAGTACAGGTTCTGAGACCCAGGATGAAAGTTATTCCGAATCAGGTAACATGTTAATCTTATAAAACACAGATACAGTCACAGATAAACTATGCAGACAAAAGAAAAAACACGGGCGGCGCCATCTTGGAACATTAATGTGGCTTGAGGCTTCAAAGAAACACTTGGCAATTGCACTAACTCTTCTAGGTGTTTATGAGAGAATATAAAGACACTTCTGAGATTTATGGTGACTTTATGTCCTTTTTGTCACATTCATTGTAATTGAAAATTGGAAAATTGCAACCACAGGGTTCCCGCGGGGTCTTAAAAAGTCTTAAAATGTCTTAAATGTCAAAATCTAAATTTTAGGCCTTAAAAAGTCTTAAATTCTCTGAAGTATTGAGTTCTAGGTCTTAAATAGTTTTAAACAGGTCTTAAATTATCCTACGTCCATGTTACGCTACCTGAAATGCTCCCGCAGCGCTTTTGTGTGTGTGTTTATTCCGGGCTGTTGTAGTTCTTTCTTTGGCTAGTCCAACTATAGTTCGCTGTATTACAACTACAAATGAGACCAGCATGCATCTTATATTGCAGCCAATCAGCTTTCATGTTATTGGCGCGGGTCTCTTTCGGATTGTACTGATTTTATTCTTCAGCTTCAGTTCTCCAGTTCTTCCAGTTCACGCGATCGTGAAAGTAAAGACGAATCTTTCTCAGCTGCCATCTCGCATTATGACCAAATAAAAGTATGATAGCACTAAAAAGAGTTAATAGAATGGCTGTGGATTTTGTGCACGCGTTTGCCGCCTGTCAGCTTGCACAAGTGTACCGAATGTCTATTTCTAGGCTCACTCTTGAACGATCATACGCACATTCATATCCCTATGTTCTAATTGGCGGTTATGTCTTGACTCTTGAGTAAAAAAAGTTTGGGACGTGTGTCAGTATTGGATCTGCACATTACTGTAGTTCTTAAAGTGAAAGCATACTAATACAGCTTGTAACTTACCCGCTTCCTGTCTGTGAGTTAATGTTAAACAAACAACAACAACAGGGAAAAAACGGTACTTCAACTTAAAGCACTGTTTGTATCTGTATCTTTAGGTTGTATTTATTTGTCCTATTGTAATT
This sequence comes from Gobiocypris rarus, assembly GCA_023029165.1. Taxonomy (NCBI): domain Eukaryota; kingdom Metazoa; phylum Chordata; class Actinopteri; order Cypriniformes; family Gobionidae; genus Gobiocypris; species Gobiocypris rarus. The sequence continues at coordinate 15,516,334 of CM040911.1, read as the reverse complement.
GGTTAATAAGTTCTTATTTTATTAATGACCGTTTACTTGAGAACTTTTTACTTATATTAAGCAATTGCTTACTTGTAAGATTTTGGTCATATTTCCCACCCTAAGCGATAATGTTATTAAAGCTAGATAGCACACCACTGGACCAGCCTTTTTTTGTAATACCACCAAACAAGATCCATGCATTTTGTTTGTTTTATTGTCATGTGTGGCTATTGTGCATCTACTATGGTAAATGTGGCATCCTATGAAAAAAAAAAAAAAACTGAAATGACCACCACAAAATCAGTAATTTTGATCTGATATATATATATATATATATATATATATATATATATATATATATATATATATATATATATATATATATATATATATATATATACACACACACATATAAAAATGTAATGAAAATACATATTTTGGTCATTACTTTATCCCATGACTCCTCTGGATCATCCAAATGGTCATTGGCAAACTTAAGACGGGCCTGGACATGTGCTGGTTTAAGCAGGGGAACCTTCCGTTCCATGCATGATTTCAAACCATGACGTCTTAGTGTATTACCAACAGTAACCTTGGAAACGGTGGTCCCAGCTCTTTTCAGGTCATTGACCAGCTCCTCCCGTGTAGTTCTGGGCTGATTTCTCACCTTTCTTAGGATCATTGAGACCCCACGAGGTGAGACCTTGCATGGAGCCCCAGTCCGAGGGAGATTGACAGTCATGTTTAGCTTCTTCCATTTTCTAATGATTGCTCCAACAGTGGACCTTTTTTCAACAAGCTGCTTGGCAATTTCCACGTAGCCCTTTCCAGCCTTGTGGAGGTATACAATTATGTCTCTAGTGTCTTTGGACAGCTCTTTGGTCTTGGCCATGTTAGTAGTTGGATTCTTACTGATTGTATGGGGTGGACAGGTGTCTTTATGCAGCTAACGACCTCAAACAGGTGCGTCTAATTTGGGATAATAAATGGAGTGGAGGTGGACATTTTAAAGGCAGACTAACAGGTCTTTGAGGGTCAGAATTCTAGCTGATAGACAGGTGTTCAAATACTTATTTACAGCTGTATCATATAAATAAATAGTTAAAAAATCATACATTGTGATTTCTGGATTTTTTTGGATTATGTCTCTCACAGTGGACATGCACCTACGATGACAATTTCAGACCCCTCCATGATTTCTAAGTGGGAGAACTTGCAAAATAGCAGGGTGTTCAAATACTTATTTTCCTCACTTTATATATATATATATAGTGAAATCATGAGATTGAGCTATGAGGAAGTGCAAGTTTACTAATACTTTGTTCAATTTAAATAAATAAATTTGCTTTGCAAGTAATTTTGTGATTCTGCATTTCCTTTGTACGTTTTTTTATTGCGTGATATAGGTCTTAAATTTAATTCATAATGGTCTTAAAAAGTCTTTAATTTGACTTGGTGAAACCTGCAGAAACCCTGAACCAATACAAAAACATTTCTTAAACTGTTTGATGGTAGTCAGTCATGTTGGTTTGGAACCACATGAGTAAGTAAATTATGACAGTTTTGTTAAGTTTTACTTTTTTTTGTATATAAATATTTCAATTTGAATCTTGCTGTGTGTTCTGCAGAAGAAGGTATGGATTTTGGAGCATTTCTCTCTCGTCCTGCTTCTGAGGTCTTACAGCTGAGAGTGGAAGATCTTGTGAAGGAATACTTCCAGACAGCTGAGAAGGTTTGTAGTTTGTCTCTGTGTGTAAAGGAGATAGATCTTCTGTTCATCTCAGTACTCTCCTAACCTTCCACAGAATTGTCATGCTTAAGTAATGGAGCGCTTTTGAAAGGTTCACATTACTTTCTTTGAATATATTATTCTAATGGCTCTGTTGCTTTATAACATATCCCCTTTCAAGGAAAGTCTATGGCAGCCATATTTGCAATACCTCTGGGCAGCTATTTTTTCGACAATCCAAGACCACGCCCTATCTAAAAAAAAAATATTTAAAATTCTAATCGCCATCTAAATCTGATATTAAATTTGTCATATATGTTATTTATTGTGCTCACATAACATTTAACAAGCTTTTGCAGGCTATATCAGTCCTAAGTACGCTGTCTCAGAAAAGCATTTTTGTTTGTTTTTTAGAAACTGATGCATGAGTATATTGAGTGTAATAAGTTTACGAAAAACTATATGTATAATAAAATTGTTTAAAATAGTTAACATGTTAATGCCCACTGTTAATATTTCGGTCTGTAATTGTGTGTGTTTCTGTATCTGTAGAATGTGCAGTTGTCTCTGTTGACAGAGCAAGGCATGGGAAAGGCAGTGCAGGAGTTTGTGGATAAGGAGGAAAGAGATGCTATTGAAGAACTCATAAACTACCAACTGGAGAAAACCCAGCGCTACCTCAGAGAACGGCGGGTGGAAGCCACAGAGGAGAAGATTGATGAGGAGGTAAGAGGAAGAGAACCTCAAGCGAACAATGCAATAAATCAATTCCACAATGATTGAAAGGTGGCCAGTTTTAGTTCTTTACCAGCATATATGTGCATTCACTGTTGGTTTTATGAGAAAAATGTGTTTAGCAAACTACACAAATTAAAAACTCCATCACCCCCTTAGAAACATTGCATGTACCACTTACCAAATGATTTAAATTTATATGGTCTGTCACGTTTTTCTGCATATGTCATAAGATTCGACAGTTTCGAGACTCAAAGAGAAACACAACAGATGAAGATGAGGAAGTTCAAGAGGTCACTTTTTATCTCTTTTGCTCTCTGTGTCATTCACTTCTTTTCACATTCATTTATCACTTGCATACATTCCTATGTAAATTACCACATCAACATGCCATTCATTCTGTTTCAGGCTATAATCCGTGCAAAAGCTAATAGGGATCGTAGTCAAACTGTGAGAGACGATGAGCTCAACCTATCAGATGAGCCAGCTGACATTGCTATGGAGTCTGATGAAGAGTCCGCATCTGCTCCTCCGTTCCGTGGAAGGGGGCGCGGCTCCAGAGGAGGACGAGATCTTAGTGCTAGCAGAAGAGGAAGAGCGAGAGGTATCTAAATAAACATTTTCTTTGATAACTATATAAATCACAAAACCTAAATTGTGAAGACACATCCTTTTGAGCCATAATATATGTGGAAATCCCTTTGTAATTAAAACGTTTGGGTATTCCAATTATTTCAAACCTTAATTATATACCTAGGGGTGGGCAAAATGCAAGTTAACACTGGTTCAAGTATTGTTTCTTTTTGTTATGGAAGTAAATTAAAAAACAAATGGCTTTGAAACAAAAAAGTATATCGAATTGCACTCATATTATGCGTAATATTTAATTGGCAAAACAATTTCATTATTAAAAATTCAATAATCCATACTTTCCAAAATATTGAGTCTGAAAATACCATCTATAACGGGTGCCAAACTTAGCCTTTGGAGGGCCACAGTCCTGCAGAATTTAGTTCCAACCCAAACATACCTGTAGTTTTCAAATAATCCTGAAGGGGTTGATCAGATGCATTTAATTAGGGTTGAAGCTAAACTGTGTGTGCAGGGCTATGGCTGTATGGGAGTTTTTCACCACTGACCTATAATATTCGACAGGCAGTTTTTGGTCCATTTTATTTCATTTTACACATTCAGTGGTTCAAATTTAGCCAAATATTAAACATTGCACATCCAGGAACTGCAGAAATAGCAGGAAAGTACTAATGCATAATCTCCGTCTGCTGTTATTCGGCCTCATCAACAGGTAGAGAGAGTAATTCATTTGCAAAAACTCTTCTTCATCCTAGCGCATTTTTCTCTGGTGAGGAGTGCTCTTTGGATCTTGGCATGTCATTTTGCAGTCAAGTTCACTGTGTAATATGCTGATCTTCATATCCACTTCAATCATATCCTGCCATCTCTGCTTTGGCATCCCTGTGGGCGTTTGCCATCCACCATGAAGTGGTAGGATGTGCCTAATACCACTGAAGACACAATGCCCATTTGCCATTTAAGCTTCATTCATAATGATTCCCCGGTTGCAAGCTTATGCACTATCTAACTATCCGAGTGCTGGCTGCAATACTCTTGCAGTTGACTGCTGAAAATAGAATTGCTATTCATATGTGAAACTATTTTTTTCCCCATCCCTAGCTTATATAATATAGCACACACCATACTTCCTCCACGCACACAGAGCCATCACAGCCACTCTATTACTAATCACCCACATCACAATCAGCATCACTACAAACGAGCACATCACCAGTGCGTCAGCGTCTGGCTTTCCTTTGGATACAGACTCAGTTTACTGTGAAACCTGCCAATATCTCTGCGTTACACTTACCCTGTCTCCAACTATCTCCCTGTTCTCCAGTGTCTTGTGTGTGTGTGTGTGCACCATCAGACTCCCTTTTCCACAGTGAAAGATATCACTGTTATTGTATTGCGTCATCTGTCATTGAACTGCCTATTCTATGAAACTCACCTGATACTTTGTTTCACTAAAGACCTGCATTTGGGTTTACCTCATCTCTCTGAGTCTGGGTATTCCTTATAGAAAGCTAGACCATAACACTATAAACCAGGGCTATTCAATTGGCGGCCCGCGGGCCACATGTGGCCCGGATGCAACCTCCGAGTGGCCCAGCCCGTAGTCCCGCCCATAGACATAAATTGATATATATTATTTATAAATAAATTATTTTAATTATTATATATATATATATATATATATATATATATATATATATATATATATATATATATATATATATATATATATATATATACACACACATCTAAAGGATTTAGGAACACCTGTTCAATTTCTCATTAATGCAATTATCTAATCAACCAATCACATGGCAGTTGCTTCAATGCATTTAGGGCTGACCTGGTCAAGACAATCTCCTGAACTCCAAACTGAATGTCAGAATGGGAAAGAAAGGTGATTTAAGCAGTTTTGAGCGTGGCATGGTTGTTGGTGCCAGACGGGCCAGTCTTAGTATTTCACAATCTGCTCAGTTACTGGGATTTTCACGCACAACCATTTTTAGGGTTTACAAAGAATGGTGTAAAAGGGAAAACATCCAGTATGAGGCAGTCCTGTGGGCGAAAATGCCTTGTTGATGCTAGAGGTCAGAGAAGAATGGGCCGACTGATTCAAGTTGATAGAAGAGCAACTTTGACTGAAATAACCACTCGTTACAACTGAGGTATGGAGCAAAGCATTTGTGAAGCCACAACACGCACAACCTTGAGGCGGATGGGCTACAACAGCAGAAGACCCCACCAGGTACCACTCATCTCCACTACAAATTGGAAAAAGAGGCTACAATTTGCACAAGCTCACCAAAATTAGACAGTTGAAGACTGGAAAAATGTTGCCTGGTCTGATTAGTCTCGATTTCTGTTGTGACAATCAGATGGTATAGTCATAATTTGGCGTAAACAGAATGAGAACATGGATCCATCATGCCTTGTTACCACTGTGCAGGCTGGTGGTGGTGGTGTAATGGTGTGGGGATGTTTTCTACACTTTAGGCCCCTTAGTGCCAATTGGGCATCGTTTAAATGCCACGGCCTACCTGAGCATTGTTTCTGACCATGTACATCCCTTTATGAACACCATGTACCCATCCTCTGTGGCTACTTCCAGCAGGATAATGCACCATGTCACAAAGCTTAAATCATTTCAAATTGGTTTCTTGAATATATATATATATATATATATATATATATATATATATATATATATATATATATATATATATATATATATATATATATATATATATATATATATATATATATATATATATGGTCCCGGCAAAAACGCGCATTCCTACTCATACAGTAGTACAGACCACGTAGCCTAGTAGTGTCTAGTAGTAGCAGGCTAGCAGTCCTAGAGATTACTTTCAATATGTCTTTCTCAACACTGAAACGTAAAATTGCCAATCAAAACTGTAAGTTTAACCCTGCCTGGACAGACAAATACTTGTCAATAGAGAATGAGGCTTAGACTTCAAGGTTTTGACGCGATCGACACGCGGTTTCGAAACTGCCTTGTGCACAGTTTGCTCTTATCCCTTTCCCCGTCACATATAACATCGGAAAGGCATTTAGCCTACTTTGAATAAAAGTTAAGAAAATGTTCTAAAAAAGGAAATAGTGTCTAACGAAATGTTTAATAATAATAAAAGCATTTATTGGGTAGTGAATGTTCGTTTCCAGTCAACTCGCTCCATGTCCAATAAAAACAGTCCACATAATCCGTCTTCTTCAGGAAAATCTTCCTTTAATCTTGATCCGTTAATAAATCAGGCAAATACAATAAAATAAACAAATATTATCTTAAATCCTAAATATCACGGATGCAGTAAAGAGAATTGTGCAACTCCACTCTATTTCTGAACCACTGCATGACTTACAGTTGCAATTCTTAAAGGGCCAGTGTGCAATTTTAACATGCAACATATTTCAATGTAAAATTTTAGAATAATTATCTAAATAGAAAACACAAATAAATAACGTTTACTTTCTAAACACAAATACTTAAAGACTGAAATGCACCACATAATTTGCAATATTTGTCAGTGAAAATAAGCTAAATAAGGCAGGTAGGGGTTGGTATATGGAGGGCTTTTATTGTCCCATTAAGGATGCATCCTTTTAATCATTTGAATAAACATAATCATTTGCACTTTTTATTATTGCATCCTGTTAATGTACAACAATACTGAGGTGCAAATATGTATCTGCCAAAATAAAGTTTAAATTGCATATTATTACAATTTACACATATTAAAAAGAACTGCTACTTTTACATGTAAATAAAATCTATTTTGTACTTAGTAAAGCTATTTCACTTTGTAAATAGCATCCATCACTATTTTCACTTAGTACAAATAGCCTTTGCCTGACCATGAGGGCTGATCAGGACTGCCAATGCATAGGGCCCGGGATCTTTTGCGATTTCCCTGTGTGCAAGATGTTTATTTTGTTTCAAAAGGAAACATAATGCTATGTCTAATAGCCTACTACTGTGCACTGTTTTGTTTTATGCACTTTGTGATAAGGTTGTGTTTATATATAGTTAGCCTAGGTCAGTTTTTTTTATTTTTTTCATTTTGTAAGTGGAAAAAATAGGGGCTACCTCATATTCTGTTCATTTAGCTCTTTTATTGTTTTTATGTACCTTTTGCTGAGCAAACTGACCAAAGTAAAAAGAGAAACAGTGAATAAACCTTGTTTTTCAATTTAAAAATTTGTTTTTAAAATGTGTCATTACGAGCTGCTTCGCTGCTAAAATGACTGGCCCAGCTAACCTTCTTGGTTTTAAAATCTGGCCCAACTGAATTTGTAATTGAATAGCCTTGCTATATACCTACCAGAATCATCACCACGGGATGACACCCTCTGCAATCCACTCACTACACGAGGATCCACATCAATCCCGGACCAGCCACCCAGTCATCTCCCATTTCCGTAAAGTCTTTGGACATCCTGCAGGAGACTCTTCAGAAACTGAACAGCTTTTTAATTTAAAGAAAGGTAAAAAGAATAGTAATAGTACTGACTATGCTTTGAGGCTCATGTTTCACACTCTTATGCCCAGTGGTTAAAATGAACTGGCTCTGCTGCTCACTACCTATATCAGCAAGGACTTGAACAGGCATTGCAGCTGCATTTCTCTGACTACGATGACTCATCAAACCCTCCATCAGAGACTCCCATCAAATAACAGCCTGTATTAAGGATCAACCTGTGGCTCTCAAGAATCAGGCTGCAAACCTATGCAGGTTGACACATGCCGACTATATTTTCTACCAACAGTGGTTACTCTCTGTAACCACTGAACCAAGCTCAGAACTGCTGAGAGAAAATGGTGAAAGGCTAAACACTACTTATCTGAGCAAGTACCATTCTATCCTTTCCTCTTTCTCCTCTAGCATTCTGTTTCCAAGATATTCTACTACTAAAACAAAATCAGCAACACCTCAGACACCCAGAGACTATTCAGATCATTCTCCTCTCTTCTCTGCTCCCCTCCACCTCCGCCCGAACTCCGTTATCTGTTCTTAGTCTGCTGTACCTTTCTATTACCTTTGACACCATCAACCACCAGATCCTCCTGGCCACCCTCGTTGACTTGGGCATCAAAGGTACCGTACTTCAGTTTCTACAGTCATACCTCACTGGCAGATCTTTCAAGTTTTCATGGAGAGGTGGGGTGTCTTGAGTCCCATCAGCTAATCACTGGGGTGCCTCAATGTTCAGTGTTCACTCCTTTTCTCCATTTACGAAACCTCACTGAGCACCCTCATAAAGGCACATGGCTTCTCTTACCACTGCTGTGCAGATGATACACAGCTCTATCTTTTATTTAAACCTGATGACCACACTTGTATCAGCACCTATCTCTACCCGCCTTTCAGACATCTCTGCTTTGATAAAGGAGCATCATCTGCAGCTCAACCTTGCAAAAACAGCTCCTTGTAATCCCTGCAAACCCATCAGTTGACCACAACATCATTGTGCAACTGGAGTCCACAACACTACCCCCAGGTTCCTTGCTGTCCTATTTGGTGTTAGTGACCCTTCCTGCTAGAATATGCAACACAGATAGTCGTCTTAGCCCTTGTAATTTCAAGACTGGACTATGCAATGCTGTATTAGTGGACCTTCAAACCAGCAAGACTTGCCCCAATTTTCCATCCAATTTACAGTTTGAACAAGTTGACGCTAAAGTTGACAAAAGTCAGAGCCAGTCTGCAGATTTGAGCCGACAGATTCCATGGAAAATCGCATAGTATATCATGGTCATATACTCCGATTTTTTAGCTTCAGATTTTGATTCCATCCAGTTGGAGGATATCAAACATGTTTGATATTTTGAGCCGATTTTAGAACACATACGCGTATTCAGCTGTGGCAGGAGCACGAGTGTCTCTATAATGTGGACGAAAACTGTTACCACAACAGAGTAGACAAAGAAATAAGCTGGACAGCGATTGCAACAGAGCTAAACATAATTAGCAAACCAAAGTATGAGGTAAACATTTGTCTTAATTCATTCATTATTTTAATTTTTACTATTACGGGTTTTAGATAAACGCTTTCCCGGGATACGAATTATTAATTGTATTACATTGAATGTTAACGGATTATTTAATAACGTAAACAAGGTCGCGCTACTCTAAGCTTGCACAAAAACTATTGTATTAAGTAACTTACATAATAAATATTGTCAACGAAAGTAGCTCCAAACAAAGCCACACCAGAGCTTCTTCAAGCAACAGTGTTTCTTTAATGGAAAAACTCATTGTTTAAAATACATTAATTATTTAATTACCTATTTATCCATAAAGACGGTCACACTTTATTTTTGAATGACTGTTTCAATGAGTTACTCATTTTAGACAGTGTGCACCACCTACTGGCGGTCTGCGTTAAATGTATTGCATTTTGTCATACATTTCCTTTTTCTCAATTTAAAATGTCATCTTAAAAACAATCTTATAACATTCTTTATGCAATTATAATTTAACATTGTGGTATGAAAATGTATAAATGCATTTACATTTCAGTTTCAGAGGTGAAGCAACGAATTCCTTCATTGCGTACCCAAGTCTCCTAGCAATGCTTGTTTCATGTTTGTGTTCCAACTTTTTTAAAGTCTGGTAGTTTATGATGCCCAGATTTTCTCTGTAATCATTTACAAAGTTGGGAAGTGTATGATGCCTTGTGTTTTAAAAATCTGTTCAGATTTTAAAAATCATGTAGTGTATCCCAGCCTTAAAGGAACTGTATGTAAGAAATGTATTTCAATTAATCACAAAATGGCCCTGATATTTCACTAGACATTAAGAAATCATGTTAATTTCAAATACTTATATCACTGACAACAGTAGTCCGGCCAGGATATTGTAATTTTAAAAGTGAAGTTGCAGCCCTCAACTGATGTTGATGTTGACATGTTGTGTTTTGGCCTGAAGCGCCACCCTCCACCTATCTACCAATCACAAAGTCAGTAGTGTTTCGGCATGCGGGTTGCCAGCTCTGCTCTAGTTACCACAGCTGCAGCTACATACTTTTTGGATAAAAAATGTCTAACTTTACGAAACCTAAAAGACCTCTCATGAAGCATAAACATAATTAACAGGGGGGAAAAAAAACATACTGTTTAGGACTCGTCACTTGCCATTGGAAGCTCCATGTAGCAGCCTACATTCCTGCAGCTGGCCGCCTCGAGTCAGGGGGGAGGGGGAGGGGATACACCGCTCTACAGTCATTTGAAAGTGATTGCAGTACCAGTTTTGGCCACAATCCTACATATAGGTCCTTTAAGCCTCCTGCTGATCATCCAGAATGCAGCTGCTTGTGTACTGTTAAATAAGTATACTGAAGCCTCTCCTCTGTTGATATCCATTCAAAACAAGAGGCCATGTTCGAATTATGTGAAAGATGTGACCCTTGTCATTTGCATTTGACGGGTTGGGGAATTTATTTTCAAACCCTGCCTGCAATGTCTATTTTAATGTGTCCAGGTGCTGCCTCAAAGTCGGGGCGGGGGGGACGTGGACAAAAAGGATCTTTCTCAAGTCCTCTAAAAACCAAGTCAATAATGGATGGTAAGATACAAACTCTTAATAGACCTGACACTTAAGTAACTCTTGCGGCACCTAAGCTGGTGCACTTAAAATCACAACCACATCCTCACTCAGTGGGTCTTATTCACTATTAATTGTGTACGCTCTTCGTATTTATATGTACATTTTAACTTCTCACAAAAACGTTCCGCCTAATTTACAACACGTGTGTACGCACTTTAATTTTGTTCTTAACCTCATTTTAACATTGATGAATTCGGAATATTCTAAGTGAGTGACCATGTGCCCAAAGTAAGTAATTTACTTAACACATGCCCAAACCATGTGCTTTCCGCACACCTTTTTCTTCATCACTCACAGTGAACATGAAATTCTCTAAAGATGCATTCTCGACAAAAAGAGCACACTGCAGCAAGATCACAGAGCAATGCTCAAAACAAGTTAAAACACAAACGGCTGGTATAGCTGGTTAATCAGAGGTTTTATACAAACTTTACAGACCTCTGATTAACCAGCTATACCTACATGTACTGTATCTGCGTCTTATGCAGTATATGAAATATAGCCCTTTTAAGATCTATATGTATGTTTAAAATTTTATCTTAAAGTGCCACCAAGAGTATGTAATTTTTGCATACAAGTGGTTTCAGTTGTTCCTACATTTTTGTTCATAATTTAGAATACATTAATTTATAAAAAACACATAGCCCCGGGACGTTGGGCATGGCAAGCCCTGGCCCATACATATGAGTCTGATCCCGAATCGCAATGAACCAACAAAAGGATTCTCCAGCCTGTAACCGCATGCTAAGGTATGTTCTTTTAGACACATACATAATCAAAACAATCTGTAACAATGGAATACTATCACATATTAAAAAAACTTAAGTGTATTGCAACATTCCTGTCGGATCCAATAAAGAAGGCACAGCATTGTGTTTTAATGTAAATCCAGTCTCGATCTGTGTCTTGTTTTTTCAAACAATTCCGCAGTGAAATGAAGCGAACAAATGTGCAATGTCTTCCCCACATGAGCTGGATATCAAAGTTCATCCATGCATTCATAATATTAGAATCTGAAGGAAGCTTATGCAGTGACTGTGTTCTTCCACAACCAGGCACAGCGCAATATCTTGCGATTTTCGTCATGTTTATTGCTCTGTAGCGCAATCAGTTTAGCTGCATGAGACGGTGGGCGGGGTCACAGAAGTAGGCGTACATATTTATCTGTTGAGGCAGCGTTTCCCCGTTCTTTTACGTCATTGATCAATATATATTTGAGAGCTCTCGTTTTCTGGGCCTGGTGTCAATAAAAGCTTTTCTTTGACTATCAAGGACATTTTCAGCTCCGAAACTTAAAGGTCCTGTTCTTCGTGATCCCATTTTTCAAACTTTAGTTAGTGTGTAATGTTGCTGTTAGAGCATAAATAATACCTGTAAAATGATAAAGCTCAAAGTTCAATGCCAAGCGAGATATTTTATTTAACAGAAGTTCCCTTTCAGAGCCTACAGCGAACGGCCAGTTTGTACGACATCCCTGCACTTCCTGCTTTAATTACGTCAATAGAACAGTTTGTTGACTAACCTCCGACCACAAGAATACGCAAAAAAGGGGGCTTGGTCTTGTTGCTCTCCTACGTCAAGAAGAGGAAGTGTTGCGTTTGTAGAGTTTGTCTGTCGCCATGTCTATGTAAGGCCGCTGAGTTCGCTCCAATGGCGGCAGCGAAGAGCGGGTGAAGGGATTTACGCGTTTGGTGTTCTCAGCTGGGCAAAATGGATCTAATTCCATTTCCTCTTTATCTGATTCCATTTTATCATAATTTAGAATTTAGATTAGAATGCCAATTTGGTTATTTGGTGATTTATGTTTAATAGTTAGACACACATTTAATTATTCCGTTTAACCCTTTGTGGAAAGTACCCATTCATGATCTCAGAGATCGTAATAATTCCAGAGTAAGTCAGAATAAATCAAAATGTAACAATTTATTAAACAGTCCGGTACATGTATAATTCCAATTACATAATCAATTCAAAGATCCTCAAAACATCGAATACTCTTAAGTTAAGAGTGAGAGATGCGTTCCTGACTTTCCATAGGCTACGTAACGTTGGCTGGACACACAACGTTACGGGCGAATCTGAATACAATATTGCGCCCTAACTTTCTGCTACATCACCTTAAGTACTCAGACCAGCCAGTCACCTCTTTCAAATGGTAACATATGTTAACAAAGGGAATTTAAATTCAATCACTCTACCATTTGCCCGGATTGAAAGAAGAGACCAAATTGCTCCAGAAACCACACTCATTATAATATGCAAGATATTTCTAAACTCTTAAAACCATTGTTATCTTCTTGAATATTTCTGTGGGAATGAGATATTTGTACCAGTCGCACTGAGACATTTAAAATGATATCAAACACATATAATATTGTATAGTGAGAATTGACATTTAAATCAAATAGATTTTTGGTGTTCCATGTCATCAATGCATGAGGGTCTAAAGGGTGGGGGGAGTTTCAGGTGAAGGAAATACATGTAAATTAGACCCATTCATTGATACACTCAGCGTGAAGTTATTTGCAAAAAGTGTCCCTTGTCCTCCCAGACAATCTGGCGTTACAGCCTTTCAGTCCGCCTCTTGATCCATTGGGTCAAACTCTACTGGATCCCATGGGATCATAATTAGATGTTGGTTGATAGTTCTTGGAATGTGAATTGTCCTTGTAATGTTAGCAGCTGTAGAGACCTTCAGAGGGCTCTGTGTTCACCTGCTGGACACCTAGTCTCATCAGGTGTGTGTAGTTTGAGTTCAACAGGTGGATGAATGTGTTCAGGTGTTCTACCTGTGGTTCAGCACAGCATGTGGGCACCGTTCATAGAGTCAGTCTCGGACCTTGTGACTTGTTCAGTTAACGTGTCACTCCTTCATGGAGAACTTTCTGCTTGTGTAGCACCTTCCCAATGATAATCTGACCCTCCTTGTCCAATCCTCTCACCTCCAACGGTGCGGTTATCTAGGTAGACTTCCATAGGAGGAAGGCTTCTCTGTAGTTACACGCCATTTGGTGCATGACACCTGAAAAGCATCTTAATGACCTCTTAACGACTGAACACTGGTGAACTTGAAGTCATAAGGAACATATAATGCAGCAAAAAACAAAACATAAAAGTAGGTTCATGTCAGATGCGATTGGTACATCTTCTCTCAAGTGTTTTTTCAAGGTCATAAATGGTAGGGTGGTCTCATTTAATAATCTAATTCTTCACTATCATCGTAGTAGTAGTGCAATCTAAGTATTCTTGGTCTGAATTACTCAAGGAAACAACAGCAAAAAGTCAGTATATATATTTAAATATATGATATGCATCAATAAACTATATAAGAATAACAACAATTCAATCACAATTATGAAAGTGTATACCGGTATATAATAACCACTGTGTTTGTTCAGGAATCCACTATGTTATTAATGCAGATCTAATTATGATTAGTCATACAATAATGGGGATTGTGTATTCCTGTGTGTGTGTGTGTGTGTGTGTGTGTGTGTGTGTGGACTGGTAATCCCTACGGTATGGGGACAAAATGTCCCCACAAAGATGGCAATATCCAAATTTTTGTCCTTGTGGGGACATTTTTTTGGTCCCCATGAGGAAAACATCTTATAAATCACACTAAGTGATGTTTTTCGAAAAAGTAAAAATGCAGCATGTCTCCTGTGATGGGTAGGTTTAGGGGCAGGGGCAGTGTAGGGGGATAGAAAATACGGTTTGTACAGTATAAAATGCATTACGCCTATGGAATGTCCCCATAAAACATGGAAACACAACATGTGTGTGTGTGTGTGTGTGTGTGTGTGTGTGTGTGTGTGTGTGTGTGTGTGTGTGTGTGTGTGTGTGTGTGTGTGTGTGTGTGTGTGTGTGTGTGTGTGTGTGAGAGAGAGTGTGTGTGAGAGAGAGAGTGCGTGTGTGAGAGAGAGAGTGCGTGTGTGTGTGTTATGTATGCTGGCACATAAATTTTGTAATTTGTAATTGCAGCAGGTCTGTCTCTGCTTGAGAATTTGCATCATTGACTTGTGATCTGTATCCATGCATATGTACAATGCATTGTTTTCCCATGAGTAAGTGGATGGTTGTAAATAAAGTCATCATGGGATCTCTACTGCTCTGTGTGTGTGAAGCTATCTGGATCTGTTAGTGTGAAAAAATGGGCAATAGATCTTTAGTGAAGTAACACTTTTAGACTCTGTGCCATCTTTATCGTCTATGATGTCTAATGTTCAGCCTGAATAGATTTGGTCTATTCCAGGTGATGTTGTCATGAGTGTAGGGTGTGTTCTATGTTCATGTTTGGGAGATGGGTGGAATCTAATCAATATAAATCTGTGTTGCATAATTTCGTTCCAGTTTTATGCTGGAAGGTCGTGTAGTCATATTGTGAGATGTGAATGACCCCATCATATTTATATTCGCACCCATCTCTCACATCTCAAGTTCTGACAATTTTCCGTTGCCCTGGCTCTGATGCAGGGGGAGGGGGACTTTTGGTCGTCCGTCCTCCAAGGAATTGCAATTGTCAACCTGAGATAGAAACAAATTTAGAGAGAAAACAATTTAGAGAGAAACACAGTTAATTTCTGCTGTTGTTTCAGTTTTTTAACACTTAAAGCTGCTCTTGCAGTCGTGCCTTCACAATCTGCTGTGTTTGAGCATTATAAACTCCAGTTCTGCTGGAGAATTTTTCTTTGTTTGAGCATTATAAACTCCAGTTCTGCTGGAGAATTTTTCAGGATTAATCAGAAACTTCTAGTCGCTCTCATTACAGTTAGTTTGAGTGAAGGATGAATTGGTTTTCTATTATCTGTGCCACACTTCTAGTTTTTCTAGTTTTGTAGGCATAAGATAATATCACAAAGCCCCTCCATTTTGGCACTGGGAATTGAACCAATGAAAAGTATTAGAACTTGCTCAAATTAGAAATTGCAAAGGTCAGAGTTATTGAGTCCTGTTGTGATGGAAACATTTTCATGGTTAGTGCAATTGTAATTCACACTGTAGCCAGACGGCAATTCTATGCTCCTGTACATGGTTTTACTGCAGCTATATGGGAAATAGCAGAGTTTCCACTCAGAAGACAAACAAATTCAACATAGACAGACACACATGCAACTTGAAATTGCTTTATGTAATGAGGTTCGTTGTTGGTGGAAGGAAGAAGACGGGGTCGGCTTGACTGGGACACACTTTTATTTTCTCACACACACACAGACGCTCTCTGGCGTATACACTCAAAATCCACGATATGGGTTGCCCCGTTTCACACCGGCACACCGTAGTGGCTCGTACACTCAAGTTCCACGATATGGGTCGCCCCGTTCAGTTCTCAGCAATAGCAGTTTCTCTTGTTCGCTCCCAGCAGCATGCGTGTAGTCCCAGTCCAATTCTCTCTCTCTCACTCTCTCCCGGCAGCGGCTTATAAGCGCTCTCTCCACGCCAATTACTGTAATCAGAGACAGGTGTTATCATCTGCTTGACCTACTTACCGACCGCTCTGCTCCGCTCTGCTCCGCTCTCTTTCTCCCGCTGCAGCTTTCGCAGAACCACGCCCCCTCCGCCACATACCCCCCACCGCCCGACTCAGGCCGGGGAGCCATCCGGCCTGCAGCCCCCTCCTCCGGAGAGGAAGTCAGCCGCAGCCATCTGAGCACCCGGCCTGTGGACCACCTTGAACTTAAACGGCTGTAAAGCTAGATACCAATGGGTGATCCGCGCGTTGGTATCCTTCATGCGGTGGAGCCACTGCAAGGCGTGATCCGAACAGAGGGTGAACTCCGCCCCAGGAGGTAATAGCGAAGGGTGAGGACGGCCCACCTGATGGCCAAACACTCCTTCTCTATGGTGCTGTACATCGTCTCTCTCTTAGAGAGCTTTCGACTGATGTACAGCACCGGCCGCTCCTCACCCTCCACCTCCTGGGCCAGGACTGCGCCCAACCCCCTGTCCGAGGCGTCCGTCTGCAGCAAGAATGGGAGAGAAAAGTTAGGAGCCTGTAAGAGCGGTCCACCACACAGGGCAGCCTTTAACTGGGTAAAAGCCTGCTGGCACTGCTCCGTCCACTGAACTGTATCTGGTTCTTCCTTTTTAGTTAGATCAGTCAGCGGGCTGGCGAGGTCCGAATAATTAGGTACAAACCTCCTATAATATCCTGCCAGCCCCAGGAACTGTCTAACCTCCTTTTTGGTCTTGGGTCTTGGGCAGGCCGCAACCGCTGCGGTCTTATTAATTTGGGGACGCACCTGCCCATGACCCAAGTGGAAGCCCAGATATCTTACTTCCACCCGCCCAATTGCACACTTCTTTGGGTTGGCCGTGAGCCCCGCCCTTCTCAGCGACCTGAGGACTGCTCGCAAATGCTGCATATGACGCTGCCAGTCCCCACTATAAATGATGATATCATCGAGATAAGCAGCGGCATATGCAGCATGCGGCGGGCGATTCGGTCCATCAGGCGCTGAAAAGTCGCGGGTGCCCCGAATAGCCCGAAAGGAAGCGTAACGAATTGGTGCAATCCAAACGGCGTGGTAAAAGCGTTTTTTTCTTTGGTTACTGGAGACAAGGGGATCTGCCAGTAACCCTTTGTCAAGTCTAGTGTCGAATAAAAACGAGCAGTACCCAGCCGATCAAGCAATTCATCAATCCGTGGCATGGGATATGCATCAAATTTCGACACCGCGTTGACTTTTCTGTAATCCACGCAGAACCGGACCGAGCCGGTGCTTCTGTGCCCTGTGCTTCTCCTGACAGCAGTGGAAGTAGCCGCATCGGCCAGTCCGCTTTGGGCCATTCCGAACCCGCCGCCTCTCGAAGAGTTCTATGAAGGCCTCAGGATCATCCTGAGGCCCCATCTTCGACAGCGGACGGCTGAGTCGGTGGTCGGTCTCTGGGGAATGGCCCGAATCTCCCGGTCTATCCAGCCCCGGAACAGCTCGCGGTCTTCATGCTGGGCCGTGAGGAGAGCTTTGAAACGTCGCTGTTGCTCCTCCCTCACGGCCAGCAGATCCTGATGGTGTTCCTGGTGAAGACCGGCGAGCGATTGGACGATGTCCGCAAGCGGCGTCTTCGGCAGAGATGACATGGCGGCGGTGGTCTTCTCCCTTCCCGGGTTTCGGTACCAGTGTAATGAGGTTCGTTGTTGGTGGAAGGAAGAAGACGGGGTCGGCTTGACTGGGACTTACACACTTTTATTTTCTCACACACACACAGACGCTCTCTGGCGTATACACTCAAAATTCACGATATGGGTCGCCCCGTTTCACACCGGCACACCGTAGTGGCTCGTACACTCAAGTTCCACGATATGGGTCGACCCGTTCAGTTCTCAGCAATAGCAGTTTCTCTTGTTCGCTCCCAGCAGCGTGCGTGTAGTCCCAGTCCAATTCTCTCTCTCTCACTCTCTCCCGGCAGCGGCTTATAAGCGCTCTCTCCACGCCAATTAATGTAATCAGAGACAGGTGTTATCATCTGCTTGACCTACTTACCGACCGCTCTGCTCCGCTCTCTTTCTCCCGCTGCAGCTTTCGCAGAACCACGCCCCCTCCGCCACACTATACAATTCCAGTATTGCAATTATTCCAATTTACACAAGATACGTGGCCTAGAATGCATAGCATTTCTACAACCTTTACCTAAGTGTTTAATGCAACACTTACAGTAAAGCAATCATGTGTTTTAAAGAATAAAAACTTAACTAGCCTATGTGCATCTAGTAGCACAAACAACTATAATGTGTGTTCTATGCGCACGTGTTTCGTACAATTACAAATTTGAAAATACAGACAGGATCATTGTAATTTGGATGTTTTCATTTTTAAACTCACTGCTATTAGTCTGTTAGCACACTATCAAGAGAGGTCAATAGTTGAAGATCTTGCATGAACACTGCAGTTGAGGATATTCATGTAAAATCTTTTACATTGTGTTATACTCAGCAATCAAGATTCCGATAACATTGAGCCTCGCACTGGCCGGGTTTACGATCTCTTGCCACAACTCGTCAGTCTTGGTCATTAAGGCAGAGGCTCACTGATATTCTGGACGTCCGTAACCACTTTGATCATTCCAGAATATTTTTATTCAGTTCTCTTGGATCTGAATTTGCTTAATTAATGCAAAATTGTTTCCAATCAGAGGCCATGACCATTATCAATGAATTAAGCGACCAACTTGCTATAACTCTAATGATAACTTTCTATAATCATGCCGTGGTTTTCCACTTGTACGTAATTAGAACAACGTTACAATAATCAGGAATTGAGGTTGCCCTATTTAGATTGGTCTAACAATTTATTATTGTTCTAAACGGAATAGACTTGTTTAGCCTATCAACCTCTTTCAGTCCAAGTATACCTTACGCCAATGTGTTAGCCGGAGCTCTAAAACATCAGTCTGGTGTGCTTCACCAAAAACCGCATCTTAGTCCGTGTAACTAACCTGAGCTTAGTTTTGTGGTGTCATGGACACAACATGATCTACTGAGTTATTAACACAACATACATCATAGTGAGTTTAAATGTATAAAACCAATCATTCGGAAATCAAGGATTTTGAATTATTTTTCTGGTAGCAAAACATTACAAACAGCAAAAGTGTGGGAGTTCTGTTTACAGATTTCCCCAGTTTTGTGTCACCTTCCTCCACATAATGTCCTGCTTGGCAATTGTAATACAATGTATATTATATTTTTATTTATAATACAATTATTTTAAATAGAATATCAAATATTAATGTTATTTCTGGTCCATGTTACCTTGTTATTTGAGCTGGCTCAATTAATGAAAAGGTTTTTACTGATTTCTAATACTTTATAAATATGAATAAACGTTTGATTATTCTACTTAACTCTTTACATTTATTGAAATCGTTCATTAGGTTCTCAGAGTCGCACAGGGTCCTCGCACTTTCCATTATGGGGGCCCACGATCACATAACTTGTCAGTCTTGGTAATTAATGCCAAATGTTAGGCGGAGCTCTGCAATCTCAGTCGGTGTGCCTCAAAGCTCCACCCAAAACTGGACTGCAGTCCGTTACTAACCTGACATAGATATGCGGAAACAATGGATACACATAATGCACTAAGATCAATACTTTCGGAGTAAATCAGAACGAAGTCAAACGCAACAACATATTTGTCAAAGTGTATTAAAGACATGATTTTGGTTTTGCCCTGCAGTCACAGCCGACTGGCATGTTCATTGCATGCACAACAACAGTCAGGATTAAGGCCAATGAGAGGACTCTGTTGTCGTTAACATCCAATGAACTAGCAGCACATGCTGGGTGCAGTCCAATCCCTGCTCAAATTCTGTTTTTGAGAGTGAAGTTTCGTATTGTATTTTCGTGTCAATACATTTGAATATGAAAAAGCTGTGGTTCAGGGATGATGTGGCACATTCATTTTATCTCTTTTTAGATTTCAAATGCCTATTTGCTTGATTTAGTCTATTTAAAGACTAACCTGCACGATGGCACAGTGGCAATTTTAACTGATTTACAAAATGTGATAGATTTAGCTTGTGTTACCTCTTTGGCTAAACGCTCCCATGCAACATGGAGAGAAAGTCTGTGTTCTCCGAGTGGGCGTGGTATGCCCCGTGGGCTCAGCTGAGCCACTCAGAAACATTAAATCATGCGTTTTCTTGACAAAAATATTAACAATCATCACTATCATTCTGTTTATCAGTTTTAGATTTTAATCTTACCGCCTCTTGATTATTTTTTGTAGAGTATTTTCGATTTTGTAGCAGTAACAGCTATTGGTCAAACAAAAAGTTTTCTTAACACAAACATATTGCATTGCATCACCCTTGTTTCTCCCAATTTTGCTTTTCATAAACAGATGCATTATCAAATCGCATGTTTTCTAATTGTTTCTAAACTTAGATTTTTCATTCTATTGTCTGATCGCTCTCATCGTGCGTTGCACATAGTAAATGAGACAATGGAGACTCATTTAGCTGATTTTATCACATTAGGCTCTAATTTATAGTTCTTCGTCGAGTCTCAGAAAATATATCGTTCTAGTTTAGTTTGAATCTCTTGTTCCGTATGCCGACAAGGAGATCTTTAACAATTAATAGCAAGAGTTTTCATTTCTTATCTGCGCTGTTGTTAACCATGTCTGATGTGGTTATGTCTATTCAATCAATTCACAAACTCCGGATTTACGGTACGGCGCATGCATCTCCCCGTTATGGTAAGAGGTGTGACCTCTCTGGGCAACGTGCGCTAAGCTGCTGCACTGGCAAAATTAGAACTCGTTACGTATTTCTGAAGGAGGGACTTCATAGAACAAGGAAATCATCAAGCCGTTTTTAGGACAGAGAAAACTGCGGTATACAGATAAGTAAATTGTGTGAAAAATACTGTTTTTTTTACACGCGAAACATGAACACATGTTATATTGCACAATGTAAACACAATCAAAGTTTCAAAAACACATGAAAAACGGGGCCTTTAAAGGATATTCTTATATTGCCATGACCTTTTATATATCAAAGGCTCAAGGGAAAGTTGATTTCTCAATTCATCACCCCTTTAAGTGGTGTGAAAGTGTCTGTTCTATGTTCCACTTAAATGGCAGCCTCAGGTGTTTTATTTGTTTTTGTTTTGTTTGTTTTTATCTATTTAAAGCATTCCAGGTTTCAACCCAGAGGACTTCTCGTGGAAACGCATCAAAGTTGGATGCCGAGGAGGTATACGCCCATAAATCTGCATGTCTTTGACTGTTAAAAACGAAATGATAATTGTTAACCCTTTTATCAGGACACACAATGATAACCATGAAAGAGATTAACTCAAACACGGTTTATTAGTCTCTCTCACAAACCTTAATTTGTGCCCCTACCCTTGCTGGTCAGAGTGCATTCTCACAATATCTGTTTGTGATTCAATTTCTTACATTGTTTAACCAAGTACAAATCAGTTTCCTCTTTAAGCTTATAAAATAAAATAAGAAATCTGTGAAGCTTTTAAGTAAATTGACCTCATTAAGCATGCATCCACCCAGTAGAGCATTACAATAATTTAGCCTTGAGGTCATTCAAACAAACTTTTCTGCATTTTCTCATTGAGAGCATGTTGTAATTTAGATATTTTACATTTTGGTTACCAACATTCTTTGAAATATCTTCTTGTATTTTTTATTTAATAATTTATAAAGCAACTTTCAGGCTACAAAGTAACCCCAAAGTGCAACAAACTTAAAACATTACAACAAAAAAAAGATTTTTTTTTTAACAGAACAACCAATCAAAACCCATTAAAAACGGTTGTTCTGCAGGGGAAAAAAAGTCATACAGGTTTAGAACAAAATGAGGATGCATAAATTACACAATTTTAGTCCACTACAACCTCATTTAGAAAAAAATATAAATTATGACTATTTTCATAAAATGGTTATCTGCAATCATAACTTTATTTGGAGAGTGTATTTAGCTACAGGTACCGTTTCTGTAAAGATGTTTTACAAGAGAAGAGGAAAGTGGTCTTTCTGTTCTGTGAAATGTAATTTGATTTAATTTTAACTTCTTTTTTTATTCTTCTTTTCTTTCTCTGTGATCAGATCACCATAGAGGACAGTGACTCAGATGAGAATGTTTCATTTTTAAAATGTTCCAGGACAAAACAAAAGTGAGTCGTTTACATGTTTATGTTTGCTTCGCTCTACCAGGTAATTTAGGTTAACTGGCATGGACTTCTAATGGCTTCTAATGAAGGAATGTTCCGATGTATCCAAATAAATAAATGTTTAATAAATTAGATGGGCTTGGCTCATTGGTCTTATTTGTGTGACTATTGTGTCAAGCATTGGATCAGTTTTATTTTCTAGATAGAAACGTAAACGCTTATTTTCCCTTAAACGCTTGTCATGTTCCTTTAACAAACACTTTAAATACATGTTTTTCATTCTGTTTTTTTCATTTAATACCTGAAAAAATATATACTCTGAATGAAACTAATAACTCAAAATGACAACAAAAGCAAGAGAACATACACCAGCCAATATCATTTATCAGCATACGTTATTCACATATGCATATCAGGTTTCCTGGATTGAGTTAAGTAGAGAAACCCTAAGACTGGAAAGCTATGTATTGTAAAAAGTTATTTTTAAAAAGTAAGAAAATGTTTTACCCATGTCTTACCCATGTCTTCCCTCTTTTAACCAATAGGCTGACTACGTTAAGCTCCAGTAAAAGAGGCTCCCAGAGCCAGTCTTTTAAAGGAGTAAGCTATGATGATGACGACGATGAGGTATGTTAATGTACATTGATCTTTTGTGTTGGATTTGTTCACAAATTGATTTTTACCTTTTTTTCTCCTCTCAGGATGAGTTTGATCCATTCAAGGGGTCAAGGCGGCAGCGCAGATGAGGAAATAATTCCAACTGCTTGTATAGTTCCCCTCAGTGCTTCCACAGTTTTTTGCAGAGATTTCAGTAAACTAGTTTGTTCAAAGTTTACATGACTACAGTTGTTTTAAAAACATGCTGCTGAATGTTGATCACTGCTGCCTTTTATACTGGTCTTTTATTGTCCCAAGGCTTTACTTGTGGACATGCATTCATATGTGTTTATCAAATAAAAAATGTGTATGTCTGTTCCATGCCATAAAACCATAAACATGTCACTCGTATGTGTACATTCATAGGAAAATAATTGTTGCTGCAGGACATAAAATTCTTGTATTTACTGCTGACAATTTAGACTGAGGGTGTCATATTAGTTTGTTAAATCATATAAAAATGCTTTAATTGAATGGGATCTAATCTAGTTTAAAAACCAAAGTTAAATAAGTGTTGTCTGTAGTATTTCAATTTGTCATTAGCTTGACGTCAATCAAAACGGTTTTTCTCCGCATTTATTAGTTTGTTAGTCCAGGGAAGAGACAACACATCTCTAAATTAAGTGAAATCTTTATATCTAAATTTTGAGGGCCTCCAATCTTTGTTGATGTTATATATATATATATATATATATATATATATATATATATATATATATATATATATATTAGTGGTGGGCCGTTATCGGCGCTAACGTGCTGCGGGAGATTCTTATCGGGCGATAAAAAAAAATATCGCCCTTAATCTATTCTCAAAGTTGGGTTGGGAGCAGGTTGGGAGCTGGGTCTATACTACGCAAGCTAGGGTGACTTTCACAGTGATATTTTAGCGCGGATGTATAGCTACCTAGCCGAATTGCACTGTAGGGAGCGAGAACGAGTCTTCGAACCTGCGTGTATGCTGTGAAATTATGAGGTGTGATTTCTATAAAATGTGATGATTGCTAAGCAAACAGAGAGGAGAACTATGGAACGCCAAAAGGGTCACAAAACGCCATTAACCAAACGCCTGGTTCCCAAAAAACGCCGTTATTTGCGGCGTTTTGGACGAAAATACGGCGTTCTGTAGTACCAGCGCCGTAAATGACGGCGTTTTCACCGCAGAACCGCCGTTAATATCGGCGTTTTTTTATATAACAGGACGGAGACAACGCATTTGCTGTAACCGCAATAATGTGTTTATATTTATTTATTCAGCAGCATCGATGTAAGAGAGAAATTAATTAATCAGGTTAAGAATAAAGCACGGAAATGTATATATAGCCTACATTACCGTTTTGTTCGTCAGAAACCTATGTAGGCTATTATGCTCAAGGTTTGCATCAAGTGGGCAAAAATACATTTGTTTGTGTAGGATTTAAAAAAAAAATCAGCAATAAACCCGACCGCTATTGTAGGCCCTATACAACAATAAGAAGCCTATGTTTAGCAGTTATTAAAGCATAACGCCAGGTCGCCTGTTAATAATAAGCATTATGAATGAAGCATCATCTCTCAGAGGAGAGAGAGAGAGACAGAGACAGAGACAGAGAGACTTGAACTCCTGTCAGGAAATAAAGAGTGGCTACTAACTAGTGAACAAAGGATAGCTCTATGGTTTTCACAAACAATACACACAAAATATTATAAAATAGTTTAAGTTATGCATACCCTATATGATTTAGGAAAAGGCGCATATATGCCCTATGAAAAAATACAAATAGGCCTATCACACGATGAAGGTCCAAATATCAGTGACAAAGCGTTAAAAGACAGGACTCTTGAGGTGGATCGACATTGTACTACACAGGTCTTGCCGCCTTTTGATGGGGCTGGGCTGTGTACTAAAAGGAGGGGCTGTTTTGAATATTATCGAAAACGCCGCTTTTTACGCCGTCTTTGTCAGACTGAAGCGCCGTCAATGATGGCGTAATATGGAAGGCCAAACGGCGAAATGAATGGCGTTTTGGGTCATATAAAAAAACGCCGATATTAACGGCGGTTCTGCGGTGAAAACGCCGTCATTTACGGCGCTGGTACTACAGAACGCCGTATTTTGCGCCGTCTTTTCGTCCAAAACGCCGCAAATAACGGCGTTTTTTGGGAACCAGGCGTTTGGTTAATGGCGTTTTGTGACCCTTTTGGCGTTCCAAAGATTCGAGACGTCACGGTCACGTGTTGGAGCTGCGTTCAAAGTGCGCGGCGGCGATGGCGGTGACGTATGTGAGAAAGTATATTTTTTATTATGCGTCTATGGCGGGTGGAATGTGCCACGGATAACCTACCGAAGTAGACAGTTGTGTATGGCGTCCCGTCGGGCTCATTAAAGTGACTTTGCTACATGCACTCGTCTCAACGAACGTCTCACTCAACGTCTTAACTTTTTTTTTTATTCTGCTATTTATTCCATTCAATTTAAGACAAAGACGAGGCGTAGACGTCACGCAGACGTCACGTAAATCACGTGTGGCAGTGAAGCGTCCACTCAGACGTTACGCGTCATTCACGTGTAGCAGTGAAGTTATAAAAACTAAATTCTGCTAACACGTATTATAACACGCACTCAACACGGCTCAGTGCAGTGTGTCAGCAACTGCGCTATTATGGCGTTCCGTCGGGCTCATTAAAGTGACTTTGCTACATGCACTAGTCTCAATGAACGTGACGTCTGCGTCTGCCGAACGTGACGTCTGCGTCTGCGAGCGTGGCGTCTCGTCTGCCACATCATTGGTTCATATGCCTAAACTTGAGGTCTGCTTCTGCTTGAAGGTGGTTTCAATAATGTGGGGTTAAAAAATAAGCACTCTGAACCACAAGTCAATTTTCACAAACAGAGTCATTATGTTAGGTTGTGTCCCACTATAGGCTATTTACTTTTTTATGCTATTTACTTAACTGTTTAATAATTTTCTTCATTTTATTAACATGAAAAGTCTCAAACACCAGTCTATATTCACTGCAGAAAGTAAGCTGACCTCTGACACTGCATTAAAGACTATAGGCCTATATTCTCTCAGATACATCGAGAGTATCTGAGAGAATTTATAATGATATCTTCAGTATTACTCAGAAGTCTAGTTTCAAATATAATTCCTTTGAAGTTTTGGTGCTTTATGTAACGTTGTGTAATGTAAATGATAAATCCCATGTAACATTTGTGTTGGCTACTGTATACAGGCCACCAGGGCACAATACAGACTTTATCAAAGAATTTGCTGGTTTTCTATCAGAGTTAGTACTGGCTGGAGATAAAGAAAGTACTAATTGTTTGTGATTTTAATATCCATGTTGACAATGAAAAAGACGCATTGGGATTGGCATTTAAAGACATTCTAAACTCTATTGGAGTTAGACAACACGTATCGGGACCCACCCATCGCCTTAATCATACTTTAGATCTAATACTGTCACATGGACTAAATGTTGATACCATTAAAATTCTGCAGCAGAGCGATGACATCTCAGATCATTACCTAATATCATGTATACTTAATTTAGCTAAAGCTGCAAAGCCATCCCCTCGCTTCAAATATGGCAGGACTATAACCGCTGCGACTAAAGATTGCTTTATACATAATCTTCCTCATCAGTTCCATCTCCTCAGCATTACAGATAGCCAAGAGGAACTTGATGTTGCAACAGAAACTACTGACTCTCTCTTTACTAGCACTTTAGACATAGTTGCTCCTCGGCGCTTAAAGAAGATTAAAGCAAATAATCCAACGCCGTGGTACAACGAGCACACTCGGGCCCTTAAAACAGCAGCCAGAAAAATGGAGCGCAGCTGGAAGAAAACAAAACTGGAGGTTTTTCGCAATTTGTGGAAAGAGAGCATGATTGCATACAGAAAGGCCATAAAAACAGCTCTGCTTATTTCTCAACTCTTTTAGAAGAAAACAAACACAACCCTAGGTATTTATTCGATACAGTGGCTAAATTAACAAAGGATAAAGCTTCAACTTCTGACGTTTGTAAACAACACAGCAGTAATGACTTTATGAACTTCTTTACTAGTAAGATTGATAACATTAGGAATAAAATTATAACCATGCAGCCGTCTACTACAGTATCACTTCAGACAGAACATTGTAGTGTCACTGAGGAAAAATTACACTCATTCACTGCTATAGGAGAGGAAGAATTGGCTAAACTTGTTAAATCATCTAAATCAACAACATGTATGCTTGACCCTATACCGACTAGGCTATTAAAAGAGATGCTTCCAGAGGTCATAGATCCTCTGCTTAATATTATTAATTCATCCTTGACATTAGGATATGTACCAAAAACTTTTAAGTTGGCTGTAATAAAACTACTTATTAAAAAAACGCAACTTGATCCTAAAGAATTAGTCAATTACAGACCAATCTCGAATCTACCGTTTCTATCAAAAAATATTAGAAAAGGCAGTGTCTTCACAATTATGTTCCTTTTTAGAAAGAAATGGTATATGTGAGGATTTCCAGTCAGGATTTAGACCGTATCATAGTACTGAGACTGCTCTAATTAGAGTTACAAATGATTTACTCGTATCATCTGATCGTGGTTGTATCTCTCTATTAGTGTTACTCGATCTTAGCGCTGCATTCGATACTATCGATCACAATATTCTTTTGAATAGACTCGAAAATTATGTTGGCATTAGTATAACTGCATTGGCATGGTTTAAATCTTACTTATCTGACCGTTATCAGTTTGTAGCAGTAAATGAAGAGATGTCACACCGATCACAAGTTCAGTATGGAGTACCACAAGGCTCAGTGTTAGGACCGTTGCTTTTCACCCTGTATATGCTACCACTGGGAGATATCATTAGGAAGCATGGCGTTAGTTTTCATTGTTATGCTGATGATACTCAGCTCTATATTTCTTCACGCCTGACTGAAACTTACCAATTCACAAGATTAACGGAATGCATAGCTGATATTAAAAATTGGATGAATAGTAATTTCCTGCAACTTAATTCAGATAAAACTGAATTTTTAATTATTGGACAGAAAAGTTCCACAAGTAGTGCCCTAGAATACTGTCTAACCCTCGATGACTGCTCTGTCAAGCCCTCGTCAGTGAGGAATCTGGGTGTGCTCTTTGATACCAATCTTTCGCTTGAAAGCCACGTTTCTAGCATCTGTAAAACTGCATTCTACCATCTTAAAAATATATCTAAATTACGTCACATGCTTTCAATGCAAAATGCTGAACAATTAGTACATGCGTTCATGAGCTCAAGGCTAGATTATTGTAATGCTCCACTGGGTGGTTGCCCTGCTCGCCTAATAAATAAACTCCAGCTGGTCCAAAACGCAGCAGCTCGAGTTCTTACTAGAACCAGGAAGTACGATCATATTAGTCCAGTTCTGTCAACACTGCACTGGCTCCCTATTAAACATCGCATACATTTTAAAATCTTGCTTATTACTTATAAAGCAATAAATGGTTTAGCTCCACAGTACTTAAGCGAGCTCTTAACGCATTATACTCCATCACGTCTATTGCGGTCTCTAAACTCTGGCCAGTTGAAAATACCTAGAATATCTAAATCAACTGTAGGCGGTCGATCCTTTTCCTATTTAGCACCTAAACTCTGGAACAGTCTTCCTAGCATTGTTCGGGAAGCAGACACACTGTCAGTTTAAATCTAGACTAAAAATGCATCTCTTTACTATGGCATACACATAGAACATTTTTAACTTTCTTTATTCAAATCAAATGACTGATTGTTAGGCTGCATTAACTAGGTCAGCCGGAACGGGAACACTTCCCATAACACCTGATGTACGCGTTACATCATAAAAAGAGTGGCATCCACACTAATGTTAGTCTCTCTGTTTATCCCGAGGTTTACTGCAGTCGGCCGGATCCAGGCCGTGTCCGGATCGGATGGTGGACCTGCATCTGGACATGACCAGCTCATCCTGGAGTGTCTGCTGAGACCGTGTCCATTAGTGTCTCCTCTGAATTTGCCTCACCGAACGTCATCCTCAATTAACCCGTCTCGGCGCAATAACTCCGATCTTTCAAGTATTCATATTCTTGTGTAATCGACGCGCCATCCTAAATGAACCCGTCTCTTGCGTGATACCCAAAATTTCGAATATTCCTATCTAATATGATTTATGACCTGCAAGGTTGCCAGAGTAATAATTATACACTGTTAATAATAGGCCAGAGGAGAACATGCACCCCGACTGAGTCTGGTTTCTCCCAAGGTTTATTTTTCTCCATCATGCCCTGATGGAGTTTTGGTTCCTTGCCACTGTCGCCTTTGGCTTGGCTTGCTCAGTTGGGGACACTCAAATTATGATCCAAGTTACTCAACTAAATATACAAATAGAATTTATTAATTTGGTCATATATAATTCTATAAACTATCCAAATTAAACTAGCCAAATCAAATTTTGTTGCAATGTTGTCCTGTTTAACACTGTGAAGCTGCTTTGAAACAATCGTCATTGTAAAAGCGCTATATAAATAAAGTTGATTGATTGATTGATTGATTGATTGATTGATTGATTGATTGATTGATTGATTCCAACAGCAGTTTTGGATTTGTAAAAATAAGAGTACTTGCTTTAATTTGTTTTGGCTTCTCGCGTGTATGCGTGTATTCTGAGTTCAAATGTCCCGCGCGTTCCATGGTCCTTTTTCCGAGGTCGATTGGGTGTGGCTCTCGGTTTGCGGAGAAGGAGTTCAGCTGGATGTGGCCGGGTCTCTTGGAAGTGTGCTGGAAGCGTGCTGTATCCTCTTCTCTAAAGAATGCCCTCGGGGCTGGAAAGCGGGTGGCGGATTGCAATGCAATGCACTAGCAAAGGCGTTGGAATGAGGGTGGCATTGGTACTTGTAAATCAGGTGGAGCGACGCCCATTTCCTGGATGGTCCAATCGATCTGAGCGTTTTCGGCGCGAAACAAAGTTCTTTGTTCGGCTGAGTTCCTCCCCCTGGCTACTATCCGGGGCAGACAGGTTCATGCCTTTTTCTTTACAAAGCTGGCATCTTTGTAATAATGCATGTCCTTTAAATTATTTTACCAGATTCGGTACGATGGAGTTTTCTCGGTTCTAATGCTACCATGAACCACTGGTCTGAGCTTGTTTGTTGTCTCCCAAGGGTGATCAAAAGGTGGTCTTTCAGACATTGTGGTGCCGGGGGGGTTGAGACATGGGTTTTAGTGTGATTTGATAACGTGCCTCACGAGATGCGCGAGCCATCTGGCTGTTTGCCAGATGAACAGACCGTCATTGTGGCTACAATACTTGTTTAGTAAATGCATCAAAAAAATGCATTTTTTAAAAATATATTTTTACTGGAAACAAGACAAAAATACAAAGAAAGAGAAGCATTTTTTTTTTGTTTTTTTTGCATTGATCACATTAGTTACAATATAATAACTTTCTATGCCCAGGTGTTACTAGTGATCCATTATGTTTTAATCAAATGATAGTGAATATACAAAGCCCACGATTGAAAGAGAATAGGATAAAAGTAGTTTATATATATATATATGTATATATATGTATATATATATATATATATATATATATATATATATATATATATATATATATATTTCATTTACATGTATGCCAAGCTTTATCATTTTATGTAATCATTTGCTTGTTTTTTTCATTAATTTATTTTATTATTTGTAAAAACAGATTAATTTTATATTGTGTGTTATTGTTAAGAGAGTTAAAAGATAAAGAATTTTATTTTCTAAGTCTTCAATGTCATGGGACCATGTTGTCATTGAATTTTCATAGAAACACATTGAGTTAGATTAAGATTATTCAATAAACACAATGTTTATTTTTACCATGATTTTGTCTCCTTCTTTCTGATATTTCCTCTGCTGACTCCACTGACTCACGGGCTGGCAAGACAATGAGTTAACATAAGCTGTTGATGTTTTTGGATATCAAAATTAACTCTGATATATGAATATTGTGAGGACATGTCAACTCAACACTGGATCTAACATTTCCCTCTCATGTTCTCATCTTGTATTATTATCATTGAATACTGTGCTAGGGGCTTAAAGTGGTTTGCAAAATATAGTTAGAACGCATTAATCATCCCACATCCTTGTTAATGTACATAAAGACTTCATCCTAGTCTGTAAGATTGTAAATTTTAATATTTGAAACAGTAATAATAGTATAGTCTAGATGCCAGATATTTTAGAAAATCTTTTAAGATGCTTTTGTTGTTGTTGTTGTTGTTGTTTGTTTCTGGATAATATTAAAAAAAATTCAAGGTTATCCAATGATTCTGAAAACAAAACATTAGACAACTAAACAGAACATGTAGGCGTAATTTACTCGAGGTTCTACTAAACATGGTGTCTATTAAAACATATTAATTTAAATTAATTAATAACAAAATTTAAATTTATGAATAAATACTTTTTAAAAGTTGTGTCCTGAGTTTTCGAAGGGATCTCTTGAATGAGTGATATCAGTCACGGGTGAGTGGTGACACCTAGTGGAATAAAATTGTAATAGAATCTTTGGAGTCTTTAACCAAACACTTGAACAAACATATCCTGTTAAAAATGTCAAATTTAATAAAAAGTAACATTTGAAATTAAGCTGTTGCTCTCAGGCAACATTGTACCATCGTGGAACACAAGTAGCCTATTACCAAACCATCACAGCTTTCAACGGTCATATACTTTCAACGGTCATATAGGCCTATACTCATTTTGATCACGGCTGCCGCAACATCAGTGTTAATATTTCCGGATCATAACATTTTTATTCCAATACTTTCATTATTACTTGTTATTATTTGATGATTGCAAAATAGAAAAGATAGAGAAAATTATAGAGAAATTTTCTATATATATTAGAAATAGCCATCTTTTAATGAATATTAGTTCAAACAAGCCTTAAAATACATATGTTTGTATATTTCCATTTTTGTACCAACCTCAAAATAAGTAAACCAGCCCCAGCTTCTTTTTAAGGTGAAGAAATTAGTCTTGCAATATTCATAACTTATAAGTTGCTTTAATAGGCTATAGCCTACAAAATAGTCTAAAAAAAAATTGAAAAAGTATAAGCTTTTATGTCAAGAACCAAAGAGAAATGTCACTGTCATGATTGATCACAGGAACCAAATGCAAGTAAACAATCTTTAATGTAACACAAGCAGAGATAATTGAACAGTCCAATCATAGCAGGTCTTAACTGGTGCAGGGACTGAGATGATCGATGCTGGTGCGAGGTGGTGAGGTGAGGTGGTGTAGAATCCAGGTTTCCGAACACGTCACGAAGACACCCAAACAGGAACTGCAGTATTATGGCGTTCCGATTGAGTCATTAAAGTGACTTTGCTATGGCGCGCACTCCTATGGCGCGCACTCCGGGCCAAAATTAAACATCCGACCGACCGATCGACCGATCGATCGTCTTACCGAACGTCTTGTTCTCTGAACGTCTGACTGAGCGGGTGACCCACGTGACGACCTGACGTGACGTCAACGTCTTGGAATTAGTTTTTTTTTTACCATGTAAAAAAAGCTGATGTGTAAACACTATAAATTGACATTGCAGGCACTAAATACAGAGATAGGGTAAATTTTATACCTTAAAGAATAACTCAACCATTTCCTGCATCCTGCAGTACTTCCCTGAACAAGCCTTTAAATATGTTGTAGGCTATTCTGTAGTCTTTCTGAGCGATGAACTGAAAAAGCTATCACCTATCATGACTTTCTCTGTATTCCATGACAGAAGCTAATGTTTAAAACTTTCAAACACCAGACTCACCTATTTTAACTGTAGGCCACTGTTAACTAGTGTTTTTTTTCTTCCATATTTGATTTACATGTAGGCTAAGCTTTATCATTTTATGTAATCATTTGCTTGTTTGTTTTTTTTAATTTATTTGATTATTATTTGTCAAACAGATTCATTTTATATTGTGTGTTATTGTTAAGAGAGATAAAAGTTAGAAGATAAAGAGTTTTATTTTCTAAGTCTTCAATGTCATGGAACCATGTTGTCATTGACTTTTCATAGAAACACATTGAGTAAGATTAAGATTATTCAATAAGCACAATGTTTATTTTTACCACGATTTTGTCTCCTTCTTTCTGATATTTCCTCTGCTGACTCCACTGACTCATGGGCTGGTAAGACAATGAATTAACATAAGCTGTTGATGTTTTTGGATATCAAAATTAACTCTGATTTATGAATACTGTGAGGTCATGTCAACTCAACACTGGATCTAGCATTTCCACTGTCTCTCATGTTCTCATCTTGTATTATTATCATTGAATACTGTGCTAGGGGCATAAAGTGGTTTGCAGAATATGGTTAGAATGCATTATAATCATCCCACAGCCTTGTTAATGTACATAAAGACTGCATCCTAGTCTGTAAGATTGTACATTTTACTATTTGAAACAGTAATAATAGTATAGTCTAGATGCCAGATATTTTAGAAAATATTTTTAAGATACTTTTGTTGTTGTTGTTTGTTTCTGGATAATATAAAACAAATTTTCATGGTTATCCAATGATTCTGAAAACAAAACATTAGACAACTAAACAAAATAACACGTAGGCCTAATTTACTTGAGGTTCTACTTAACATGGTGTCTATTAAAACATATTCATTTAAATTAATTAATTACAAAATTTAAATTTATGAATAAATACTTTTTTAAAAGTTTTGTCCTGAGTTTTTGAAGGATCTCTTGAATGAGTGATATCAGTCACTGGTGAGTGGTGACACCTAGTGGAATAAAATTGTAATAGAATTTTATTTAACCCTCTATGATATGCAATATATCAATGAGGAAAAAACAATATGTGTGGTGTTTTTCCTGGTAAAATGGAATACTATAACAATATCAATAATATATATATATATATATATATATATATAATATATATATGTATATATATATATATATATATATATATATATATATATATATATATATATATATATATATATATATATATATATATATATATATATAACATTGTACCACAAAGGACAAATTGAAACATTTATCATTTTCATGTAGAAAAAATAAATATATTGATTGAAAACATCAATTTGTTTAACCAAACACTTTAACAAAGAACAAACATATTTATCCAGCTTTTAATATATTAAAAATGTCGTATTTAATAAAAAGTAACATTTGAAATTAAGCTGTTGCTCTCAGGCAACATTATACCATCGTGGAACACAAGTAGCCTATTACCAAACCATCATAGCTTAGGCTACATTAGGCTACTTTCAACGGTCATATAGGCCTACTCATTTTGATCACGGCTGCCGCATCAGTGTTAATATTTCCGGATCATAAACTTTTTATTCCAATACTTTCATTATTATTTGTTATTATTTGATGATTGCAAAATAGAAATGATAGAGAAAATTATAGAGAAATTAGCTATATATATTAGAAATAGCCATCTTTTAATGAATATTAGTTCAAACAAGCCTTAAAATACATATGTTTGTATATTTCCATTTTTGTACCAACCTCAAAATTAGTAAACCAGCCCCAGCTTCTTTTTAAGGTGAAGAAATTAGTCTTGCGATATTCAGAACTTATAAGTTGCTTTAATAGGCTAAAGCCTACAAAATAGGCTAAAAAAAGTGGAAAAAGTATAAGCTTTTATTTCAAGAACTAAAGAGAAATGTCATACTGACTTAATCTTAGTAAAATTACCTAACTAAATTATCATAATCTTTCACAAATAAACATCATAATGTGAAAAAGTGGAAAGGTTTATTAAAAACATATGTTTTGTGTTCTAGTTTTACATGTAGGCATTCAGCTGATTCTGTTCAAATAAACTGTAATCAGGGTT
This sequence comes from Gobiocypris rarus, assembly GCA_023029165.1. NCBI lineage: Eukaryota > Metazoa > Chordata > Actinopteri > Cypriniformes > Gobionidae > Gobiocypris > Gobiocypris rarus. The sequence continues at coordinate 15,481,501 of CM040911.1, read as the reverse complement.
CGTTGATTTCCATGTCTTCCACATATATGAACAATGAGCTCAAACTAAATTAGTGATCAGTTTCATTAAATCGCATGTAACACGTTCCTAAATGTGCTTACGTGTTGTTAACGCGTACCCATGGCGACCGGTCGCGAGTCCGGTAACCGATCGTCTTCCCAACGTGTTGTCTTCGTGTTAAGACACGGTGTAACACGTTTGTCTTTCTTACCTAATTTAAGGTTCTTATACTTCGATTTTGTCCTTTATAGTCCCCATTTGATTACAGCAATTGCTGATTTATAAAGTTATGTGCAGTGTATTAATAAAGTTTATTACAGAGGCAATTATTAACAAAACAGGCCAGCTCTGACGGCTAATTCGGAAAAGCACGAGATATATCACAAGTTTTATCCATTGCTCAATAAAACGGAAGGTTCAGGAATAGATCTAGATCTAATTTCGTCTTATTTAATAGAAATATCCTGTAGCTGCACATTTAAATGCAGGAAAACTGCAGTCCATATATTGATTATTTCTCTTTAGTTCTTGAAATAAAAGCTTAGATTTGACATACATTGTATTAGTTTGTTATTTAGCCTAATTTGTTTGCATATTTTTAATATATTGCAACTTAATTATGAATATTGCAAGACCTTGAAAAAGATTATTCACCTTAAAAAGAAGCTGGGGCTGGTTTACTTATTTTGAGGTCTGACACAAATATGATAATATACAAAAAATATGTATTTCAAGGCTTGTTTGAACTGTTATTTTTTATTTATTTTATTTTAGAATGTAAGTTAGGCTACAAACATTCAGCCATTACAGTCCGTGAATAAAGATCAAATAATTACAAATAACAACATACAAATCAAGTATGAAATTAATTAATAAATTCAAAAAATTTAATAAAAGTTTATGGTCGGAAATATAAACACAGAAGTTCCGGCTGTGATCAAAATTAGTAAATGACATTTGAAAGTAATTTTAGGCTTTAAATAAAGATTCTATTACAATTTTATTCCACTAGGTGTTGACCAGTGACTGATAAAACGTATTTGATGTAGCCTATCATTATATCATTCATTCAAGAGATCCCCTCAAAAACTCAGGATGACAAAGGACTCTGGTCTTTATTCATAAATGTATAAATACATTTTTTAATAGACACCATTTATACTAGAACCTCAAGTAAATTAGCCCCACGTGTTATTTTGTTTAGATGTCTAATGTTTTGTTTTCAAAATCATTGGATTACTGTGAAAAAAATCCCTATTATCCAGAAACAAAACAAAAAAGTATCTTAAAAGATTTTCTAATATATCTGGCATCTAGACTATACTATTATTACTGTTTCGAATATTAAAATGTACAATCTTACAGACTAGGATGAAGTCTTTATCTTCTAACTTTTAACTCTCTTAACAATAACACACCATATAAAATTAATCTGTTTGACAAATAATAATAAAATAAATAAATAAAAAACAAGCAAATGATTACATAAAATGATAAAGCTTGGCCTACATGTAAATGAAATATGGAAAAAACCAAAAACACTATTAACAGTATAGCCTACAGTTAAAATAGGTGAGTCTGGTGTTTGAAAGTTTTAAACATTAGCTCCTTCTGTAAGGGAATAGAGAAAGTCATGATAGATGATAGCTTATTCAGTTCATCACTCAGAAAGACTACAGAATAGCCTACAACATCTTTAAAGGCTTGTTCAGGGAAGTACTGCAGGATGCAGGAAATGGTTGAGTTATTATTTTAGGTATAGGGTGAATTTAGGGTGATCGGGACACTTTTTGCCATTGAGATCAACATCAGTGTTAATATTTCCGGATCATAAACTTTTTATTCCAATACTTTCATTATTATTTGTTATTATTTGATGATTGCAAAATAGAAATGATAGAGAAAATTATAGAGAAATTAGCTATATATATTAGAAATAGCCATCTTTTAATGAATATTAGTTCAAACAAGCCTTAAAATACATATGTTTGTATATTTCCATTTTTGTACCAACCTCAAAATTAGTAAACCAGCCCAGCTTCTTTTTAAGGTGAAGAAATTAGTCTTGCGATATTCAGAACTTATAAGTTGCTTTAATAGGCTAAAGCCTACAAAATAGGCTAAAAAAAAGTGGAAAAAGTATAAGCTTTTATTTCAAGAACTAAAGAGAAATGTCATACTGACTTAATCTTAGTAAAATTACCTAACTAAATTATCATAATCTTTCACAAATAAACATCATAATTTGAAAAAGTGGAAAGGTTTATTAAAAACATATGTTTTGTGTTCTAGTTTTACATGTAGGCATTCAGCTGATTCTGTTCAAATAAACTGTAATCAGGGTTCGTTGATTTCCATGTCTTCCACATATATGAACAATGAGCTCAAACTAAATTAGTGATCAGTTTCATTAAATCGCATGTAACACGTTCCTAAATGTGCTTACGTGTTGTTAACGCGTACCCATGGCGACCGGTCGCGAGTCCGGTAACCGATCGTCTTCCCAACGTGTTGTCTTCGTGTTAAGACACGGTGTAACACGTTTGTCTTTCTTACCCTAATTTAAGGTTCTTATACTTCGATTTTGTCCTTTATAGTCCCCATTTGATTACAGCAATTGCTGATTTATAAAGTTATGTGCAGTGTATTAATAAAGTTTATTACAGAGGCTAATTCGGAAAAGCACGAGATATATCACAAATTTTATCCATTGCTCAATAAAACGGAAGGTTCAGGAATAGATCTAGATCTAATTTCGTCTTATTTAATAGAAATATCCTGTAGCTGCACATTTAAATGCAGGGAAAACTGCAGTCCATATATTGATTATTTCTCTTTAGTTCTTGAAATAAAAGCTTAGATTTGACATACATTGTATTAGTTTGTTATTTAGCCTAATTTGTTTGCATATTTTTAATATATTGCAACTTAATTATGAATATTGCAAGACCTTGAAAAAGATTATTCACCTTAAAAAGAAGCTGGGGCTGGTTTACTTATTTTGAGGTCTGACACAAATATGATAATATACAAAAATATGTATTTCAAGGCTTGTTTGAACTGTTATTCATTAAAAGATGGCTATTTCTGTTTAAACATCAAATAATAACGAAAGTATTGGAATACATTTTTTATTTATTTTATTTTAGAATGTAAGTTAGGCTACAAACATTCAGCCATTACAGTCCGTGAATAAAGATCAAATAATTACAAATAACAACATACAAATCAAGTATGAAATTAATTAATAAATTCAAAAAATTTAATAAAAGTTTATGGTCGGAAATATAAACACAGAAGTTCCGGCTGTGATCAAAATTAGTAAATGACATTTGAAAGTAATTTTAGGCTTTAAATAAAGATTCTATTACAATTTTATTCCACTAGGTGTTGACCAGTGACTGATAAAACGTATTTGATGTAGCCTATCATTATATCATTCATTCAAGAGATCCCCTCAAAAACTCAGGATGACAAAGGACTCTGGTCTTTATTCATAAATGTATAAATACATTTTTTAATAGACACCATTTATACTAGAACCTCAAGTAAATTAGCCCACGTGTTATTTTGTTTAGATGTCTAATGTTTTGTTTTCAAAATCATTGGATTACTGTGAAAAAAATCCCTATTATCCAGAAACAAAAAAAGTATCTTAAAAGATTTTCTAATATATCTGGCATCTAGACTATACTATTATTACTGTTTCGAATATTAAAATGTACAATCTTACAGACTAGGATGAAGTCTTTATCTTCTAACTTTTAACTCTCTTAACAATAACACACCATATAAAATTAATCTGTTTGACAAATAATAATAAAATAAATAAATAAAAAAACAAGCAAATGATTACATAAAATGATAAAGCTTGGCCTACATGTAAATGAAATATGGAAAAAAACAAAAACACTAGTTAACAGTATAGCCTACAGTTAAAATAGGTGAGTCTGGTGTTTGAAAGTTTTAAACATTAGCTCCTTCTGTAAGGGAATAGAGAAAGTCATGATAGATGATAGCTTATTCAGTTCATCACTCAGAAAGACTACAGAATAGCCTACAACATCTTTAAAGGCTTGTTCAGGGAAGTACTGCAGGATGCAGGAAATGGTTGAGTTATTATTTTAGGTATAGGGTGAATTTAGGGTGATCGGGACACTTTTGCCATTGAGATGCCTTGGAAAGAGTGTCCCAATCACCCTAAATTCACCCTATCTCTGTATTTAGTGCCTGCAATGTCAATTTATAGTCTTTACACATCAGCTTGGATACTTGCATGGTAAAAAAAAAACATAATTCCAAGACGTTGACGTCACGTCAGGTCGTCACGTGGGTCACCCGCTCAGTCAGACGTTCAGAGAACAAGACGTTCGGATAGACGTTCGGTAAGACGTTCGATCGATCGATCGGTCGTTCGGATGTTTAATTTTTGCCCGGAGTGAGCGCCATACTTCAGCGCGATTTCATACCGATATAATTTGCGTCTTCTGTTGACGCCAAAGGATTCCCATTGAAAGCAACGGAGTTCCAATTTCGTCCATATCGTGACGCCGAGGGGTACCGTGGAGACGGTGATTGCTTTTGGGTCTTTTCTTCACACAAATCAATCGTTTGGCCTCGGAACAGTTGCAATAGCAGGACTTTTTCAATAAAGTGTGTCTGTTGTCTGTTATATTCTGTGTTTTATATCATATAATACGCAAATGGGCAGGTTTAGTGCGGGGTTGGGTTGGGTTGGGCTGTTTAAAACGTGTCTGAATAGCGTAAATAAAAATAAATAAATTTAAATAAAAGTGTGCTGGCTTATTACGTTGAGAATCACACTCCAACATCTCATAATAGAAAATAATAACCCAATAAATAATTTCATCACGATGATAACATTCACGTGCCCAACACGTCTGTATATGACGCCCTAGGCTTCTCATTGGAATCAGTGGAGTGCCCCTGAACGTCAAAAAATGACGCTTAAGGGGTACCCTGTGCGTTAAAAAGTGACGCCGAGGGGTCCTGACCAAGCGGCAATATGTGACGAGTTGGGAGTGAGACTGTGTTGGCCGCAACATCAGTGTTAATATTTCCGGATCATAACATTTTTATTCCAATACTTTCATTATTACTTGTTATTATTTGATGATTGCAAAATAGAAAAGATAGAGAAAATTATAGAGAAATTTTCTATATATATTAGAAATAGCCATCTTTTAATGAATATTAGTTCAAACAAGCCTTAAAATACATATGTTTGTATATTTCCATTTTTGTACCAACCTCAAAATAAGTAAACCAGCCCAGCTTCTTTTTAAGGTGAAGAAATTAGTCTTGCGATATTCATAACTTATAAGTTGCTTTAATAGGCTATAGCCTAAAAAATAGGCTAAAAAAGTGGAAAAAGTATAAGCTTTTATTTCAAGAACTAAAGAGAAATGTCATACTGACTTAATCTTACTAAAATTACCTAACTAAATTATCATAATCTTTCACAAATAAACATCACAATGTAAAAAAGTGGAAAGGTTTATTAAAAACATATGTTTAAGTGTTCTAGTTTTACATTTAGGCATTCAGCTGATTCTGTTCAAATAAACTGTAATCAAGGTTCGTTGATTTCCATGTCTTCCACATATGAACAATGAGCCCAAACTAAATTAGTGATCAGTTTCATTAAATCGCATGTAACACGTTCCTAAATGTGCTTACGTGTTGTTAACGCGTACCCGACCGGTCGGGAGTCCGGTAACCAATCGTCTTCCCAACGTGTTGTCTTCGTGTTAAGACACGGTGTAACACGTTTGACTTTCTTACCTTAATTTAATGTTGTTATACTTCGATTGTGTCCTTTATAGTCCCCATTTGATTACAGCAATTGCTGATTTATAAAGTTATGTGCAGTGAATTAATAAAGTTTAGTCTATTACAGAGGCTATTATTAACAAAACAGGCAAGCTCTGACGGCTAATTCGGAAAAGTACGAGATATATCACAAATTTTATCCATCGCTCATTAAAACGGAAGGTTCGGGAATAGATCTAGATCTAATTTCGTCTAATTTAATAGAAATATGCTGTAGCTGCGAAAACTGCAGTCCATTTATTGATTATTTCTCTTTAGTTCTTGAAATAAAAGCTTAGATTTGACATACGTTGTATTAGTTTGTTATTTAGCCTAATTTGTTTGCATAATTTTTATATATTGCAACTTAATTATGAATATTGCAAGACCTTGAAAAAGATTGTTCACCTTAAAAAGAAGCTGGGGCTGGTTTACTTATTTTGCGGTCTGATACAAATATGATAATATACAAAAAATATGTATTTCAAGGCTTGTTTGAACTGTTATTCATTAAAAGATGGCTATTTCTGTTTCGCAAATATCAAATAATAATGAAAGTATTGGAATACATTTTTTATTTGTTTTTATTTTATTTTAGAATGTAAGTTAGGCTACAAACATTCAGCCATTACAGTCCGTGATAATAATTACAAATAACAACAAAAAAATCAAGTATGAAATTAAGAAATAAATTCAAAAAATTTAATAAAAGTTTATGGTCGGAAATATAAACACAGAAGTTGTGGCTGTGATCAAAATGAGTAAATGACCTTTGAAAGTAATTTTAAGCTTTAAATAAAGATTCTATTACAATTTTATTCCACTAGGTGTTGACCAGTGACTGATAAAACGTATTTGATGTAGCCTATCATTATATCATTCATTCAAGAGATCCCTTCAAAAACTCAGGATGACAAAGGACTCTGGTCTTTATTCATAAATGTATAAATACATTTTTTAATAGACACCATGTTTAGTAGAACCTCAAGTAAATTAGGCCCACGTGTTATTTTGTTTAGATGTCTAATGTTTTGTTTTCAGAATCATTGGATTACAGTGAAAAAAATCCCTATTATCCAGAAACAAAAACAAAAAAGTATCTTAAAAGATTTTCTAATATATCTGGCATCTAGACTATACTATTATTACTGTTTCGAATATTAAAATGTACAATCTTACAGACTAGGATGAAGTCTTTATCTTCTAACTTTTAACTCTCTTAACAATAACACACCATATAAAATTAATCTGTTTGACAAATAATAATAAAATAAATAAATAAAAAAACAAGCAAATGATTACATAAAATGATAAAGCTTGGTATACATGTAAATGAAATATGTAAAAAAACAACAACATTAGTTAACAGTAGCCTACAGTTAAAATAGGTGAGTCTGGTGTTTGAAAGTTTTAAACATTAGCTCCTTCTGTCAGGGAATAGAGAAAGTCATGATAGATGATAGCTTTTTCAGTTCATCACTCAGAAAGACTACAGAATAGCCTACAACATCTTTAAAGGCTTGTTCAGGGAAGTACTGCAGGATGCAGGAAATAATTGAGTTATTATTTTAGGTATAGGGTGATCGGGACACTTTTGGCCATTGAGATGCCTTGGAAAAAGTGTCCCAATCACCCTAAATTCACCCTATCGCTGTATTTAGTTCCTGCAATGTCAATTTATAGTCTTTACACATCAGCTTGGATACTTACATGGTAAAAAAAAACATAATTCCAAGACGTTGACCTCACGTCAGGTCGTCACGTGGGTCACCCGCTCAGTCAGACGTTCAGAGAACAAGATTCGGATAGACGTTCGGTAAGACGTTCGATCGGTCGGTCGAATGTTTAATTTTGGCCCGGAGTGCGCGCCATAGCAAAGTCACTTTAATGACCCAATCGGAACGCCATATTTAATGACCCAATCGGAACGCCATAATTTTATAGAAATCACACCTCATATGCCGAACGTGACGTCTGCGTCTGCAGAACGTGACGTCTGCGTCTGCCACATCACTGGTTCATATGCCTAAACTTGAGGTCTGCTTCTGCTTGAAGGTGGTTTCAATAATGTGGGGTAAAAAAATCATTATGTTAGGTTGTGTCCCACTATAGGCTATTTACTTTTTTATGCTATTTACTTAACTGTTTAATAATTTTCTTCATTTTATTAACTTGAAAAGTCTCAAACACCAGTCTATATTCACTGCAGAAAGTAAGCTGACTTCTGACACTGCATTAAAGACTATAGGCCTATATTCTCTCAGATACATCGAGAGACTAATTTAGGCTTAAACACATAAGTAATAGCCTACATCTTTATAAATTATACAATTATATAAATGTATTTTCTTAATATTTCCCTTGTGGCCCATATGTTGTGAAATAAGGAGAGAAGTAGGCAAGTTGTTTTTTAAATGGTGTTTGAAAAAAGCTGTTCTTAATTTTCAAACTGATTATTGCAGTGGTCAGATGCATAGGCTCTTATAGACCGATAATAATTTAGGCACTATCTAGGCTATATAAAATTAATATAGGCTATTATTATTATTATTATTATTAGACCTAATGTTTTGGTTTTTATGGGCAAATAATATCTGTAATCTTTATGATCATCACAGCTCGGTGATGCCCTAAAGCAGAGGTAGGCCACTCAACAGGTGGCCCGCCGGTAGTAATTATTTCTTAAAGCTAAGCGCATCATTAAAAAGTGTGCTCGATACGCAGGCAGTGCTCACTTTCACTTGCATAATTTAAACATCACACTTTAATGATTTATATAGGCTAGCTCAGTAAAACAAACAGGCCCTGTGCAAATGTGATGGGCGAGGCCCAGTTATATTAACGGGGGTCTACTATTGCTATAGTGAACAATTTGTCGTTTATGTGGATATTTAAGATTTTTTTTTTTTTAACTGGATCAAACGCATTTGCAAGACCCCCTGAATCCACTTGAATTTGTCTGGACTGCTCTCTCCATTACAGATTTGCGCAAAACCTTTGCGGTATTTACTAAATGTCGATGAAAGAAATAATAATAATAATAATAATAATAATAATAATAATAATAATAATAATAATAATAATAATAAATAATTTAAAAAAAGATTAAAAGAGCGAAATGTTTGAATTTGCTTGCATTTGAATTTTGTTTGATTTTTTATTTTTACCATTTCGTTATTTTGACTTTGAATTTCGTTTGTTAAATATATTAACTAGTAAATTTAGAAAATTTTGAAATTAAAAACGTTGCGTTTAATAAACACTTTTTTTTTTTTTTTAAATGAAGACCGCATTGGAGTGGAGCACAAAAAGTTCAGTGTATTCCACAGCCTTTGTTATGGTGAGTGTACACAAATAAAAGTAACAGTTTATTGTTTATAAATATGTCCTCTTATCTGTATGGATAAAAATGACAGAGTTGTGTATCCGCTGTCATTAAGGAAAATATTCATCAGAATGTGTGAAACTCAATAAGCCTATATGAGCCTATATGTTTTCTTTAACCCTCTTGTCTGGTGCAATTTATTTTGTATATTAAACGCAAAGTTTTTAATTTCAAAAGCATTTCTAAATTATATTTATATTTCTAACAAACGAAATTCCAAGCCAAAAAAACGAAATGGTTAAAACATTGTAACATTTTACTCTTTTAATGTTAATTTCCTTCCATTGAAAATAATGGCTATAGTGTGGTGGCTGGGATATACACAAACTACCAACAACATAAGCTCTTTTTTTTTTTAGTTACAAGAAATTGTTAATAGGCCTGCACTTTTTATTCCAGATTTTAATGTTCATGTTCATTATTAATTTAAATAGTACAAATAATAGCAAGACTTACCTAGCAAGATAAACTGCATTTCTAAAGTAAAAACTGTAAATATTGTTTCAAATAAAGTCTTAATACGCAAATTTGTGGCTCTTCACATTTTATGGGGTTTAAATGTGCTCCCTTGGCCTCTGAACTTGAGTACCCCTGCCCTAAAGTATGAAATAATTACGGTGCAAACGAATTGTTGCTAATATTCATTAAATAATAAAAGTGGTCTAATAATAATAATAAAAATAATAGGCTAATAATCATTCTCATTTCACTAATGACATGTTGTTCAGTATCCACTCCTAACAGGACCTGCAAACGTTGTGTTTTTTAATGATTCTTTTGTTAGTGTATTTTTGTTCGTTTTTGGTCTTTTGTTAAATGTCATTTCTGCCACAATAGCAAAGCGACGATGTAAAATCTACGATATCAGTCAATCCATAATTTTTTATTTATAAAGCACATAAGAGCAGTGGTCACCAGCATTTTCACAACAGGATGTAACAGAACTAACACAATAAAAATTGCAATTCATAAACGCAGGGCAATTCAACGTGTAAATATAACATGAGCCAGCTCAGGGTTGCATTTCCCGATAACGTTGTGTCTTAGCGCGATACGAAGACTCTAAAGGTATAACTAAACTAAAGTTATACAATTTTTAGGCGTGTTTCCCGAACATAGGCCTACCTTAGGAGGTTGCACACCCATGTCACGTGACTACGGCTAAATGAATCGCCGAAGTGTTTCATCAGGTGCGCCTGTCAAAACTGCTTTGATTGAAAGGTGCGGGAACAAACCCCACAGTCACACATCTCATTCCCCACAGTTTAAAAGTGAAGTTAATCCATCTTCACCTCGTGGGTTTTGTGAGAGGATATACATTTTGTGATATAAGTAGGATTTATAGTGTAGGCCTACATGCTTTGGTTAGTTATATTTAGGCTAGATTTAATTTAGATATATTGACAGATAGGCAGTGACAGATAGTTAGGATAGATATAGGCTAGTGACACATTCATAAAGGCTAAGTCAGATAGTGACAGATAGCACAGCATAAGATATATAATTATATAGGCCTAGATATAGGCTATAGGCCAACTGCAGTAAACCTCAGGATAAACAGAAAGACTAACATTAGTGCGGATGCCACTCTTTTTATGATGTAACGATAGTGTTCCTGGTTCCGGCTGACCTAGTTAATGCAGCCTAAAAATCAGTCATTTGATTTGAATAAAGAAAGTTAAAAATGTTCTATGTGTATGCCATAGTAAAGAGATGCGTTTTTAGTCTAGATTTAAACTGACAGAGTGTGTCTGCTTCCCGAACAATGCTAGGAAGACTGTTCCAGAGTTTAGGTGCTAAATAGGAAAAGGATCGACCGCCTGCAGTTGATTTAGATATTCTAGGTATTTTCAACTGGCCAGAGTTTAGAGACCGCAATATACGTGATGGAGTATAATGCGTTAAGAGCTCGCTTAAGTACTGGGGAGCTAAACCATTTAGTGCTTTATAAGTAATAAGCAAGATTTTAAAATGTATGCGATGTTTAATAGGGAGCCAGTGCAGTGTTGACAGAACTGGACTAATATGATCGTACTTCCTGTACGATCTGAGTTGCATTGGCCGGATACAGGCCGTGTCCGGATCGGATGGTGGACCTGCATCTGGACATGACCAGCTCATCCTGGAGTGTCTGCTGAGACCGTGTCCATTAGTGTCTCCTCTAAATTTGCCTCACCGGCACGTCATCCTCAATTAACCTGTCTCCGGCGCAATAACTCCGATCTTTCAAGTATTCATATTCTTGTGTAATCGACGCGCCATCGTGCGTGATACCCAAAATTTTGAATTTTCCTATCTAATATGATTTATGACCTGCAAGGTTGCCAGAGTAATAATTATACACTGTTAATAATAGGCCAGAGGAGAACATGCACCCCGACTGAGTCTGGTTTCTCCCAAGGTTTATTTTTCTCCATCATGCCCTGATGGAGTTTTGGTTCCTTGCCACTGTCGCCTTTGGCTTGGCTTGCTCAGTTGGGGACACTCAAATTATGATCCAAGTTACTCAACTAAATATACAAATAGAATTTATTAATTTGGTCATATATAATTCTATAAACTATCCAAATTAAACTAGCCAAATCAAATTTTGTTGCAATGTTGATTGATATTGATTTATAGATATATATTCACAGGTGATATATAGATGGAGGCTCCAGAGATGCCGTACATCTGTGGTGTGGGAGCATTTCCATTTGGAAATACCAAATAAAGTGGGATGTGTGATTTGCAACAGTAGAAGTGAAAAGGCAAAACCCAAAACGCAAAACGCATGATCCATTAATTTATTGATAAATTTGTCAATACATAGGCCTCATTTGTAGGCTTATGTAGGACTACTTGCTAAAAAATATTTGTGCATGCCAGCAACAAGTGTCCTTTGTGAGAGGATTTTTTTCAAAGGCTGGAGAAATTATATGTAAAAAAAAAAAAAAGTCGGTTAATTCCTTCAACAGCAGAGAAATTTATATATTTTTTTAATAAACATGCAATGTAACAACTGTGACACATTGTGGCTGTATTTATTTTATTAATCTTCAATTTTCATGACAAAAAATAACAAGGAGTCTACAGGTTACAAAACCAAGTAGTTGTCAGACAGATGTTAAAAACTATTTTTTTTAACATAGATCACTGTCAAGGTTATTTCAGATCGATACATGCAGGTGACCACTAGATGGCGTCATTGAAACGGGTGTCGGGTGTTGTTTCGAAGCTTCGGCACATTTGCTTCAACTGTTTCAGTGCTTCACGAAGCCTCGGTCTGCCCATCACTAGCTTCTTATTCACGCGCAGGGGCGCTGCTAGCAATTTTGGGCCCTATGAAAGAATATGAAGTTGGGCCCCCCTAACGTACTATTTAGGGGGGTAATTTTGCCAGAAATGCAGAAATAAGACGTAATTTTCTTTTATTTGTTACTCTGGTAGATTGTACATTTATAATTTATATTACATTACTGCTAGTACTGTTACTACTAATAAAACCAATCTCTTGGGGCCCCCAAAAGTGCATGGGCCCTTAGAATCGTCCTAACTTTCCCCCCCTTAGCGGCACCCCTGTTCACGCGCAATATAGCGGTTTGCGGTTTCTCTATTTTTCACGCTTTTTCTAAGGGATCATGATAATTTTGCGTCTATTTTCAGAACGAACGAATGAAATTCAAATAACACTAATATATGACCGAAAATAGACTGTAAAACTAAAGGCACATAAATTACAGTAAATTATTGAACATTATTCAGCTTAATGTACGTTTTAGGGGCCATGTTGCTAGTATTGTGTCTATTTTCAGAAAATAATAATAAACTATTTCGAAATGTAAATGGCACTGATATATAAGTGAAAATGGCTGTTCAATTACAAAGATAGGCTAGGCCTATATAAAAAGTAATTACATCATTATTTATTTGTTGCACATGCCATCCTTTGAATGCATTAATGGATTAATTGAATAAAATAATTAAAACAATTTGTATACATTTCAGTGTCACAAGGTAACTGGACATTATGCCATCTCCAGCTTGGATCCAGCCTGTTATAAACGAAGACTTCAGATAACGCCAACACTTTTGAATAAGGACTCAAGAACATCAAACATGGATGATTATGCAACATTATCATGTTATCAGGTTACTTCGAATGCACACTACTTTTGCTTAAAGGCATTATCTTACAACTGTTCTTTCTAATATCATCTTGTAACAGACTATTGTGGTTTTGTAACATAGAAACATGCATTTTCAGTAAAGCTGCTCTGAAATATGTATAGTGAAAAGTGTTATACAAGTGAATGTGAATTAAACTGCATTGAATCGAACGAGCTCTTGAAATGTTGGTTACTGTACCACTTTGAAGTTATGGACCCGATCTCACACAGTTTGTAGACACATCACATTGTTGAGTCATTAAGGGTTGTTAAAGTTTCATTGGTGTCTTATGTGCAGTGTGCCCAATTTGAGGCAACTTTGTGCCCAATTGACTGTCACTATGCAACATTATGAGCAATTTTACCGTAGCATTATTGATCCCATGATTCCGAGAGATATGACACAATTAAACACGGAATTGCACAATTGACCCAATTGGGGGCGCTATACAACATTATGAGCAATATTACTGTAGCATTGTGAAGGTATGGATCTATGAATTTGACAGATGTGACAAAACAGTTACATGAGAAATTGCACTATTGGCCCAATTGGGGGCGCTGTATCTCCGCTACGGTTCAGACTGAACTTCAGGACAAGGATTTCTCAATCTTGAACTTTCTATATAGACTAATTGACTCTTTCTGGTGTCTCATCAACAATATTGTAGTCCATACTTTACATAACATATTTCAGGCCAAACAGTTATCAATCTTGAACTGGACAACCATAAAGAAGTCCATATTTGACTTACTGAACACTTTTCAAGTCAAATCTCGATATTGGACTCCATATATAGACTAATTGACTCCTTCTAATACCTTATCAACCATAAAGATGTTCATATTTTACATACTGAACATAGTTCAGGATGAGGATTTCTCAGTCTTGAACTTGACTAATTGACTAATGTCCCATAAAAATACAGAAGTCCATATTTTACATACTGAACACTTTTCAGGCCAAAGAATTCTTGATCTTGACCTTTATAGACTTATTGACTCCTGCTGTTTCATCAACAAAATGTTAGTCCATATTTTACATACTGAATATATTTCAGGACGAGGATTTCTCAATCTTGAACTTTCTATACAAAATAATTGACTCCTGATGTTTCATCAACCATACAGAAGATCATATTTGACATACTGAACACTTTTCAGGACAAAGAATTCTCGAATTAGAAATTTATATATAGACTATACAAAATACACTTTCTATACAAAATAATTGACTCCTTCTAATGCCTCAACAACCATAAAGCATCGCTTCGTTGTGCATTAAAGAGATAATTGAATAATGATAATTGCAATGAAAATGCACGTATCTCTTCAATGCACAGAGATTAATATTTCTGGACAAGGATTTCTCAACTTTGAACTTTCTATACAGTCTTATTGACTCCTTCTGATGCCTCATCAATCATACAGAAGTCCATATTTGACATAATGAACACTTTTCAGGCCAAAGAATTCTCGATCTTGAACTTTATTTTATAGAATTATTGAATCCTTTTGATGTCTTATAAACCATACAGTAGTCCATATTTGACATACTGTACATATTTCAGGACAAGGATTTCACAATCTTGAACTTCTATACAGACTAATCCTTCTAATGTCTCATCAAAAATACAGAAGTCCATATTTCACATACTGAATACTTTTCAGGCCAAAAAATTGTCTATCTTAAACTTTACATATAGACTTATTGACTCCTTCTAATGTTTCATCAACAATATGGTAGTCCATATTTTACATACTGAACATGTTTCAGGACAATGTTTTCACAATCGCGAACTTTCTATACAGACCAACTGACTGTTTCTGATGTCTCATCAACAATATGGTAGTCCATATTTTACATACTGAACATATTGCAAGACAGGTATTTCTCAACTTTGAACTTTCTATACAGTCTAATTGACTCCTTCTGAGATGTTAGAAGGAGTCAGTTAGTCTGTATAGAGAGTTCGCGATTGTAAAATCCTTGTCCTGAAATATGTTCGGTATGTAAAAAATGGACTACGGTGTGGTTGATAAGACATCAAATCTATAAAATAAAGTTCAAGATCGAGAATTCTTTGGCCTGAAAAGTGTTCAGTATGTCAAATATGGAAGGATTCAAAAAATCTATATGGCATGGCATACAATATCTCTTGCATTAAAGATACGTGCATTTTACGTGCATCATTCATTCTGATGCCTCATATCTCTTCAAAGCACAACACCCATTGGCAAATTTTATTATCTCTTAGAGTGCCCAACTGAAAGCGATTCAAAGCGATGCAAAGCATGTATGTGCAAATATCTCTTCAATGCACTCCTTCTGCATTAAAGAGATAATGCAGTTCATGTGTTCAATTATCTCGTCAATGCACAGTGGTCTTGTAAGCGATGCAAAGCACTCATCTCTTCAATGCACAAGTTCTTAAAGCGATAGGTCGTATATCTTCAATGCGCTAGTGCTTGTATGCAATGCAAAGCTATTATCTCTTCAATGCACAAGTGCTTGTTGAAAGGAAAATGCACGTGTCAATTCAATGCACAGAGATATTGCATGCAATGCAAAAGCAATTACTCTTCAAGTGCACAAGTTGTAAGCGATAAAAAGCAAGGACTTGCAATGAAAACGCACGTATCTCTTCAATGCACAGATATCTTATTTGCAATGCAAACGCACTTATCTCTCAATGTACAACACGCTCATGTATGTGCAATTATCTCTTCAATGCACAACGCATTCATGTATGTGCAAATATCTCTTCAATGCACAACGCATTCATGTACGTGCAGTTATCTCTTCAATGTACAGTATGCAAAAGCAACGACTTGCAATTAAAATGCACGTATCTTCAATGCAAGATATATTGTATGCCATGCAAAAGTTTGTATCTCTTCAATGAACAATTTTATTGTATGCATCTTAAGTAATGCAAACGCACTTATCTCTCAATGCACAAGTTCTTGTAAGCGATGCAAAGCACGTATATCTTCAATGCGCTAGTTCTTATATGCAATGCAAAGATGTCTCTTTAATGCACAATGATACCTTAAATGGAATGCAAAATCAGTTATCTATTTAATGCACAACGCGTTCATGTATGAGCAATTATCTCTTCAATGCACAACATGTAAGCAATGCAAAAACCATAACTTGCAATGAAAATGCACGTATATAGATATCGGAGCACAGATATCTTGTTTGCAATGCAAACGCACTTATCTCAATGCATAGCGTTCATGTATGTGCAATCATCTCTTCAATGTACAACGAATCGATGCAAATGCAGTGACTTACAATGGAAATGCAAGTATCTTCAATGCACATAGATAATGTATGCAATGCAAAAGCATTTACCTCGTCAATGCACAATTTATTGTATGCATCTTAAGTAATGCAAACGCACTTATCTCTCAATGCGCTGGTTCTTGTATGCAATGCAAAGCTATTATCTCTTCAATGCTTGCTTGCAATGCAAAAACAATTACTCTTCAAGTCCACAAGTTGTAAGCGAGGTTTGTGTACAATAAAAAGCAGTTTTCGCTTCAAAATGAACATTTAAGCCATGCAAAGCATTTTTCAGGTTGCTAGTTCTTGTATGCAATGCAAACATACAAGATCTTCGATGCACGAGATCTTGTAAGTTATGCAATGCAAATGCACTTATCTCTTCTTGAATGCAATCCAAAAACGTTTATCCCTTCAATGCACAAGTTATTGTAAGCGATGCATAGCACTTATCTCTTCAATGCACAAACACGTACATGTATGTGCAATTATCTCTTCAATGCACAACGAAGCGATGCAAAAGCAACTACTTACAATGAAAATGCACGTATGAATGCACAGAGATATTGTATGCATTTTAAGTAATGCAAACACACTTATTTCTTCAATGCGCTAGTTCGTGTATGCAATGCAAAGCTATTAAATGCACAAGTGCTTGTATGCAATGCAAAAACAATTACTCTTTAAGTGCACAAGTTGTAAACAACACAAAAGCAAGGACTTGCAATGAAAAAGCACTTATCTCTTTAATGCACAGATTTGCGATGCAAACGCACTTATCTCTCAATGCACAACAAGCTCACTTATCTCACACGTTCATGTATGTGCAAATATCTCTTCAATGCAAAACGCATTCGTGTATGTGCAGTTATCTCTTCAATGCGCTTGGTCTTGTATGCAATGAAAATGCAAGTATCACTTCAATGCACAGATATCTTGTTTGCAATGAAAACGCACTTATCTATTCAATGCAGAGGTTTGTGTACAATAAAAAGCAGTTCATGTAAGCCATGCAAAAGCAACGACTTGCAATAAAAATACACGTATTTCTTCAACGCACAATGATATTGTATGCAATGCATGTAAGCAATGCAAAGCACGTTTCAGTGTGCTAGTTCTTGTATGCAATGCAAACATACTTATATCTTCAATGCACGAGATCTCGTAAGTTATGCGGACTTGCAATGCAAATGCACTTCTCTCTTCTTGAATGCAATGCAAAAACATTCATCCCATTAAAGCACAAGTTCTTGTATACTATGCAAATGCCCTTCAATGCTCTTCAATGCGCAAAGCATTCATGTATGTGCAAATATCTCTTCACTGTTCATGTGTTCAATTAGCTCGTCAATGCACAGTGGTCTTGTATGCAATGCAAAAGCAGTTTTCTCTTCAATGCACAAGTTATTGTAAGCGATGCAAAGCACTTATCTCTTCAATGCACAACGAAGCGATGCAAAAGCAACGACTTGCAATGAAAATGCACGTATCTTCCATGCACAGAGCATTTTCCTCTTCAATGAACAATTTATTGTATGCATCTAAGTAATGCAAACGCACTTTATCTCTCAATGCGCTAGTTCTTATATGCAATGCAGAGATATACAATATGCTTATATGCTTACAAGAGATATCTCTTCAATGCACAATGATACCTTTTATGGAATGAAAAATCAGTTTTCATTGCAAACAAAATATCTGTGTATACATGCATTTTCAATGCAAGTCCCTGTTTTTGTATCGCACATTTTGTTGTGCACTTGAAGAGTAATTGCTTTTGCATTACATACAAGATATCTGTGCATTGAAGAGATAACTGCACATAAATTAATGCGTTGTGCATTGAAGAGCTATTTGCACATACATGAACGTGTTGTGCATTGAGATACGTGCGTTTGCATTGCAAATAAGATATCTGCATTGAAGAGATATGTGCATTTTCATTGCAAGTCATTGTTTTTGCATTGCTTACATCTTGTTGTGCATTGAAGAGATAATTGCTCATACATGAACGCGTTGTGCATTAAATAGATAACGCACTTATCTATTCAATGCAGAGGTTTGGGTACAATAAAAAGCAGTTTTCGCTTCAAAATGAACAACGCGTTGCCATGCAAAGCCATGCAAAGCACTTTTCAGTGTGCTAGTTCTTGTATGCAATGCAAACATACAAGATCTTCAATGCACGAGATCTTGTAAGGTATGTAATGCAAATGAACGTATATCTTGAATGCAATGCAAAAACATGTATCCCTTCAATAAACAAGTTCTTGTATATTATGCAAATGCACTTACTGTTCAATGCGCAAAGCATTCATGTACGTGCAAATATCTCTTCACTGTTCATGTGTTCAATTATCTCGTCAATGCACAGTGGCCTTGTATGCAATGCAAAAGCATTTACCTCTTCAATGCACAATTTATTGTATGCATCTTAAGTAATGCAAACGCACTTCAATGCGCTGGTTCTTGTATGCAATGCAAAGCTATTATCTCTTCAATGCTTGCTTGCAATGTAAAAACAATTACTCTTCAAGTCCACAAGTTGTAAGCGAGGTTTGTGTACAATAAAAAGCAGTTTTCGCTTCAAAATGAACATGTAAGCCATGCACAGCATTTTTCAGTGTGCTAGTTCTTGTATGCAATGCAAACATACAAGATCTTCAATGCACGAGATCTTGTAAGTTATGCAATGCAAATGCACTTATCTCTTCTTGAATGCAATGCAAAAACGTTTATCCCTTCAATGCACAAGTTATTGTAAGCGATGCATAGCACTTATCTCTTCAATGCACAAACACGTACATGTATGTGCAATTATCTCTTCAATGCACAACGAAGCGATGCAAAAGCAACTACTTACAATGAAAATGCACGTATGAATGCACAGAGATATTGTATGCATCTTAAGTAATGCAAACACACTTATCTCTTCAATGCGCTAGTTCTTGTATGCAATGCAAAGCTATTAAATGCACAAGTGCTTGTATGCAATGCAAAAACAATTACTCTTTAAATGCACAAGTTGTAAGCAACACAAAAGCAAGGACTTGCAATGAAAAAGCCCTTATCTCTTTAATTCACAGATTTGCGATGCAAACGCACTTATCTCTCAATGCACAACAAGTTCACTTATCTCTCTTCACTTATGATATTTTCACTTATGATATTTGTTGATTATGATATTGATAGTTCACTTATGATATTTGCACTTACACGTTCATGTATGTGCAAATATCTCTTCAATGCAAAATGCATTCGTGTATGTGCAGTTATCTCTTCAATGCGCTTGGTCTTGTATGCAATGAAAATGCAAGTATCACTTCAATGCACAGATATCTTGTTTGCAATGAAAACGCACTTATCTATTCAATGCAGAGGTTTGTGTACAATAAAAAGCAGTTTTCGCTTCAAAATGAACCATGTTCATGTAAGCCATGCAAAAGCAACGAATTGCAATAAAAAATCACGTATTTCTTCAACGCACAATGATATTGTATGCAATGCATGTAAGCAATGCAAAGCACTTTTCAGTGTGCTAGTTCTTGTATGCAATGCAAACATACTTATATCTTCAATGCACGAGATCTCGTAAGTTATGCAATTGCACGGACTTGCAATGCAAATGCACTTCTCTCTTCTTGAATGCAATGCAAAAACATTCATCCCTTCAATGCACAAGTTCTTGTATACTATGCAAATGCCCTTATCTCTTCAATGCGCAAAGCATTCATGTATGTGCAAATATCTCTTCACTGTTCATGTGTTCAATTAGCTCGTCAATGCACAGTGGTCTTGTATGCAATGCAAAAGCAGTTTTCTCTTCAATGCACAAGTTATTGTAAGCGATGCAAAGCACTTCAATGCACAACGAAGCGATGCAAAAGCAACGACTTACAATGAAAATGCACGTATCTTCAATGCGCAGAGATATTGTATGTAATGCAAAAGCATTTACCTCTTCATTGCACAATTTAATGTATGCATTTTAAGTAATGCAAACGCACTTATCTCTTCAATGCACAACGAGCGATGCAAAAGCAACGACTTGCAATGAAAATGCACGTATCTTCAATGCACAGAGCATTTTCCTCTTCAATGAACAATTTATTGTATGCATCTAAGTAATGCAAACGCACTTATCTCTCAATGCGCTAGTTCTTATATGCAATGCAGAGATATTACAATATGCTTATATGCTTACAAGAGATATCTCTTCAATGCACAATGATACCTTTTATGGAATGCAAAATCAGTTTTCATTGCAAACAAGATATGTGTGTATTGAAGAGATACGTGCATTTTCATTGCAAGTCCCTGTTTTTGTATCGCACAAAAACAACATGTGCATTTGAAGAGTAATTGCTTTTGCATTACATACAAGATATCTGTGCATTGAAGAGATAACTGCACATAAATTAATGCGTTGTGCATTGAATAGCTATTTGCACATACATGAACGTGTTGTGCATTGAGATACGTGCGTTTGCATTGCAAATAAGATATCTGCATTGAAGTTTCAAGTCATTTTCATTTCAAGTCATTGTTTTTGCATTGCTTACATCTTGTGCATTGAAGAGATAATTGCTCATACATGAACGCGTTGTGCATTAAATAGATAACGCACTTATCTATTCAATGCAGAGGTTTGCGTACAATAAAAAGCAGATTTCGCTTCAAAATGAACAACGCGTTCATATAAGCCATGCAAAGCACTTTTCAGTGTGCTAGTTCTTGTATGCAATGCAAAAACATTTATCCCTTCAATGCACGAGATCTTGTAAGGTATGTAATGCAAATGCACTTATATCTTGAATGCAATGCAAAAACATTTATCCCTTCAATGCACAAGTTCTTGTATATTATGCAAATGCACTTACTGTTCAATGCGCAAAGCATTCATGTACGTGCAAATATCTCTTCACTGTTCATGTGTTCAATTATCTCGTCAATGCACAGTGGCCTTGTATGCAATGCAAAAGCAGTTTTCTCTTCAATGCACAAGTTATTGTAAGAGATGCAAAGCACTTATCTCTTCAATGCACAAACGCGTACATGTATGTGCAATTATCTCTTCAATGCACAACGAAGCGATGCAAAAGCAACGACTTACAATGAAAATGCACGTATCTTCAATGCACAGAGATATTGTATGTAAGGCAAAAGCATTTACCTCTTCAATGCACAATTTATTGTATGCATTTTAAGTAATGCAAGCGCACTTATCTCTCAATGCTCATGCATGTGCAAATATCTCTTCAATGACAACCCATTCATGTATGTGCAGTTATCTCTTAAATGCACAGATATCTTGTATGCAATGCAAAAGCAATTACTCTTCAAGTGCACAACAATTTGTAAGCGATACAAAACAGGGACTTGCAATGAAAATGCACTTATCTCTTTAATGCACAGATATCTTGTTTGCAATGAAAACGCACTTATCTATTCAATGCAAAGGTTTGTGTACAATAAAAAAACGCAGTTTTCGCTTCAAAATGAAAGCCATGCAAAAGCAACGACTTGCAATGAAAATTCACGTATTTCTTCAACGCACAAAGATATTGTATGCATTGCATGTGAGCGATGCAAAGCACTTTTTAGGGTGCTAGTTCTTGTATGCAATGCAAACATACTTATCTCTTCAATGCACGAGATCTTGTAAATTATGCAACAGCACGGACTTGCAATACAAATGCACTTATCTCTTCTTGAATGCAATGCAAACACGTATCCCTTCAATGCACAATCAAGTTCTTGTATTGCAAATGCACTTATCTCTTCAATGCGCAAATCAAAATTCTATGTGCAAATATCTCTTCACTGTTCGTGTTCAATTATATCGTCAATGCAAAGTGGTCTTGTATGCAATGCACAAGCAGTTTTCTCATCAATGCACAATTTGTACTTGTATGCAATGCAAAAACAATTACTCTTCAAGTGCACAAGTTGTAAGCAATATTGCAATAAGGACTTGCTCTGGGTTCGGGCAAAATTCCGAGCCCGGAGCCCTCCCCCGGACAGCACGCCATACGCATAATATTTACTCTATTTAATTTGATGTAAGTGTGAACTCGTGAATATATTGTATGCAATGCATAAGTTCTTGTAAGCGATGCAAAGCACTTATCTCTTCAATGCACAGAGATCTTGTATGCAATTCACAAGCAAGAACGTGCAATGCAAACGCATTTATCTCTTCAATGCACAGATATATTGTATGCAATGCATAAGTTCTTGTAAGCATTTATCTCTTCAGTGTGCTAGTTCTTGTAAGCGATGTAAAGCACTTATCTCTTCAATGGACAGAGATCTTGTAAGCTATGCAAAAGCAAGAACGTGTAATAAACTTATCTCTTAAATGCACAATGAAATGCACAAGTTGTACAAGTTTTTGTAAAGGATGCAAAAGCAATTATCTCTTTTCGCGCACAACGATATCATATATGCAATGCAATGCAAATTCTATTATATCTTCAATTTACAACGCATGGCTGTATGCAATGCAAAAGCAAGTGTCTCCAATGCAAAACGAGATCTTATATTCAATGCAAAGCTCTATATCGTCAATGCAATTTTTACTTGCTGAACGTAATTCAGTACAAGGATTTTCAATCTTGAACTTCCTATACAGAATAATTGACTCCTTACATATTTTAGATATTGAAAATATTTCAGTACAAGAATTTCTCAATCTTTGAAGTTCTATACAGACTAATGAATGCTTCTGGTGTGTCATCAACAATATGGTATTGCATATTTTACATACTTAACATTTTTTAGACCAAGCAGATAGCAATTTTGAACTTTCAATAAAGACCAATTGAGTCCTTCTGATGTCTCAAAAAAAATGGTAGTACATATTTTACCGACTGAACAGATTTCTCAGTCTTGAACTTTCTATACAGTCTTATTGACTCATCAATCATATAGAAGTCCATATTTGACATTCTGAACACTTTTCAGACAAAAGAATTCTCAAACATAAACTTTATATATAGACTTATTGACTCCTTCTAATGCTTCATCAACAATATGGTAGTCCATATTTTTCATACTGGACATATTTCAGGACAAGGATTTCTCAATCAATTTGACTATACAGAAAGTTCAAGATTGAAAAATCCATGTCCTGATATATGTTATGTAAAATATGGACTTCCATATTGTTGATGAAACCATAAGGAGTCAATAAGAAAAAATAAAGTTTAACATAGGGAATTCTTTAGCCTGAAAAGTGTTTAGTATGTCAAATATGGACTTCTGTATGATTGATGAGGCATCAGAAGGAGTCAATTAGACTGTATAGAAAGTTTGAGATTGCGAAATCCTTGTCCTGAAATATGCTATGGACTACCATTTTGTTGTTGAAACATCAGAAGGAGTCAATAAGTCTATATATAAAGTTCGAGATCGCGAATTCATTGGCCTGAAAAGTGTACAGTAAATAAAAATGTCCGACTTTATAGTTGATGATTTCCTTAGGAGTCAATTAGTCTGTATAGAAAGTTCAAAGTTGAGAAATCCTTGTCCTGAAATATGTTATGTAAAATATGGACTTCCATATTGTTGATGAAATATCAAAAGGAGTCAATAAGACTATATATAAGGTTTAAGATCGAGATTTCTTTGCCCTGAAAAGTGTGCAGTAAGTCAAAAATGTACTTCTTTGCGGTTGATGATTCGTAAGGAGTCAATTAGTCTGTATAGAAATTTTGAGATTGAGAAAACCTTGTCCTGAAATATGTTACGAAAAAAATGGACTTCCATATTGTTGATGAAACATCATAAGGAGTCAATAAGACTATATATAAGTTTAAGTCTAAGGGTTCAGTCTAAGGGTTCAGTCTAGACTGTAAAGACTGTTGAAGATTGAGAAATCCTTGTCCTGAAATATGTTCATACTTTAAAATACAGACTACCATACTGTTGATGAAACCATTAAAAGTCCATTTATAAAGTTTAAGATCGAGAAATCCTTGGCTTGAAAAGTGTTCAGTATGTCAAATATGGACTACTGTTGATTGATGCGACATCAGAAGGAGTCAATTAAACTGTATAGAAAGTTCAAGATTGAAAAATCCTTGTCCTGAAATACATTATGTAAAATATGGACTTCCATACTGTTGATGAAACATCATAAGGAGTCAATAAGACTAAATATAAAGTTTAAGATCGAGAATTCTTTGACCTGAAAGTGTTCAGTATGTGATATATGGACTTCAGTATGATTAATGAGGCATCAGAAGGAGTCAACAAGTCTCTTTAGAAATTTCAAGATTGTGAATTCCTTGTTCTGAAATATGTTCAATCTGTAAAATATGGACTGCCATACTGTTGATGAAACATCATTAATATTCAATAAGTCTATATATAAAGTTTAAGATCGAGAATTCTTTGGCCTGAAAAGTGTTCAGTAAGTAAAAAAATGTACTTCTTTATGGTTGATGAGGCATCAGAAGAAGTCGATTAGACTGTAAAGACAGTTCAAGATTGAGAAATCCTTGTCCTGAAATAAGTTCAGTATGTTAAATATGGACTACCATTTTGTTGTTGAAACATCAGAAGGAGTCAATTTGTCTATATATAAAGTTCAAAATCGGGAATTCATTGGCCTGAAAAGTGTTCAGTATGTCAAATACGGACTTCTGTTTGATTGATAAGGCATGAGAAGGAGTCAATAGACTGTATAGAAAGTTCAAGATTGAGAAATCCTTGTCCTGAAATATGTTCAATCTGTAAAATATGGACTACCATACTGTTGATGAAACATCATTAATAGTCAATAAGTCTATATATAAAGTTTAAGACCGAAAATTCATTGGCTTGAAAAGTGTTCAGTATGTAAAATATGGACTTCTGTATGATTGATTAGGCATGAAAAGGAGTCAATTAGACTGTATAGAAAGTTCAAAGTTGAGAAATCCTTGTCCTGAAAAATGTTCTGTATGTAAAATATGGACTACCATATTGTTGATGAGACATCAGGAGTCATTTAGTCTATAAATAACGTTTAAGATCGATAATTCTTTAGCCTGAATAGTGCTTAGTATGTCAAATATGGCCTTCTGTATGATTTATGAGGAATCAGATGGAGTCAATTAGACTGTATAGAAAGTTCAAGATTGAGAAATCCTTGTCCTGAAATATGTTCAAACTGTAAAATATGGACTACCATACTGTTGATGAAACATCATTAATAGTCAATAAGTCTATTTATAAAGTTTAAGATCGAGAATTCTTTGGCTTGAAAAGTGTTCAGTATGTCAAATATGGACTTCTGTTGATTAATGCAGCATCAGAAGGAGTCAATTAGACTGTATAGAAAGTTCAAGATTGAGAAATCCTTGTCCTGAAATATGTTATGAAAATATGGACTTCCATATTGTTGATGAAACATCAAAAGGAGTCAATAAGACTATATATAGGTTTAAGATCGAGATTTCTTTGCCCTGAAAAGTGTGCAGTAAGTCAAAAATGTACTTCTTTGCGGTTGATGATTCGTAAGGAGTCAATTAGTCTGTATAGAAATTTTGAGATTGAGAAAACCTTGTCCTGAAATATGTTACGAAAAAAATGGACTTCCATATTGTTGATGAAACATCATAAGGAGTCAATAAGACTATATATAAGTTTAAGATCGGGAATTATTTGGCCTGAAAAGTGTTCAGTATGTCAAATATGGACTTCTGTATGATTGATGAGGCATCAGAAGGAGTCAATTAGACTGTATAGAAAGTTTGAGATTGCGAAATCCTTGTCCTGAAATATGTTCAGTATATAAAATATGGACTACCATATTGATGATGAGACATCAGAAGGAGTCATTTATTCTATATATAAAGTTCAAGATTGAGAAATCCTTGTCCTGAAATATGTTCAATCTGTAAAATATGGACTACCATAATGTTGATGAAACATCATTAATAGTCAATAAGTCTATATATAAAGTTTAAGATCGAGAATTCTTTGCCCTGAAAAGTGTTCAGTTAGTAAAAAATTTACTTCTTTATGGTTGATGATTCGTAAGGAGTGAATTAGTCTGTATAGAAAGTTTGAGATTGAGAAATCCTTGTCCTGAAATATGTTATGTAAAATATGGAC
Source organism: Gobiocypris rarus (assembly GCA_023029165.1). Classification (NCBI taxonomy): domain Eukaryota; kingdom Metazoa; phylum Chordata; class Actinopteri; order Cypriniformes; family Gobionidae; genus Gobiocypris; species Gobiocypris rarus. Next base: position 15,454,740 of record CM040911.1, on the reverse strand, counting down.
TTCCATATTGTTGATGAAACATCAGAAGGAGTCAATAAGACTATATATAAAGTTTAAGATCGGGATTTCTTTGGCCTGAAAAGTGTTCAGTAAGTCAAAAATGTACTTCTTTGTGGTTGATGATTCGTTAGGCGTCAATTAGTCTGTATAGAAAGTTTGAGATTGAGAAATTCTTGTCATGAAATATGTTCAGTATGTAAAATATGGACTACCATACTGTTGATGAAACATCATTAATAGTCAATAAGTCTATATATAAAGTTTAAGATCGAGAATTCTTTGGCCTAAAAAGTGTTCAGTAAGTAAAAAAAATTAATTCTTTATGGTTGATGAGGCATCAGAAGAAGTCGATTAGACTGTAAAGAGAGTTCAAGATTGAGAAATCCTTGTCCTGAAATATGTTCAATCTGTAAAATATGGACTACCATAATGTTGATGAAACATCATTAATAGTCAATAAGTCTATATATAAAGTTTAAGATCGAGAATTCTTTGCCCTGAAAAGTGTTCAGTTAGTAAAAAATTTACTTCTTTATGGTTGATGATTCGTAAGGAGTGAATTAGTCTGTATAGAAAGTTTGAGATTGAGAAATCCTTGTCCTGAAATATGTTATGTAAAATATGGACTTCCATATTGTTGATGAAACATCAGAAGGAGTCAATAAGACTATATATAAAGTTTAAGATCGGGATTTCTTTGGCCTGAAAAGTGTTCAGTAAGTCAAAAATGTACTTCTTTGTGGTTGATGATTCGTTAGGCGTCAATTAGTCTGTATAGAAAGTTTGAGATTGAGAAATTCTTGTCCTGAAATATGTTCAGTATGTAAAATATGGACTACCATACTGTTGATGATACATCATTAATAGTCAATAAGTCTATATATAAAGTTTAAGATCGAGAATTCTTTGGCCTGAAAAGTGTTCAGTAAGTAAAAAAATGTACTTCTTTATGGTTGATGAGGCATCAGAAGAAGTCGATTAGACTTTAAAGACAGTTCAAGATTGAGAAATCCTTGTCCTGAAATATGTTATGTAAAATATGGACTTCCATATTGTTGATGAAACATCAAAAGGAGTCAATAAGACTATATATAAGGTTTAAGATCGAGATTTCTTTGCCCTGAAAAGTGTGCAGTAAGTCAAAAATGTACTTCTTTGCGGTTGATGATTCGTAAGGAGTCAATTAGTCTGTATAGAAATTTTGAGATTGAGAAAACCTTGTCCTTAAATATGTTACGAAAAAAATGGACTTCCATATTGTTGATGAAACATCATAAGGAGTCAATAAGACTATATATAAGTTTAAGATCGGGAATTATTTGGCCTGAAAAGTGTTCAGTATGTCAAATATGGACTTCTGTGTGATTGATGAGGCATCAGAAGGAGTCAATTAGACTGTATAGAAAGTTTGAGATTGAGAAATCCTTTCCTGAAATATGTTCAGTATATAAAATATGGACTACCATATTGATGATGAGACATCAGAAGGAGTCATTTAGTCTATATATAAAGTTAAGATTGAGAAATCCTTGTCCTGAAATATGTTCAATCTGTAAAATATGGACTACCATAATGTTGATGAAACATCATTAATAGTCAATAAGTCTATATATAAAGTTTAAGATCGAGAATTCTTTGCCCTGAAAAGTGTTCAGTTAGTAAAAAATTTACTTCTTTATGGTTGATGATTCGTAAGGAGTGAATTAGTCTGTATAGAAAGTTTGAGATTGAGAAATCCTTGTCCTGAAATATGTTATGTAAAATATTGACTTCCATATTGTTGATGAAACATCAGAAGGAGTCAATAAGACTATATATAAAGTTTAAGATCGGGATTTCTTTGGCCTGAAAAGTGTTCAGTAAGTCAAAAATGTACTTCTTTGTGGTTGATGATTCGTTAGGTCAATTAGTCTGTATAGAAAGTTTGAGATTGAGAAATTCTTGTCATGAAATATGTTCAGTATGTAAAATATGGACTACCATACTGTTGATGATACATCATTAATAGTCAATAAGTCTATATATAAAGTTTAAGATCGAGAATTCTTTGGCCTGAAAAGTGTTCAGTAAGTAAAAAAATGTACTTCTTTATGGTTGATGAGGCATCAGAAGAAGTCGATTAGACTTTAAAGACAGTTCAAGATTGAGAAATCCTTGTCCTGAAATATGTTATGTAAAATATGGACTTCCATATTGTTGATGAAACATCAAAAGGAGTCAATTAGACTATATATAAGGTTTAAGATCGAGATTTCTTTGCCCTGAAAAGTGTGCAGTAAGTCAAAAATGTACTTCTTTGCGGTTGATGATTCGTATGAGGAAGTCAATTAGTCTGTATAGAAATTTTGAGATTGAGAAAACCTTGTCCTTAAATATGTTACGAAAAAAATGGACTTCCATATTGTTGATGAAACATCATTAATAGTCAATAAGACTATATATAAAGTTTAAGATCGGGAATTATTTGGCCTGAAAAGTGTTCAGTATGTCAAATATGGACTTCTGTATGATTGATGAGGCATCAGAAGGAGTCAATTAGACTGTATAGAAAGTTTGAGATTGCGAAATCCTTGTCCTGAAATATGTTCAGTATATAAAATATGGACTACCATATTGATGATGAGACATCAGAAGGAGTCATTTAGTCTATATATAAAGTTCAAGATTGAGAAATCCTTGTCCTGAAATATGTTCAATCTGTAAAATATGGACTACCATAATGTTGATGAAACATCATTAATAGTCAATAAGTCTATATATAAAGTTTAAGATCGAGAATTCTTTGCCCTGAAAAGTGTTCAGTTAGTAAAAAATTTACTTCTTTATGGTTGATGATTCGTAAGGAGTGAATTAGTCTGTATAGAAAGTTTGAGATTGAGAAATCCTTGTCCTGAAATATGTTATGTAAAATATGGACTTCCATATTGTTGATGAAACATCAGAAGGAGTCAATAAGACTATATATAAAGTTTAAGATCGGGATTTCTTTGGCCTGAAAAGTGTTCAGTAAGTCAAAAATGTACTTCTTTGTGGTTGATGATTCGTTAGGCGTCAATTAGTCTGTATAGAAAGTTTGAGATTGAGAAATTCTTGTCATGAAATATGTTCAGTATGTAAAATATGGACTACCATACTGTTGATGATACATCATTAATAGTCAATAAGTCTATATATAAAGTTTAAGATCGAGAATTCTTTGGCCTGAAAAGTGTTCAGTAAGTAAAAAAATGTACTTCTTTATGGTTGATGAGGCATCAGAAGAAGTCGATTAGACTTTAAAGACAGTTCAAGATTGAGAAATCCTTGTCCATAAATATGTTCAATCTGTAAAATATGGACTACCATACTGTTGATGAAACATCATTAATAGTCAATAAGTCTATATATAAAGTTTAAGACCGAAAATTCATTGGCTTGAAAAGTGTTCAGTATGTAAAATATGGACTTCTGTATAATTGATTAGGCATGAAAAGGAGTCAATTAGACTGTATAGAAAGTTCAAAGTTGAGAAATCCTTGTCCTGAAAAATGTTCTGTATGTAAAATATGGACTACCATATTGTTGATGAGACATCAGGAGTCATTTAGTCTATAAATAACGTTTAAGATCGATAATTCTTTAGCCTGAATAGTGCTTAGTATGTCAAATATGGCCTTCTGTATGATTTATGAGGAATCAGATGGAGTCAATTAGACTGTATAGAAAGTTCAAGATTGAGAAATCCTTGTCCTGAAATATGTTCAAACTGTAAAATATGGACTACCATACTGTTGATGAAACATCATTAATAGTCAATAAGTCTATTTATAAAGTTTAAGATCGAGATTTCTTTGCCCTGAAAAGTGTGCAGTAAGTCAAAAATGTACTTCTTTGCGGTTGATGATTCGTAAGGAGTCAATTAGTCTGTATAGAAATTTTGAGATTGAGAAAACCTTGTCCTGAAATATGTTACGAAAAAAATGGACTTCCATATTGTTGATGAAACATCATAAGGAGTCAATAAGACTATATATAAGTTTAAGATCGGGAATTATTTGGCCTGAAAAGTGTTCAGTATGTCAAATATGGACTTCTGTATGATTGATGAGGCATCAGAAGGAGTCAATTAGACTGTATAGAAAGTTTGAGATTGCGAAATCCTTGTCCTGAAATATGTTCAGTATATAAAATATGGACTACCATATTGATGATGAGACATCAGAAGGAGTCATTTAGTCTATATATAAAGTTCAAGATTGAGAAATCCTTGTCCTGAAATATGTTCAATCTGTAAAATATGGACTACCATAATGTTGATGAAACATCATTAATAGTCAATAAGTCTATATATAAAGTTTAAGATCGAGAATTCTTTGCCCTGAAAAGTGTTCAGTTAGTAAAAAATTTACTTCTTTATGGTTGATGATTCGTAAGGAGTGAATTAGTCTGTATAGAAAGTTTGAGATTGAGAAATCCTTGTCCTGAAATATGTTATGTAAAATATGGACTTCCATATTGTTGATGAAACATCAGAAGGAGTCAATAAGACTATATATAAAGTTTAAGATCGGGATTTCTTTGGCCTGAAAAGTGTTCAGTAAGTCAAAAATGTACTTCTTTGTGGTTGATGATTCGTTAGGCGTCAATTAGTCTGAATAGAAAGTTTGAGATTGAGAAATTCTTGTCATGAAATATGTTCAGTATGTAAAATATGGACTACCATACTGTTGATGAAACATCATTAATAGTCAATAAGTCTATATATAAAGTTTAAGATCGAGAATTCTTTGGCCTAAAAAGTGTTCAGTAAGTTAAAAAAATTACTTCTTTATGGTTGATGAGGCATCAGAAGAAGTCGATTAGACTGTAAAGAGAGTTCAAGATTGAGAAATCCTTGTCCATAAATATGTTCAGTATGTAAAATATGGACTACCATTTTGTTGTTGAAACATCAGAAGGAGTCAATAAGTCTGTATATAAAGTTCAAGATCGAGAATTCATTGGCCTGAAAAGTATTCAGTATGTCAAATACGGACTTCTGTTTGATTGATAAGGCATGAGAAGGAGTCAATAGACTGTATAGAAAGTTCAAGATTGAGAAATCCTTGTCCTGAAATATGTTCAATCTGTAAAATATGGACTACCATACTGTTGATGAAACATCATTAATAGTCAATAAGTCTATATATAAAGTTTAAGACCGAGAATTCTTTGCCCTGAAAAGTGTTGCTAGTAAAAAATTTACTTCTTTATGGTTGATGATTCGTAAGGAGTGAATTAGTCTGTATAGAAAGTTTGAGATTGAGAAATCCTTGTCCTGAAATATGTTATGTAAAATATGGACTTCCATATTGTTGATGAAACATCAGAAGGAGTCAATAAGACTATATATAAAGTTTAAGATCGGGATTTCTTTGGCCTGAAAAGTGTTCAGTAAGTCAAAAATGTACTTCTTAGTGGTTGATGATTCGTTAGGCGTCAATTAGTCTGTATAGAAAGTTTGAGATTGAGAAATTCTTGTCCTGAAATATTTTCAGTATGTAAAATATGGACTAACATATTGTTGATGAGAAATCAGAAGGAGTCATTTAGTGTATATATAAAGTTTAAGATCGATAATTCTTTGGCCTGAATAGTGTTTTGTATGTAAAATATGGCCATTTGTATGATTGATGAGGCATCATAAGGAGTCAATTAGACTGTATAGAAAGTTCAAGATTGAGAAATCCTTGTCCAAAATATGTTCAATCTGTAAAATATGGACTACCATACTGTTGATGATACATCATAAATAGTCAATAAGTCTATATATAAAGTTTAAGATCGATAATTCTTTGGCCTGAAAAGTGTTCAGTAAGTAAAAAAAATGTACTTTATGGTTGATGAGGCATCAGAAGAAGTCGATTAGACTTTAAAGACAGTTCAAGATTGAGAAATCCTTGTCCTGAAATATGTTCAGTATGTAAAATATGGACTACCATTTTGTTGTTGAAACATCAGAAGGAGTCAATAAGTCTATATATAAAGTTCAAGATCGAGAATTCTTTGGCCTGAATAAAGTTCAGTATGTCAAATATGGCCATTTGTATGATTGAGGAGGAGTCAGAAGGAGTCAATTAAACTGTATAGAAAGTTCAAGATTGTGAAATCCTTGTCCTGAAATATGTTCAATCTGTAAAATATGGACTACCATAATGTTGATGAAACATCATTAATAGTCAATAAGTCTATATATAAAGTTTAAGACCGAGAATTCTTTGGCTTGAAAAGTGTTCAGTATGTAAAATATGGACTTCTGTATGATTGATGAGGCATGAAAAGGATTCAATTACACTGTATAGAAAGTTCAAAGTTGAGAAATCCTTGTCCTGAAAAATGTTCCGTATGTAAAATATGGACTACAATATTGTTGATGAGACATCAGGAGTCATTTAGTCTATAAATAACGTTTAAGATCGATAATTCTTTAGCCTGAATAGTGTTCAGTATGTCAAATATGGCCTTCTGTATGATTTATGAGGAATCAGATGGAGTCAATTAGACTGTATAGAAAGTTCAAGATTGAGAAATCCTTGTCCTGAAATATGTTATGTAAAATATGGACTTCCATATTGTTGATGAAACATCATAAGGAGTCAATAAGACTATATATAAGGTTTAAGATCGAGATTTCTTTGGCTTGAAAAGTGTTCAGTATGTCAAATACGGACTTCTGTTGATTGATGCGCATCAGAAGGAGTCAATTAGACTGTATAGAAAGTTCAAGATTGAGAAATCCTTTTCCTGAAATATGTTATGTAAAATATGGACTTCCAAATTGTTGATGAAACATCAGAAGGAGTCAATAAGACTATACATAAAGTTTAAGATCGGGATTTCTTTGGCCTGAAAAGTGTTCAGTAAGTCAAAATGTACTTCTTTGGTTGATGTGGTTAGGCGTCAATTAGTCTGTATAGAAAGTTTGAGATTGAGAAATTCTTGTCCTGAAATATGTTCAGTATGTAAAATATGGACCAACATATTGTTGATGAGAAATCAGAAGGAGTCATTTAGTCTATATATAAAGTTTAAGATCGATAATTCTTTGGCCTGAATAGTGTTTTGTATGTAAAATATGGCCATTTGTATGATTGATGAGGCATCATAAGGAGTCAATTAGACTGTATAGAAAGTTCAAGATTGAGAAATCCTTGTCCAAAAACATGTTCAATCTGTAAAATATGGACTACCATACTGTTGATGATACATCATTAATAGTCAATAAGTCTATATATAAAGTTTAAGACCGAGAATTCTTTGCCCTGAAAAGTGTTGCTAGTAAAAAATTTACTTCTTTATGGTTGATGATTCGTAAGGAGTGAATTAGTCTGTATTGAAAGTTTGAGATTGAGAAATCCTTGTCCTGAAATATGTTATGTAAAATATGGACTTCCATATTGTTGATGAAACATCAGAAGGAGTCAATAAGACTATATATAAAGTTTAAGATCGGGATTTCTTTGGCCTGAAAAGTGTTCAGTAAGTCAAAAATGTACTTCTTTGTGGTTGATGATTCGTTAGGCGTCAATTAGTCTGTATAGAAAGTTTGAGATTGAGAAATTCTTGTCCTGAAATATTTTCAGTATGTAAAATATGGACTAACATATTGTTGATGAGAAATCAGAAGGAGTCATTTAGTGTATATATAAAGTTTAAGATCGATAATTCTTTGGCCTGAATAGTGTTTTGTATGTAAAATATGGCCATTTGTATGATTGATGAGGCATCATAAGGAGTCAATTAGACTGTATAGAAAGTTCAAGATTGAGAAATCCTTGTCCAAAAATATGTTCAATCTGTAAAATATGGACTACCATACTGTTGATGATACATCATTAATAGTCAATAAGTCTATATATAAAGTTTAAGATCGATAATTCTTTGGCCTGAAAAGTGTTCAGTAAGTAAAAAAAATGTACTTTATGGTTGATGAGGCATCAGAAGAAGTCGATTAGACTTTAAAGACAGTTCAAGATTGAGAAATCCTTGTCCTGAAATATGTTCAGTATGTAAAATATGGACTACCATTTTGTTGTTGAAACATCAGAAGGAGTCAATAAGTCTATATATAAAGTTCAAGATCGAGAATTCTTTGGCCTGAATAAAGTTCAGTATGTCAAATATGGCCATTTGTATGATTGAGGAGGAGTCAGAAGGAGTCAATTAAACTGTATAGAAAGTTCAAGATTGTGAAATCCTTGTCCTGAAAAATGTTCAATCTGTAAAATATGGACTACCATAATGTTGATGAAACATCATTAATAGTCAATAAGTCTATATATAAAGTTTAAGACCGAGAATTCTTTGGCTTGAAAAGTGTTCAGTATGTAAAATATGGACTTCTGTATGATTGATGAGGCATGAAAAGGATTCAATTACACTGTATAGAAAGTTCAAAGTTGAGAAATCCTTGTCCTGAAAAATGTTCCGTATGTAAAATATGGACTACCATATTGTTGATGAGACATCAGGAGTCATTTAGTCTATAAAAAACGTTTAAGATCGATAATTCTTTAGCCTGAATAGTGTTCAGTATGTCAAATATGGCCTTCTGTATGATTTATGAGGAATCAGATGGAGTCAATTAGACTGTATAGAAAGTTCAAGATTGAGAAATCCTTGTCCTGAAATATGTTATGTAAAATATGGACTTCCATATTGTTGATGAAATATCATAAGGAGTCAATAAGACTATATATAAGGTTTAAGATCGAGATTTCTTTGGCTTGAAAAGTGTTCAGTATGTCAAATACGGACTTCTGTTGATTGATGCGGCATCAGAAGGAGTCAATTAGACTGTATAGAAAGTTCAAGATTGAGAAATCCTTTTCCTGAAATATGTTATGTAAAATATGGACTTCCAAATTGTTGATGAAACATCAGAAGGAGTCAATAAGACTATACATAAAGTTTAAGATCGGGATTTCTTTGGCCTGAAAAGTGTTCAGTAAGTCAAAAATGTACTTCTTTTTGGTTGATGTGGTTAGGCGTCAATTAGTCTGTATAGAAAGTTTGAGATTGAGAAATTCTTGTCCTGAAATATGTTCAGTATGTAAAATATGGACCAACATATTGTTGATGAGAAATCAGAAGGAGTCATTTAGTCTATATATAAAGTTTAAGATCGATAATTCTTTGGCCTGAATAGTGTTTTGTATGTAAAATATGGCCATTTGTATGATTGATGAGGCATCATAAGGAGTCAATTAGACTGTATAGAAAGTTCAAGATTGAGAAATCCTTGTCCAAAAACATGTTCAATCTGTAAAATATGGACTACCATACTGTTGATGATAAATCATTAATAGTCAATAAGTCTATATATAAAGTTTAAGATCGAGAATTCTTTGGCCTGAAAAGTGTTCAGTAAGTAAAAAAATGTACTTCTTTATGGTTGATGAGGCATCAGAAGAAGTCGATTAGACTTTAAAGACAGTTCAAGATTGAGAAATCCTTGTCCTGAAATATGTTCAGTATGTAAAATATGGACTACCATTTTGTTGTTGAAACATCAGAAGGAGTCAATAAGTCTATATATAAAGTTCAAGATCGAGAATTCTTTGGCCTGAATAAAGTACAGTATGTCAAATATGGCCTTCTGTATGATTTATGAGGAATCAGATGGAGTCAATTAGACTGTATAGAAAGTTCAAGATTGAGAAATCCTTGTCCTGAAATATGTTCAATCTGTAAAATATGGACTACCATACTATTTATGAAACATCATTAATAGTCAATAAGTCTATATATAAAGTTCAAGATCGAGAATTCTTTGGCCTGAATAAAGTACAGTATGTCAAATATGGCCATTTGTATGATTGAGGAGGAGTCAGAAGGAGTCAATTAGACTGTATAGAAAGTTCAAGATTGAGAAATCCTTGTCCAAAAATATGTTCAATCTGTAAAATATGGACTACCATACTGTTGATGATACATCATTAATAGTCAATAAGTCTATATATAAAGTTTAAGATCGAGAATTCTTTGGCCTGAAAAGTGTTCAGTAAGTAAAAAAATGTACTTCTTTATGGTTGATGAGGCATCAGAAGAAGTCGATAAGACTTTAAAGACAGTTCAAGATTGAGAAATCCTTGTCCTGAAATATGTTCAGTATGTAAAATATGGACTACCATTTTGTTGTTGAAACATCAGAAGGAGTCAATAAGTCTATATATAAAGTTCAAGATCGAGAATTCTTTGGCCTGAATAAAGTACAGTATGTCAAATATGGCCATTTGTATGATTGAGGAGGAGTCAGAAGGAGTCAATTAGACTGTATAGAAAGTTCAAGATTGTGAAATCCTTGTCCTGAAATATGTTCAATCTGTAAAATATGGACTACCATACTGTTGATGAAACATCATTAATAGTCAATAAGTCTGTATATAAAGTTTAAGACCGAGAATTCTTTGGCTTGAAAAGTGTTCAGTATGGAAAATATGGACTTCTGTATGATTGATGAGGCATGAAAAGGAGTCAATTAGACTGTATAGAAAGTTCAAAGTTGAGAAATCCTTGTCCTGAAAAATGTTCCGTGTAAAATATGGACTACCATATTGTTGATGAGACATCAGGAGTCATTTAGTCTATAAATAACGTTTAAGATCGATAATTCTTTAGCCTGAATAGTGTTCAGTATGTCAAATATGGCCTTCTGTATGATTTATGAGGAATCAGATGGAGTCAATTAGACTGTATAGAAAGTTCAAGATTGAGAAATCCTTGTCCTGAAATATGTTATGTAAAATATGGACTTCCATATTGTTGATGAAACATCATAAGGAGTCAATAAGACTATATATAAGGTTTAAGATCGAGATTACTTTGGCTTGAAAAATGTTCAGTATGTCAAATACGGACTTCTGTTGATTGATGCGGCATCAGAAGGAGTCAATTAGACTGTATAGAAAGTTCAAGATTGAGAAATCCTTTTCCTGAAATATATTATGTAAAATATGGACTTCCATATTGTTGATGAAACATCAAAAGGAGTCAATAAGACTATATATAAGGTTTAAGATCGAGATTTCTTTGCCCTGAAAAGTGTGCAGTAAGTCAAAAATGTACTTCTTTACGGTTGATGATTCGTAAGGAGTCAAATAGTCTGTATAGAAATTTTGAGATTAAGAAATCCTTGTCCTGAAATATGTTAAGAAAAATATGGACTTCCTTATTGTTGATGAAACATCATAAGAAAGCAATAAGACTATATATAAGTTTAAGATCGGGAATTATTTGGCCTGAAAAGTGTTCAGTATGTCAAATATGGACTTCTGTATGATTGATGAGGCATCAGAAGGAGTCAATTAGACTGTATAGAAAGTTTGAGATTGCGAAATCCTTGTCCTGAAATATGTTCAGTATGTAAAATATGGACTATCATTTTGTTGTTGAAACATCAGAAGGAGTCAATAAGTCTATATATAAAGTTCAAGATCGAGAATTCATTGGCCTGAAAAGTGTTCAGTATGTCAAATACGGACTTCTGTTTGATTAATAAGGCATGAGAAGGAGTCAATTAGTCTGTATAGATAGTTTGAGATTGCGAAATCCTTGTCCAGAAATATGTTCAATATGTAAAATATGGACGACCATATCGTTGAAGAGAGATCAGAAGGAGTCATTTAGTCTATATTTAAAGTTTAAGATCGATAATTCTTTGGCGTGAATAGTGTTCAGTATGTCAAATATGGCCTTCTGTATAATTGATGAGGTATCAGAAGGAGTCAATTAGACTGTATAGAAAGTTCAAGATTGAGAAAACCTTGTCCTGAAATTTGTTCAATCTGTAAAATATGGACTACCATACTATTTATGAAACATCATTAATAGTCAATAAGTCTATATATAAAGTTCAAGATCGAGAATTCTTTGGCCTGAAAAGTGTTCAGTATGTCAAATATGGCCATTTGTATGATTGAGGAGGAGTCAGAAGGAGTCAATTAGACTGTATAGAAAGTTCAAGATTGTGAAATCCTTGTCCTGAAATATGTTCAATCTGTAAAATATGGACTACCATACTGTTGATGAAACATCATTAATAGTCAATAAGTCTATATATAAAGTTTAAGACCGAGAATTCTTTGGCTTGAAAAGTGTTCAGTATGTAAAATATGGACTTCTGTATGATTGATGAGGCATGAAAAGGATTCAATTAGACTGTATAGAAAGTTCAAAGTTGAGAAATCCTTGTCCTGAAAAATGTTCCGTATGTAAAATATGGACTACCATATTGTTGATGAGACATCAGGAGTCATTTAGTCTATAAATAACGTTTAAGATCGATAATTCTTTAGCCTGAATAGTGTTCAGTATGTCAAATATGGCCTTCTGTATAATTGATGAGGTATCAGAAGGAGTCAATTAGACTGTATAGAAAGTTCAAGATTGAGAAAACCTTGTCCTGAAATTTGTTCAATCTGTAAAATATGGACTACCATACTATTTATGAAACATCATTAATAGTCAATAAGTCTATATATAAAGTTCAAGATCGAGAATTCTTTGGCCTGAATAAAGTTCAGTATGTCAAATATGGCCATTTGTATGATTGAGGAGGAGTCATAAGGAGTCAATTAGACTGTATAGAAAGTTCAAGATTGAGAAATCCTTGTCCAAAAATATGTTCAATCTGTAAAATATGGACTACCATACTGTTGATGATACATCATTAATAGTCAATAAGTCTATATATAAAGTTTAAGATCGAGAATTCTTTGGCCTGAAAAGTGTTCAGTAAGTAAAAAAATGTACTTCTTTATGGTTGATGAGGCATCAGAAGAAGTCGATTAGACTTTAAAGACAGTTCAAGATTGAGAAATCCTTGTCCTGAAATATGTTCAGTATGTAAAATATGGACTACCATTTTGTTGTTGAAACATCAGAAGGAGTCAATAAGTCTATATATAAAGTTCAAGATCGAGAATTCTTTGGCCTGAATAAAGTACAGTATGTCAAATATGGCCATTTGTATGATTGAGGAGAAGTCAGAAGGAGTCAATTAGACTGTATAGAAAGTTCAAGATTGTGAAATCCTTGTCCTGAAATATGTTCAATCTGTAAAATATGGACTACCATACTGTTGATGAAACATCATTAATAGTCAATAAGTCTGTATATAAAGTTTAAGACCGAGATTTCTTTGGCTTGAAAAGTGTTCAGTATGGAAAATATGGACTTCTGTATGATTGATGAGGCATGAAAAGGATTCAATTAGACTGTATAGAAAGTTCAAAGTTGAGAAATCCTTGTCCTGAAAAATGTTCCGTATGTAAAATATGAACTACCATATTGTTGATGAGACATCAGGAGTCATTTAGTCTATAAATAACGTTTAAGATCGATAATTCTTTAGCCTGAATAGTGTTCAGTATGTCAAATATGGCCTTCTGTATGATTTATGAGGAATCAGATGGAGTCAATTAGACTGTATAGAAAGTTCAAGTTTGAGAAATCCTTGTCCTGAAATATGTTATGTAAAATATGGACTTCCATATTGTTGATGAAACATCATAAGGAGTCAATAAGACTATATATAAGGTTTAAGATCGAGATTTCTTTGGCTTGAAAAGTGTTCAGTATGTCAAATACGGACTTCTGTTGATTGATGCGGCATCAGAAGGAGTCATTTAGACTGTATAGAAAGTTCAAGATTGAGAAATCCTTTTCCTGAAATATGTTATGTAAAATATGGACTTCCATATTGTTGATGAAACATCAAAAGGAGTCAATAAGACTATATATAAGGTTTAAGATCGAGATTTCTTTGCCCTGAAAAGTGTGCAGTAAGTCAAAAATGTACTTCTTTACGGTTGATGATTCGTAAGGAGTCAACTAGTCTGTATAGAAATTTTGAGATTGAGAAATCCTTGTCCTGAAATATGTTAAGAAAAATATGGACTTCCTTATTGTTGATGAAACATCAAAAGGAGTCAATAAGACTATATATAAGGTTTAAGATCGAGATTTCTTTGCCCTGAAAAGTGTGCAGTAAGTCAAAAATGTACTTCTTTACGGTTGATGATTCGTAAGGAGTCAACTAGTCTGTATAGAAATTTTGAGATTGAGAAATCCTTGTCCTGAAATATGTTAAGAAAAATATGGACTTCCTTATTGTTGATGAAACATCAGGAGTCATTTAGTCTATAAATAACGTTTAAGATCGATAATTCTTTAGCCTGAATAGTGTTCAGTATGTCAAATATGGCCTTCTGTATAATTGATGAGGTATCAGAAGGAGTCAATTAGACTGTATAGAAAGTTCAAGATTGAGAAAACCTTGTCCTGAAATTTGTTCAATCTGTAAAATATGGACTACCATACTATTTATGAAACATCATTCATAGTCAATAAGTCTATATATAAAGTTCAAGATCGAGAATTCTTTGGCCTGAATAAAGTTCAGTATGTCAAATATGGCCATTTGTATGATTGAGGAGGAGTCAGAAGGAGTCAATTAGACTGTATAGAAAGTTCAAGATTGTGAAATCCTTGTCCTGAAATATGTTCAATCTGTAAAATATGGACTACCATACTGTTGATGAAACATCATTAATAGTAAATAAGTCTATATATAAAGTTTAAGACCGAGAATTCTTTGGCTTGAAATGTGTTCAGTATGTAAAATATGGACTTCTGTATGATTGATGAGGCATGAAAAGGAGTCAATTAGACTGTATAGAAAGTTCAAAGTTGAGAAATCCTTGTCCTGAAAAATGTTTCGTATGTAAAATATGGACTACCATATTGTTGATGAGACATCAGGAGTCATTTAGTCTATAAATAACTTTAAGATCGAATTCTTTAGCCTGAATAGTGTTCAGTATGTCAAATATGGCCTTCTGTATGATTTATGAGGAATCAGATGGAGTCAATTAGACTGTATAGAAAGTTCAAGATTGAGAAATCCTTGTCCTGAAATATGTTATGTAAAATATGGACTTCCATATTGTTGATGAAACATCATAAGAAGTCAATAAGACTATATATAAGGTTTAAGATCGAGATTTCTTTGGCTTGAAAAGTGTTCAGTATGTCAAATACGGACTTCTGTTGATTGATGCGGCATCAGAAGGAGTCATTTAGACTGTATAGAAAGTTCAAGATTGAGAAATCCTTTTCCTGAAATATGTTATGTAAAATATGGACTTCCATATTGTTGATGAAACATCAAAAGGAGTCAATAAGACTATATATAAGGTTTAAGATCGAGATTTCTTTGCCCTGAAAAGTGTGCAGTAAGTCAAAAATGTACTTCTTTACGGTTGATGATTCGTAAGGAGTCAACTAGTCTGTATAGAAATTTTGAGATTGAGAAATCCTTGTCCTGAAATATGTTAAGAAAAATATGGACTTCCTTATTGTTGATGAAACATCATAAGAAAGCAATAAGACTATATATAAGTTTAAGATCGGGAATTATTTGGCCTGAAAAGTGTTCAGTATGTCAAATATGGACTTCTGTATGATTGATGAGGCATCAGAAGGAGTCAATTAGACTGTATAGAAAGTTTGAGATTGCGAAATCCTTGTCCTGAAATATGTTCATTATGTAAAATATGGACTATCATTTTGTTGTTGAAACATCAGAAGGAGTCAATAAGTCTATATATAAAGTTCAAGATCGAGAATTCTTTGGCTTGAAAAGTGTTCAGTATGTCAAATACGGACTTCTGTTTGATTAATAAGGCATGAGAAGGAGTCAATTAGTCTGTATAGAAAGTTTGAGATTGCGAAATCCTTGTCCAGAAATATGTTCAATATGTAAAATATGGACGACCATATCGTTGAAGAGAGATCAGAAGGAGTCATTTAGTCTATATATAAAGTTTAAGATCGATAATTCTTTGGCGTGAATAGTGTTCAGTATGTCAAATATGGCCTTCTGTATAATTGATGCGGCATCAGAAGGAGTCAATTAGACTGTATAGAAAGTTCAAGATTGAGAAAACCTTGTCCTGAAATTTGTTCAATCTGTAAAATATGGACTACCATACTATTTATGAAACATCATTAATAGTCAATAAGTCTATATATAAAGTTCAAGATCGAGAATTCTTTGGCCTGAATAAAGTTCAGTATGTCAAATATGGCCATTTGTATGATTGAGGAGGAGTCAGAAGGAGTCAATTAGACTGTATAGAAAGTTCAAGATTGTGAAATCCTTGTCCTGAAATATGTTCAATCTGTAAAATATGGACTACCATACTGTTGATGAAACATCATTAATAGTAAATAAGTCTATATATAAAGTTTAAGACCGAGAATTCTTTGGCTTGAAAAGTGTTCAGTATGTAAAATATGGACTTCTGTATGATTGATGAGGCATGAAAAGGAGTCAATTAGACTGTATAGAAAGTTCAAAGTTGAGAAATCCTTGTCCTGAAAAATGTTCCGTATGTAAAATATGGACTACCATGTTGATGAGACATCAGGAGTCATTTAGTCTATAAATAACGTTTAAGATCGATAATTCTTTAGCCTGAATAGTGTTCAGTATGTCAAATATGGCCTTCTGTATGATTTATGAGGAATCAGATGGAGTCATTTAGACTGTATAGAAAGTTCAAGATTGAGAAATCCTTGTCCTGAAATATGTTATGTAAAATATGGACTTCCATATTGTTGATGAAACATCATAAGAAGTCAATAAGACTATATATAAGGTTTAAGATCGAGATTTCTTTGGCTTGAAAAGTGTTCAGTATGTCAAATACGGACTTCTGTTGATTGATGCGGCATCAGAAGGAGTCATTTAGACTTTATAGAAAGTTCAAGATTGAGAAATCCTTTTCCTGAAATATGTAATGTAAAATATGGACTTCCATATTGTTGATGAAACATCAAAAGGAGTCAATAAGACTATATATAAGGTTTAAGATCGAGATTTCTTTGCCCTGAAAAGTGTGCAGTAAGTCAAAAATGTACTTCTTTACGGTTTATGATTCGTAAGGAGTCAACTAGTCTGTATAGAAATTTTGAGATTGAGAAATCCTTGTCCTGAAATATGTTAAGAAAAATATGGACTTCCTTATTGTTGATGAAACATCAAAAGGAGTCAATAAGACTATATATAAGGTTTAAGATCGAGATTTCTTTGCCCTGAAAAGTGTGCAGTAAGTCAAAAATGTACTTCTTTACGGTTGATGATTCGTAAGGAGTCAACTAGTCTGTATAGAAATTTTGAGGTTGAGAAATCCTTGTCCTGAAATATGTTAAGAAAAATATGGACTTCCTTATTGTTGATGAAACATCATAAGAAAGCAATAAGACTATATATAAGTTTAAGATCGGGAATTATTTGGCCTGAAAAGTGTTCAGTATGTCAAATATGGACTTCTGTATGATTGATGAGGCATCAGAAGGAGTCAATTAGACTGTATAGAAAGTTTGAGATTGCGAAATCCTTGTCCTGAAATATGTTCATTATGTAAAATATGGACTATCATTTTGTTGTTGAAACATCAGAAGGAGTCAATAAGTCTATATATAAAGTTCAAGATCGAGAATTCATTGGCCTGAAAAGTGTTCAGTATGTCAAATACGGACTTCTGTTTGATTAATAAGGCATGAGAAGGAGTCAATTAGTCTGTATAGAAAGTTTGAGATTGCGAAATCCTTGTCCAGAAATATGTTCAATATGTAAAATATGGACGACCATATCGTTGAAAAGAGATCAGAAGGAGTCATTTAGTCTATATATAAAGTTTAAGATCGATAATTCTTTGGCGTGAATAGTGTTCAGTATGTCAAATATGACCTTCTGTATAATTGATGCGGCATCAGAAGGAGTCAATTAGACTGTATAGAAAGTTCAAGATTGTGAAATCCTTGTCCTGAAATATGTTCAATCTGTAAAATATGGACTACCATACTGTTGATGAAACATCATTATTAGTCAATAAGTCTATATATAAAGTTTAAGACCGAGAATTCTTTGGCTTGAAAAGTGTTCAGTATGTCAAATATGGCCATTTGTAGGATTGATGAGGCATGAAAAGGATTCAATTAGACTGTATAGAAAGTTCAAAGTTGAGAAATCCTTGTCCTGAAAAATGTTCCGTATGTAAAATATGGACTACCATATTGTTGATGAGACATCAGGAGTCATTTAGTCTATAAATAACGTTTAAGATCGATAATTCTTTAGCCTGAATAGTGTTCAGTATGTCAAATATGGCCTTCTGTATAATTGATGAGGTATCAGAAGGAGTCAATTAGACTGTATAGAAAGTTCAAGATTGAGAAAACCTTGTCCTGAAATTTGTTCAATCGGTAAAATATGGACTACCATACTATTTATGAAACATCATTCATAGTCAATAAGTCTATATATAAAGTTCAAGATCGAGAATTCTTTGGCCTGAATAAAGTTCAGTATGTCAAATATGGCCATTTGTATGATTGAGGAGGAGTCAGAAGGAGTCAATTAGACTGTATAGAAAGTTCAAGATTGTGAAATCCTTGTCCTGAAATATGTTCAATCTGTAAAATATGGACTACCATACTGTTGATGAAACATCATTAATAGTAAATAAGTCTATATATAAAGTTTAAGACCGAGAATTCTTTGGCTTGAAAAGTGTTCAGTATGTAAAATATGGACTTCTGTATGATTGATGAGGCATGAAAAGGAGTCAATTAGACTGTATAGAAAGTTCAAAGTTGAGAAAACCTTGTCCTGAAAAATGTTCCGTATGTAAAATATGGACTACCATATTGTTGATGAGACATCAGGAGTCATTTAGTCTATAAATAACGTTTAAGATCGATAATTCTTTAGCCTGAATAGTGTTCAGTATGTCAAATATGGCCTTCTGTATGATTTATGAGGAATCAGATGGAGTCATTTAGACTGTATAGAAAGTTCAAGATTGAGAAATCCTTGTCCTGAAATATGTTATGTAAAATATGGACTTCCATATTGTTGATGAAACATCATAAGGAGTCAATAAGACTATATATAAGGTTTAAGATCGAGATTTCTTTGGCTTGAAAAGTGTTCAGTATGTCAAATACGGACTTCTGTTGATTGATGGCATCAGAAGGAGTCAATTAGACTGTATAGAAAGTTCAAGATTGAGAAATCCTTTCCTGAAATATGTTATGTAAAATATGGACTTCCATATTGTTGATGAAACATCAAGAGGAGTCAATAAGACTATATATAAGGTTTAAGATCGAGATTTCTTTGCCTGAAAAGTGCAGTAAGTCAAAATGTACTTCTTTACGGTTGATGATTCGTAAGGAGTCAACTAGTCTGTATAGAAATTTTGAGATTTAGAAATCCTTGTCCTGAAATATGTTAAGAAAAATATGGACTTCCTTATTGTTGATGAAACATCATAAGAAAGCAATAAGACTATATATAAGTTTAAGATCGGGAATTATTTGGCCTGAAAAGTGTTCAGTATGTCAAATATGGACTTCTGTATGATTGATGAGGCATCAGAAGGAGTCAATTAGACTGTATAGAAAGTTTGAGATAGCGAAATCCTTGTCCTGAAATATGTTCAGTATTTAAAATATGGACTATCATTTTGTTGTTGAAACATCAGAAGGAGTCAATAAGTCTATATATAAAGTTCAAGATCGAGAATTCATTGGCCTGAAAAGTGTTAAGTATGTCAAATACGGACTTCTGTTTGATTAATAAGGCATGAGAAGGAGTCAATTAGTCTGTATAGAAAGTTTGAGATTGAAATCCTTGTCCAGAAATATGTTCAATATGTAAAATATGGACGACCATATCGTTGAAGAGAGATCAGAAGGAGTCATTTAGTCTATATATAAAGTTTAAGATCGATAATTCTTTGGCGTGAATAGTGTTCAATATGTCAAATATGGCCTTCTGTATAATTGATGAGGTATCAGAAGGAGTCAAATAGACTGTATAGAAAGTTCAAGATTGAGAAACCTTGTCCTGAAATTTGTTCAATCTGTAAAATATGGACTACCTATTTATGAAACATCATAAATAGTCAATAAGTCTATATATAAAGTTTAAGATCGAGAATTCTTTGGCTTGAAAAGTGTTCAGTATGTCAAATATGGACTTCTGTTGATTGATGCGGCATCAGAAGGAGTCAATTAGACTGTATAGAAAGTTCAAGATTGAGAAATCCTTTTCCTGAAATATGTTATGTAAAATATGGACTTCCATATTGTTGATGAAACATCAAGAGGAGTCAATAAGTCTATATATAAAGTTCAAGATCGAGAATTCTTTGGCCTGAATAAAGTTCAGTATGTCAAATATGGCCATTTGTATGATTGAGGAGGAGTCAGAAGGAGTCAATTAGACTGTATAGAAAGTTCAAGATTGTGAAATCCTTGTCCTGAAATATGTTCAATCTGTAAAATATGGACTACCATACTGTTGATGAAACATCATTAATAGTAAATAAGTCTATATATAAAGTTTAAGACCGAGAATTCTTTGGCTTGAAATGTGTTAGTATGTAAAATATGGACTTCTGTATGATTGATGAGGCATGAAAAGGAGTCAATTAGACTGTATAGAAAGTTCAAAGTTGAGAAATCCTTGTCCTGAAAAATGTTCCGTATGTAAAATATGGACTACCATATTGTTGATGAGACATCAGGAGTCATTTAGTCTATAAATAACGTTTAAGATCGATAATTCTTTAGCCTGAATAGTGTTCAGTATGTCAAATATGGCCTTCTGTATGATTTATGAGGAATCAGATGGAGTCAATTAGACTGTATAGAAAGTTCAAGATTGAGAAATCCTTGTCCTGAAATATGTTATGTAAAATATGGACTTCCATATTGTTGATGAAACATCATAAGAAGTCAATAAGACTATATATAAGGTTTAAGATCGAGATTTCTTTGGCTTGAAAAGTGTTCAGTATGTCAAATACGGACTTCTGTTGATTGATGCGGCATCAGAAGGAGTCATTTAGACTTTATAGAAAGTTCAAGATTGAGAAATCCTTGTCCTGAAATATGTAATGTAAAATATGGACTTCCATATTGTTGATGAAACATCAAAAGGAGTCAATAAGACTATATATAAGGTTTAAGATCGAGATTTCTTTGCCCTGAAAAGTGTGCAGTAAGTCAAAAATGTACTTCTTTACGGTTGATGATTCGTAAGGAGTCAACTAGTCTGTATAGAAATTTTGAGATTGAGAAATCCTTGTCCTGAAATATGTTAAGAAAAATATGGACTTCCTTATTGTTGATGAAACATCATAAGAAAGCAATAAGACTATATATAAGTTTAAGATCGGGAATTATTTGGCCTGAAAAGTGTTCAGTATGTCAAATTTGAACTTGTATGATTGATGAGGCATCAGAAGGAGTCAATTAGACTGTATAGAAAGTTTGAGATTGAGAAATCCTTGTCCTGAAATATGTTCATTATGTAAAATATGGACTATCATTTTGTTGTTGAAACATCAGAAGGAGTCAATAAGTCTATATATAAAGTTCAAGATCGAGAATTCATTGGCCTGAAAAGTGTTAAGTATGTCAAATACGGACTTCTGTTTGATTAATAAGGCATGAGAAGGAGTCAATTAGTCTGTATAGAAAGTTTGAGATTGAAATCCTTGTCCAGAAATATGTTCAATATGTAAAATATGGACACCATATCGTTGAAGAGAGATCAGAAGGAGTCATTTAGTCTATATATAAAGTTTAAGATCGATAATTCTTTGGCGTGAATAGTGTTCAGTATGTCAAATATGGCCTTCTGTATAATTGATGCGGCATCAGAAGGAGTCAATTAGACTGTATAGAAAGTTCAAGATTGAGAAAACCTTGTCCTGAAATTTGTTCAATCTGTAAAATATGGACTACCATACTATTTATGAAACATCATTAATAGTCAATAAGTCTATATATAAAGTTCAAGATCGAGAATTCTTTGGCCTGAATAAAGTTCAGTATGTCAAATATGGCCATTTGTATGATTGAGGAGGAGTCAGAAGGAGTCAATTAGACTGTATAGAAAGTTCAAGATTGTGAAATCCTTGTCCTGAAATATGTTCAATCTGTAAAATATGGACTACCATACTGTTGATGAAACATCATTAATAGTAAATAAGTCTATATATAAAGTTTAAGACCGAGAATTCTTTGGCTTGAAAAGTGTTCAGTATGTA
The DNA here is from genome assembly GCA_023029165.1 of Gobiocypris rarus. Classification (NCBI taxonomy): domain Eukaryota; kingdom Metazoa; phylum Chordata; class Actinopteri; order Cypriniformes; family Gobionidae; genus Gobiocypris; species Gobiocypris rarus. The sequence goes on along the minus strand of CM040911.1, from coordinate 15,432,589 downwards.
AAATATGGACTTCTGTATGATTGATGAGGCATGAAAAGGAGTCAATTAGACTGTATAGAAAGTTCAAAGTTGAGAAATCCTTGTCCTGAAAAATGTTCCGTATGTAAAATATGGACTACCATATTGTTGATGAGACATCAGGAGTCATTTAGTCTATAAATAACGTTTAAGATCGATAATTCTTTAGCCTGAATAGTGTTCAGTATGTCAAATATGGCCTTCTGTATGATTTATGAGGAATCAGATGGAGTCATTTAGACTGTATAGAAAGTTCAAGATTGAGAAATCCTTGTCCTGAAATATGTTATGTAAAATATGGACTTCCATATTGTTGATGAAACATCATAAGGAGTCAATAAGACTATATATAAGGTTTAAGATCGAGATTTCTTTGGCTTGAAAAGTGTTCAGTATGTCAAATATGGACTTCTGTTGATTGATGCGGCATCAGAAGGAGTCAATTAGACTGTATAGAAAGTTCAAGATTGAGAAATCCTTTTCCTGAAATATGTTATGTAAAATATGGACTTCCATATTGTTGATGAAACATCAAGAGAGTCAATAAGACTATATATAAGGTTTAAGATCGAGATTTCTTTGCCTGAAAAGTGCAGTAAGTCAAAATGTACTTCTTTACGGTTGATGATTCGTAAGGAGTCAACTAGTCTGTATAGAAATTTTGAGATTTAGAAATCCTTGTCCTGAAATATGTTAAGAAAAATATGGACTTCCTTATTGTTGATGAAACATCATAAGAAAGCAATAAGACTATATATAAGTTTAAGATCGGGAATTATTTGGCCTGAAAAGTGTTCAGTATGTCAAATATGGACTTCTGTATGATTGATGAGGCATCAGAAGGAGTCAATTAGACTGTATAGAAAGTTTGAGATAGCGAAATCCTTGTCCTGAAATATGTTCAGTATTTAAAATATGGACTATCATTTTGTTGTTGAAACATCAGAAGGAGTCAATAAGTCTATATATAAAGTTCAAGATCGAGAATTCATTGGCCTGAAAAGTGTTAAGTATGTCAAATACGGACTTCTGTTTGATTAATAAGGCATGAGAAGGAGTCAATTAGTCTGTATAGAAAGTTTGAGATTGCGAAATCCTTGTCCAGAAATATGTTCAATATGTAAAATATGGACGACCATATCGTTGAAGAGACATCAGAAGGAGTCATTTAGTCTATATATAAAGTTTAAGATCGATAATTCTTTGGCGTGAATAGTGTTCAATATGTCAAATATGGCCTTCTGTATAATTGATGAGGTATCAGAAGGAGTCAAATAGACTGTATAGAAAGTTCAAGATTGAGAAAACCTTGTCCTGAAATTTGTTCAATCTGTAAAATATGGACTACCATACTATTTATGAAACATCATAAATAGTCAATAAGTCTATATATAAAGTTTAAGATCGAGAATTCTTTGGCTTGAAAAGTGTTCAGTATGTCAAATATGGACTTCTGTTGATTGATGGCATCAGAAGGAGTCAATTAGACTGTATAGAAAGTTCAAGATTGAGAAATCCTTGTCCTGAAATATGTTATGTAAAATATGGACTTCCATATTGTTGATGAAACATCAAGAGGAGTCAATAAGTCTATATATAAAGTTCAAGATCGAGAATTCTTTGGCCTGAATAAAGTTCAGTATGTCAAATATGGCCATTTGTATGATTGAGGAGGAGTCAGAAGGAGTCAATTAGACTGTATAGAAAGTTCAAGATTGTGAAATCCTTGTCCTGAAATATGTTCAATCTGTAAAATATGGACTACCATACTGTTGATGAAACATCATTAATAGTAAATAAGTCTATATATAAAGTTTAAGACCGAGAATTCTTTGGCTTGAAAAGTGTTCAGTATGTAAAATATGGACTTCTGTATGATTGATGAGGCATGAAAAGGAGTCAATTAGACTGTATAGAAAGTTCAAAGTTGAGAAATCCTTGTCCTGAAAAATGTTCCGTATGTAAAATATGGACTACCATATTGTTGATGAGACATCAGGAGTCATTTAGTCTATAAATAACGTTTAAGATCGATAATTCTTTAGCCTGAATAGTGTTCAGTATGTCAAATATGGCCTTCTGTATGATTTATGAGGAATCAGATGGAGTCATTTAGACTGTATAGAAAGTTCAAGATTGAGAAATCCTTGTCCTGAAATATGTTATGTAAAATATGGACTTCCATATTGTTGATGAAACATCAAGAGGAGTCAATAAGACTATATATAAGGTTTAAGATCGAGATTTCTTTGGCTTGAAAAGTGTTCAGTATGTCAAATACGGACTTCTGTTGATTGATGCGGCATCAGAAGGAGTCAATTAGACTGTATAGAAAGTTCAAGATTGAGAAATCCTTTTCCTGAAATATGTTATGTAAAATATGGACTTCCATATTGTTGATGAAACATCAAGAGGAGTCAATAAGACTATATATAAGGTTTAAGATCGAGATTTCTTTGCCCTGAAAAGTGCAGTAAGTCAAAAATGTACTTCTTTACGGTTGATGATTCGTAAGGAGTCAACTAGTCTGTATAGAAATTTTGAGATTTAGAAATCCTTGTCCTGAAATATGTTAAGAAAAATATGGACTTCCTTATTGTTGATGAAACATCATAAGAAAGCAATAAGACTATATATAAGTTTAAGATCGGGAATTATTTGGCCTGAAAAGTGTTCAGTATGTCAAATATGGACTTCTGTATGATTGATGAGGCATCAGAAGGAGTCAATTAGACTGTATAGAAAGTTTGAGATAGCGAAATCCTTGTCCTGAAATATGTTCAGTATTTAAAATATGGACTATCATTTTGTTGTTGAAACATCAGAAGGAGTCAATAAGTCTATATATAAAGTTCAAGATCGAGAATTCATTGGCCTGAAAAGTGTTAAGTATGTCAAATACGGACTTCTGTTTGATTAATAAGGCATGAGAAGGAGTCAATTAGTCTGTATAGAAAGTTTGAGATTGCGAAATCCTTGTCCAGAAATATGTTCAATATGTAAAATATGGACGACCATATCGTTGAAGAGAGATCAGAAGGAGTCATTTAGTCTATATATAAAGTTTAAGATCGATAATTCTTTGGCGTGAATAGTGTTCAATATGTCAAATATGGCCTTCTGTATAATTGATGAGGTATCAGAAGGAGTCAAATAGACTGTATAGAAAGTTCAAGATTGAGAAAACCTTGTCCTGAAATTTGTTCAATCTGTAAAATATGGACTACCATACTATTTATGAAACATCATAAATAGTCAATAAGTCTATATATAAAGTTTAAGATCGAGAATTCTTTGGCTTGAAAAGTGTTCAGTATGTCAAATATGGACTTCTGTTGATTGATGCGGCATCAGAAGGAGTCAATTAGACTGTATAGAAAGTTCAAGATTGAGAAATCCTTTTCCTGAAATATGTTATGTAAAATATGGACTTCCATATTGTTGATGAAACATCAAGAGGAGTCAATAAGTCTATATATAAAGTTCAAGATCGAGAATTCTTTGGCCTGAATAAAGTTCAGTATGTCAAATATGGCCATTTGTATGATTGAGGAGGAGTCAGAAGGAGTCAATTAGACTGTATAGAAAGTTCAAGATTGTGAAATCCTTGTCCTGAAATATGTTCAATCTGTAAAATATGGACTACCATACTGTTGATGAAACATCATTAATAGTAAATAAGTCTATATATAAAGTTTAAGACCGAGAATTCTTTGGCTTGAAATGTGTTCAGTATGTAAAATATGGACTTCTGTATGATTGATGAGGCATGAAAAGGAGTCAATTAGACTGTATAGAAAGTTCAAAGTTGAGAAATCCTTGTCCTGAAAAATGTTCCGTATGTAAAATATGGACTACCATATTGTTGATGAGACATCAGGAGTCATTTAGTCTATAAATAACGTTTAAGATCGATAATTCTTTAGCCTGAATAGTGTTCAGTATGTCAAATATGGCCTTCTGTATGATTTATGAGGAATCAGATGGAGTCAATTAGACTGTATAGAAAGTTCAAGATTGAGAAATCCTTGTCCTGAAATATGTTATGTAAAATATGGACTTCCATATTGTTGATGAAACATCATAAGAAGTCAATAAGACTATATATAAGGTTTAAGATCGAGATTTCTTTGGCTTGAAAAGTGTTCAGTATGTCAAATATGGACTTCTGTTGATTGATGCATCAGAAGGAGTCATTTAGACTTTATAGAAAGTTCAAGATTGAGAAATCCTTTCCTGAAATATGTAATGTAAAATATGGACTTCCATATTGTTGATGAAACATCAAAAGGAGTCAATAAGACTATATATAAGGTTTAAGATCGAGATTTCTTTGCCCTGAAAAGTGTGCAGTAAGTCAAAAATGTACTTCTTTACGGTTGATGATTCGTAAGGAGTCAACTAGTCTGTATAGAAATTTTGAGATTGAGAAATCCTTGTCCTGAAATATGTTAAGAAAAATATGGACTTCCTTATTGTTGATGAAACATCATAAGAAAGCAATAAGACTATATATAAGTTTAAGATCGGGAATTATTTGGCCTGAAAAGTGTTCAGTATGTCAAATTTGGACTTCTGTATGATTGATGAGGCATCAGAAGGAGTCAATTAGACTGTATAGAAAGTTTGAGATTGAGAAATCCTTGTCCTGAAATATGTTCATTATGTAAAATATGGACTATCATTTTGTTGTTGAAACATCAGAAGGAGTCAATAAGTCTATATATAAAGTTCAAGATCGAGAATTCATTGGCCTGAAAAGTGTTAAGTATGTCAAATACGGACTTCTGTTTGATTAATAAGGCATGAGAAGGAGTCAATTAGTCTGTATAGAAAGTTTGAGATTGAAATCCTTGTCCAGAAATATGTTCAATATGTAAAATATGGACGACCATATCGTTGAAGAGAGATCAGAAGGAGTCATTTAGTCTATATATAAAGTTTAAGATCGATAATTCTTTGGCGTGAATAGTGTTCAGTATGTCAAATATGGCCTTCTGTATAATTGATGGCATCAGAAGGAGTCAATTAGACTGTATAGAAAGTTCAAGATTGAGAAATCCTTGTCCTGAAATTTGTTCAATCTGTAAAATATGGACTACCATACTATTTATGAAACATCATTAATAGTCAATAAGTCTATATATAAAGTTCAAGATCGAGAATTCTTTGGCCTGAATAAAGTTCAGTATGTCAAATATGGCCATTTGTATGATTGAGGAGGCCAGAAGGAGTCAATTAGACTGTATAGAAAGTTCAAGATTGTGAAATCCTTGTCCTGAAATATGTTCAATCTGTAAAATATGGACTACCATACTGTTGATGAAACATAATTAATAGTAAATAAGTCTATATATAAAGTTTAAGACCAAGAATTCTTTGGCTTGAAAAGTGTTCAGTATGTAAAATATATGGACTTCTGTATGATTGATGAGGCATGAAAAGGAGTCAATTAGACTGTATAGAAAGTTCAAAGTTGAGAAATCCTTGTCCTGAAAAATGTTCCGTATGTAAAATATGGACTACCATATTGTTGATGAGACATCAGGAGTCATTTAGTCTATAAATAACGTTTAAGATCGATAATTCTTAGCCTGAATAGTGTTCAGTATGTCAAATATGGCCTTCTGTATGATTTATGAGGAATCAGATGGAGTCATTTAGACTGTATAGAAAGTTCAAGATTGAGAAATCCTTGTCCTGAAATATGTTATGTAAAATATGGACTTCCATATTGTTGATGAAACATCATAAGGAGTCAATAAGACTATATATAAGTTTAAGATCGAGAATTTCTTTGGCTTGAAAAGTGTTCAGTATGTCAAATACGGACTTCTGTTGATTGATGCGGCATCAGAAGGAGTCAATTAGACTGTATAGAAAGTTCAAGATTGAGAAATCCTTTTCCTGAAATATGTTATGTAAAATATGGACTTCCATATTGTTGATGAAACATCAAGAGGAGTCAATAAGACTATATATAAGGTTTAAGATCGAGATTACTTTGCCCTGAAAAGTGCAGTAAGTCAAAAATGTACTTCTTTACGGTTGATGATTCGTAAGGAGTCAACTAGTCTGTATAGAAATTTTGAGATTTAGAAATCCTTGTCCTGAAATATGTTAAGAAAATATGGACTTCCTTATTGTTGATGAAACATCATAAGAAAGCAATAAGACTATATATAAGTTTAAGATCGGGAATTATTTGGCCTGAAAAGTGTTCAGTATGTCAAATATGGACTTCTGTATGATTGATGAGGCATCAGAAGGAGTCAATTAGACTGTATAGAAAGTTTGAGATTGCGAAATCCTTGTCCTGAAATATGTTCAGTATTTAAAATATGGACTATCATTTTGTTGTTGAAACATCAGAAGGAGTCAATAAGTCTATATATAAAGTTCAAGATCGAGAATTCATTGGCCTGAAAAGTGTTAAGTATGTCAAATACGGACTTCTGTTTGATTAATAAGGCATGAGAAGGAGTCAATTAGTCTGTATAGAAAGTTTGAGATTGCGAAATCCTTGTCCAGAAATATGTTCAATATGTAAAATATGGACTACCATATCGTTGAAGAGAGATCAGAAGGAGTCATTTAGTCTATATATAAAGTTTAAGATCGATAATTCTTTGGCGTGAATAGTGTTCAATAAGTCAAATATGGCCTTCTGTATAATTGATGAGGTATCAGAAGGAGTCAAATAGACTGTATAGAAAGTTCAAGATTGAGAAAACCTTGTCCTGAAATTTGTTCAATCTGTAAAATATGGACTACCATACTATTTATGAAACATCATAAATAGTCAATAAGTCTATATATAAAGTTTAAGATCGAGAATTCTTTGGCTTGAAAAGTGTTCAGTATGTCAAATATGGACTTCTGTTGATTGATGCGGCATCAGAAGGAGTCAATTAGACTGTATAGAAAGTTCAAGATTGAGAAATTTTCCTGAAATATGTTATGTAAAATATGGACTTCCATATTGTTGATGAAACATCAAGAGGAGTCAATAACTCTATATATAAAGTTCAAGATCGAGAATTCTTTTGGCCTGAATAAAGTTCAGTATGTCAAATATGGCCATTTGTATGATTGAGGAGGAGTCAGAAGGAGTCAATTAGACTGTATAGAAAGTTCAAGATTGTGAAATCCTTGTCCTGAAATATGTTCAATCTGTAAAATATGGACTACCATACTGTTGATGAAACATCATTAATAGTAAATAAGTCTATATATAAAGTTTAAGACCGAGAATTCTTTGGCTTGAAATGTGTTCAGTATGTAAAATATGGACTTCTGTATGATTGATGAGGCATGAAAAGGAGTCAATTAGACTGTATAGAAAGTTCAAAGTTGAGAAATCCTTGTCCTGAAAAATGTTCCGTATGTAAAATATGGACTACCATATTGTTGATGAGACATCAGGAGTCATTTAGTCTATAAATAACGTTTAAGATCGATAATTCTTTAGCCTGAATAGTGTTCAGTATGTCAAATATGGCCTTCTGTATGATTTATGAGGAATCAGATGGAGTCATTTAGACTGTATAGAAAGTTCAAGATTGAGAAATCCTTGTCCTGAAATATGTTATGTAAAATATGGACTTCCATATTGTTGATGAAACATCAAGAGGAGTCAATAAGACTATATATAAGGTTTAAGATCGAGATTACTTTGCCCTGAAAAGTGCAGTAAGTCAAAAATGTACTTCTTTACGGTTGATGATTCGTAAGGAGTCAACTAGTCTGTATAGAAATTTTGAGATTTAGAAATCCTTGTCCTGAAATATGTTAAGAAAAATATGGACTTCCTTATTGTTGATGAAACATCATAAGAAAGCAATAAGACTATATATAAGTTTAAGATCGGGAATTATTTGGCCTGAAAAGTGTTCAGTATGTCAAATATGGACTTCTGTATGATTGATGAGGCATCAGAAGGAGTCAATTAGACTGTATAGAAAGTTTGAGATAGCGAAATCCTTGTCCTGAAATATGTTCAGTATTTAAAATATGGACTATCATTTTGTTGTTGAAACATCAGAAGGAGTCAATAAGTCTATATATAAAGTTCAAGATCGAGAATTCATTGGCCTGAAAAGTGTTAAGTATGTCAAATACGGACTTCTGTTTGATTAATAAGGCATGAGAAGGAGTCAATTAGTCTGTATAGAAAGTTTGAGATTACGAAATCCTTGTCCAGAAATATGTTCAATATGTAAAATATGGACGACCATATCATTGAAGAGAGATCAGAAGGAGTCATTTAGTCTATATATAAAGTTTAAGATCGATAATTTGGCGTGAATAGTGTTCAGTATGTCAAATATGGCCTTCTGTATAATTGATGAGGTATCAGAAGGAGTCAAATAGACTGTATAGAAAGTTCAAGATTGAGAAAACCTTGTCCTGAAATTTGTTCAATCTGTAAAATATGGACTACCATACTATTTATGAAACATCATTAATAGTCAATAAGTCTATATATAAAGTTCAAGATCGAGAATTCTTTGGCTTGAAAAGTGTTCAGTATGTCAAATATGGACTTCTGTATGATTGATGCGGCATCAGAAGGAGTCAATTAGACTGTATAGAAAGTTCAAGATTGAAATCCTTTCCTGAAATATGTTCAATCTGTAAAATATGGACTACCATACTGTTGATGAAACATCATTAATAGTCAATAAGTCTATATATAAAGTTTCAAGATCGAGAATTCTTTGGCCTGAATAAAGTGTTCAGTATGTCAAATATGGCCATTTGTATGATTGAGGAGGAGTCAGAAGGAGTCAATTAGACTGTATAGAAAGTTCAAGATTGTGAAATCCTTGTCCTGAAATATGTTCAATCTGTAAAATATGGACTACCATACTGTTGATGAAACATCATTAATAGTAAATAAGTCTATATATAAAGTTTAAGATCGAGAATTCTTTGGCTTGAAATGTGTTCAGTATGTCAAATATGGACTTCTGTATGATTGATGAGGCATGAAAAGGAGTCAATTAGACTGTATAGAAAGTTCAAAGTTGAGAAATCCTTGTCCTGAAAAATGTTCCGTATGTAAAATATGGACTTACCATATTGTTGATGAGACATCATAAGAGTCATTTAGTCTATAAATAACGTTTAAGATCGAGATTTCTTTAGCCTGAATAGTGTTCAGTATGTCAAATATGGCCTTCTGTATGATTTATGAGGAATCAGATGGAGTCAATTAGACTGTATAGAAAGTTCAAGATTGAGAAATCCTTGTCCTGAAATATGTTATGTAAAATATGGACTTCCATATTGTTGATGAAACATCATAAGAGTCAATAAGACTATATATAAGGTTTAAGATCGAGATTTCTTTGGCTTGAAAAGTGTTCAGTATGTCAAATACGGACTTCTGTTGATTGATGCGGCATCAGAAGGAGTCATTTAGACTTTATAGAAAGTTCAAGATTGAGAAATCCTTTTCCTGAAATATGTAATGTAAAATATGGACTTCCATATTGTTGATGAAACATCAAAAGGAGTCAATAAGACTATATATAAGGTTTAAGATCGAGATTTCTTTGCCCTGAAAAGTGTGCAGTAAGTCAAAAATGTACTTCTTTACGGTTGATGATTAAGAGTCAACTAGTCTGTATAGAAATTTTGAGATTGAGAAATCCTTGTCCTGAAATATGTTAAGAAAAATATGGACTTCCTTATTGTTGATGAAACATCATAAGAAAGCAATAAGACTATATATAAGTTTAAGATCGGGAATTATTTGGCCTGAAAAGTGTTCAGTATGTCAAATTTGGACTTCTGTATGATTGATGAGGCATCAGAAGGAGTCAATTAGACTGTATAGAAAGTTTGAGATTGTGAAATCCTTGTCCTGAAATATGTTCATTATGTAAAATATGGACTATCATTTTGTTGTTGAAACATCAGAAGGAGTCAATAAGTCTATATATAAAGTTCAAGATCGAGAATTCATTGGCCTGAAAAGTGTTCAGTATGTCAAATACGGACTTCTGTTTGATTAATAAGGCATGAGAAGGAGTCAATTAGTCTGTATAGAAAGTTTGAGATTGCGAAATCCTTGTCCAGAAATATGTTCAATATGTAAAATATGGACGACCATATCGTTGAAGAGAGATCAGAAGGAGTCATTTAGTCTATATATAAAGTTTAAGATCGATAATTCTTTGGCGTGAATAGTGTTCAGTATGTCAAATATGGCCTTCTGTATAATTGATGCGGCATCAGAAGGAGTCAATTAGACTGTATAGAAAGTTCAAGATTGAAAACCTTGTCCTGAAATTGTTCAATCTGTAAAATATGGACTACCATACTATTTATGAAACATCATTAATAGTCAATAAGTCTATATATAAAGTTCAAGATCGAGAATTCTTTGGCCTGAATAAAGTTCAGTATGTCAAATATGGCCATTTGTATGATTGAGGAGGAGTCAGAAGGAGTCAATTAGACTGTATAGAAAGTTCAAGATTGTGAAATCCTTGTCCTGAAAATATGTTCAATCTGTAAAATATGGACTACCATACTGTTGATGAAACATCATTAATAGTAAATAAGTCTATATATAAAGTTTAAGAGATCGAGAATTCTTTGGCTTGAAAAGTGTTCAGTATGTAAAATATGGACTTCTGTATGATTGATGAGGCATGAAAAGGAGTCAATTAGACTGTATAGAAAGTTCAAAGTTGAGAAATCCTTGTCCTGAAAAATGTTCAATGTAAAATATGGACTACCATATTGTTGATGAGACATCAGGAGTCATTTAGTCTATAAATAACGTTTAAGATCGATAATTCTTTAGCCTGAATAGTGTTCAGTATGTCAAATATGGCCTTCTGTATGATTTATGAGGAATCAGATGGAGTCATTTAGACTGTATAGAAAGTTCAAGATTGAGAAATCCTTGTCCTGAAATATGTTATGTAAAATATGGACTTCCATATTGTTGATGAAACATCATTAAGGAGTCAATAAGACTATATATAAGGTTTAAGATCGAGATTTCTTTGGCTTGAAAAGTGTTCAGTATGTCAAATACGGACTTCTGTTGATTGATGCGGCATCAGAAGGAGTCAATTAGACTGTATAGAAAGTTCAAGATTGAGAAATCCTTTTCCTGAAATATGTTATGTAAAATATGGACTTACCATATTGTTGATGAAACATCAAGAGGAGTCAATAAGACTATATATAAGGTTTAAGATCGAGATTTCTTTGCCCTGAAAAGTGCAGTAAGTCAAAAATGTACTTCTTTACGGTTGATGATTCGTATGAGTCAACTAGTCTGTATAGAAATTTTGAGATTTAGAAATCCTTGTCCTGAAATATGTTAAGAAAAATATGGACTTCCTTATTGTTGATGAAACATCATAAGAAAGCAATAAGACTATATATAAGTTTAAGATCGAGATTATTTGGCCTGAAAAGTGTTCAGTATGTCAAATATGGACTTCTGTATGATTGATGAGGCATCAGAAGGAGTCAATTAGACTGTATAGAAAGTTCAAGATTGAAATCCTTTGTCCTGAAATATGTTCAGTATTTAAAATATGGACTATCATTTTGTTGATGAAACATCAGAAGGAGTCAATAAGTCTATATATAAAGTTCAAGATCGAGATTCATTGGCCTGAAAAGTGTTAAGTATGTCAAATACGGACTTCTGTTTGATTAATAAGGCATGAGAAGGAGTCAATTAGTCTGTATAGAAAGTTTGAGATTAGAAATCCTTGTCCAGAAATATGTTCAATATGTAAAATATGGACTTCCATATCGTTGAAGAGAGATCAGAAGGAGTCATTTAGTCTATATATAAAGTTTAAGATCGATAATTATTTGGCCTGAATAGTGTTCAGTATGTCAAATATGGCCTTCTGTATAATTGATGAGGCATCAGAAGGAGTCAAATAGACTGTATAGAAAGTTCAAGATTGAGAAAACCTTGTCCTGAAATTTGTTCAATCTGTAAAATATGGACTACCATACTATTTATGAAACATCATAAATAGTCAATAAGTCTATATATAAAGTTTAAGATCGAGAATTCTTTGGCTTGAAAAGTGTTCAGTATGTCAAATATGGACTTCTGTTGATTGATGAGGCATCAGAAGGAGTCAATTAGACTGTATAGAAAGTTCAAGATTGAGAAATCCTTGTCCTGAAATATGTTATGTAAAATATGGACTTCCATATTGTTGATGAAACATCAAGAGGAGTCATAAGTCTATATATAAAGTTCAAGATCGAGAATTCTTTGGCCTGAATAAAGTTCAGTATGTCAAATATGGCCATTTGTATGATTGAGGAGGAGTCAGAAGGAGTCAATTAGACTGTATAGAAAGTTCAAGATTGAAATCCTTGTCCTGAAATATGTTCAATCTGTAAAATATGGACTACCATACTGTTGATGAAACATCATTAATAGTCAATAAGTCTATATATAAAGTTTAAGATCGAGAATTCTTTGGCCTGAAATGTGTTCAGTATGTCAAATATGGACTTCTGTATGATTGATGAGGCATGAAAAGGAGTCAATTAGACTGTATAGAAAGTTCAAAGTTGAGAAATCCTTGTCCTGAAAAATGTTCCGTATGTAAAATATGGACTACCATATTGTTGATGAGACATCAGGAGTCATTTAGTCTATAAATAACGTTTAAGATCGAGAATTCTTTAGCCTGAATAGTGTTCAGTATGTCAAATATGGCCTTCTGTATGATTTATGAGGAATCAGATGGAGTCAATTAGACTGTATAGAAAGTTCAAGATTGAGAAATCCTTGTCCTGAAATATGTTATGTAAAATATGGACTTCCATATTGTTGATGAAACATCATTAAGGAGTCAATAAGACTATATATAAGGTTTAAGATCGAGATTTCTTTGCCCTGAAAAGTGTGCAGTAAGTCAAAAATGTACTTCTTTACGGTTGATGATTCGTAAGGAGTCAACTAGTCTGTATAGAAATTTTGAGATTGAGAAATCCTTGTCCTGAAATATGTAAAATATGGACTTCCATATTGTTGATGAAACATCATAAGAAAGCAATAAGACTATATATAAGTTTAAGATCGGAATTATTTGGCCTGAAAAGTGTTCAGTATGTCAAATTTGGACTTCTGTATGATTGATGAGGCATCATGGAGTCAATTAGACTGTATAGAAAGTTTGAGATTGAGAAATCCTTGTCCTGAAATATGTTCATTATGTAAAATATGGACTATCATTTTGTTGTTGAAACATCAGAAGGAGTCAATAAGAGTCTATATATAAGTTAAGATCGAGAATTCATTGGCCTGAAAAGTGTTAAGTATGTCAAATATGGCCTTCTGTATAATTGATGCGGCATCAGAAGGAGTCAATTAGACTGTATAGAAAGTTTGAGATAGCGAAATCCTTGTCCTGAAATATGTTCAGTATTTAAAATATGGACTATCATTTTGTTGTTGAAACATCAGAAGGAGTCAATAAGTCTATATATAAAGTTCAAGATCGAGAATTCATTGGCCTGAAAAGTGTTAAGTATGTCAAATGGACTTCTGTTTGATTAATAAGGCATGAGAAGGAGTCAATTAGTCTGTATAGAAAGTTTGAGATTGAGAAATCCTTGTCCAGAAATATGTTCAATATGTAAAATATGGACTTCCATATTCGTTGAAGAGAGATCAGAAGGAGTCATTTAGTCTATATATAAAGTTTAAGATCGATAATTCTTTGGCGTGAATAGTGTTCAGTATGTCAAATATGGCCTTCTGTATGATTGATGCATCAGAAGGAGTCAATTAGACTGTATAGAAAGTTCAAGATTGAGAAAACCTTGTCCTGAAATTTGTTCAATCTGTAAAATATGGACTACCATACTATTTATGAAACATCATTAATAGTCAATAAGTCTATATATAAAGTTCAAGATCGAGAATTCTTTGGCCTGAATAAAGTGTTCAGTATGTCAAATATGGCCATTTGTATGATTGAGGAGGAGCCAGAAGGAGTCAATTAGACTGTATAGAAAGTTCAAGATTGTGAAATCCTTGTCCTGAAATATGTTCAATCTGTAAAATATGGACTACCATACTGTTGATGAAACATCATTAATAGTAAATAAGTCTATATATAAAGTTTAAGACCGAGAATTCTTTGGCTTGAAAAGTGTTCAGTATGTCAAATATGGACTTCTGTATGATTGATGAGGCATGAAAAGGAGTCAATTAGACTGTATAGAAAGTTCAAAGTTGAGAAATCCTTGTCCTGAAAAATGTTCCGTATGTAAAATATGGACTACCATATTGTTGATGAGACATCAGGAGTCATTTAGTCTATAAATAACGTTTAAGATCGATAATTCTTAGCCTGAATAGTGTTCAGTATGTCAAATATGGCCTTCTGTATGATTTATGAGGAATCAGATGGAGTCATTTAGACTGTATAGAAAGTTCAAGATTGAGAAATCCTTGTCCTGAAATATGTTATGTAAAATATGGACTTCCATATTGTTGATGAAACATCATAAGGAGTCAATAAGACTATATATAAGGTTTAAGATCGAGATTTCTTTGGCTTGAAAAGTGTTCAGTATGTCAAATATGGACTTCTGTATGATTGATGAGGCATCAGAAGGAGTCAATTAGACTGTATAGAAAGTTCAAGATTGAGAAATCCTTTTCCTGAAATATGTTATGTAAAATATGGACTTCCATATTGTTGATGAAACATCAAGAGGAGTCAATAAGACTATATATAAGGTTTAAGATCGAGATTACTTTGCCCTGAAAAGTGCAGTAAGTCAAAAATGTACTTCTTTACGGTTGATGATTCGTAAGGAGTCAACTAGTCTGTATAGAAATTTTGAGATTTAGAAATCCTTGTCCTGAAATATGTTAAGAAAATATGGACTTCCCTTATTGTTGATGAAACATCATAAGAAAGCAATAAGACTATATATAAGTTTAAGATCGAGAATTATTTGGCCTGAAAAGTGTTCAGTATGTCAAATATGGACTTCTGTATGATTGATGAGGCATCAGAAGGAGTCAATTAGACTGTATAGAAAGTTTGAGATTAGCGAAATCCTTGTCCTGAAATATGTTCAGTATTTAAAATATGGACTATCATTTATTGTTGAAACATCAGAAGGAGTCAATAAGTCTATATATAAAGTTCAAGATCGAGAATTCATTGGCCTGAAAAGTGTTAAGTATGTCAAATACGGACTTCTGTTTGATTAATAAGGCATGAGAAGGAGTCAATTAGTCTGTATAGAAAGTTTGAGATTGAAATCCTTGTCCAGAAATATGTTCAATATGTAAAATATGGACGACCATATCGTTGAAGAGAGATCAGAAGAGTCATTTAGTCTATATATAAAGTTTAAGATCGATAATTCTTTGGCCGTGAATAGTGTTCAATATGTCAAATATGGCCTTCTGTATAATTGATGAGGCATCAGAAGGAGTCAAATTAGACTGTATAGAAAGTTCAAGATTGAGAAAACCTTGTCCTGAAATTTGTTCAATCTGTAAAATATGGACTACCATACTATTTATGAAACATCATAAATAGTCAATAAGTCTATATATAAAGTTTAAGATCGAGAATTCTTTGGCTGAAAAGTGTTCAGTATGTCAAATATGGACTTCTGTTTGATTGATAAGGCATCAGAAGGAGTCAATTAGACTGTATAGAAAGTTCAAGATTGAGAAATCCTTTCCTGAAATATGTTATGTAAAATATGGACTTCCATATTGTTGATGAAACATCAAGAGGAGTCAATAACTCTATATATAAAGTTCAAGATCGAGAATTCTTTGGCCTGAATAAAGTTCAGTATGTCAAATATGGCCATTTGTATGATTGATGGAGGAGTCAGAAGGAGTCAATTAGACTGTATAGAAAGTTCAAGATTGAAATCCTTGTCCTGAAATATGTTCAATCTGTAAAATATGGACTACCATACTGTTGATGAAACATCATTAATAGTAAATAAGTCTATATATAAAGTTTAAGACCGAGAATTCTTTGGCTTGAAATGTGTTCAGTATGTAAAATATGGACTTCTGTATGATTGATGAGGCATGAAAAGGAGTCAATTAGACTGTATAGAAAGTTCAAAGTTGAGAAATCCTTACTGAAAAATGTTCTTATGTAAAATATGCACTACCATATTGTTGATGAGACATCAGGAGTCATTTAGTCTATAAATAACGTTTAAGATCGATAATTCTTTAGCCTGAATAGTGTTCAGTATGTCAAATATGGCCTTCTGTATGATTTATGAGGAATCAGATGGAGTCAATTAGACTGTATAGAAAGTTCAAGATTTGAGAAATCCTTGTCCTGAAATATGTTATGTAAAATATGGACTTCCATATTGTTGATGAAACATCATAAGAAGTCAATAAGACTATATATAAGGTTTAAGATCGAGATTTCTTTGGCTTGAAAAAGTGTTCAGTATGTCAAATACGGACTTCTGTTGATTGATGCGGCATCAGAAGGAGTCATTTAGACTGTATAGAAAGTTCAAGATTGAGAAATCCTTTTCCTGAAATATGTAATGTAAAATATGGACTTCCATATTGTTGATGAAACATCAAAAGGAGTCAATAAGACTATATATAAGGTTTAAGATCGAGATTTCTTTGCCCTGAAAAGTGTGCAGTAAGTCAAAAATGTACTTCTTTACGGTTGATGATTCGTAAGGAGTCAACTAGTCTGTATAGAAATTTTGAGATTGAGAAATCCTTGTCCTGAAATATGTTAAGAAAAATATGGACTTCCTTATTGTTGATGAAACATCATAAGAAAGCAATAAGACTATATATAAGTTTAAGATCGAATTATTTGGCCTGAAAAGTGTTCAGTATGTCAAATTTGGACTTCTGTATGATTGATGAGGCATCAGAAGGAGTCAATTAGACTGTATAGAAAGTTTGAGATTGCGAAATCCTTGTCCTGAAATATGTTCATTATGTAAAATATGGACTATCATTTTGTTGATGAAACATCAGAAGGAGTCAATAAGTCTATATATAAGTTTAAGATCGAGAATTCATTGGCCTGAAAAGTGTTAAGTATGTCAAATACGGACTTCTGTTTGATTAATAAGGCATGAGAAGGAGTCAATTAGTCTGTATAGAAAGTTTGAGATTGCGAAATCCTTGTCCTGAAATATGTTCAATATGTAAAATATGGACTAACATATTGTTGGAGACATCAGAAGGAGTCATTTAGTCTATATATAAAGTTTAAGATCGATAATTCTTTGGCGTGAATAGTGTTCAGTATGTCAAATATGGCCTTCTGTATAATTGATGCGGCATCAGAAGGAGTCAATTAGACTGTATAGAAAGTTCAAGATTGAGAAAACCTTGTCCTGAAAATTGTTCAATCTGTAAAATATGGACTACCATACTATTTATGAAACATCATTAATAGTCAATAAGTCTATATATAAAGTTCAAGATCGAGAATTCTTTGGCCTGAATAAAGTTCAGTATGTCAAATATGGCCATTCTGTATGATTGAGGAGGAGTCAGAAGGAGTCAATTAGACTGTATAGAAAGTTCAAGATTGTGAAATCCTTGTCCTGAAATATGTTGAATCTGTAAAATATGGACTACCATACTGTTGATGAAACATCATTAATAGTAAATAAGTCTATATATAAAGTTTAAGATCGAGAATTCTTTGGCTTGAAAAGTGTTCAGTATGTAAAATATGGACTTCTGTATGATTGATGAGGCATGAAAAGGAGTCAATTAGACTGTATAGAAAGTTCAAGAGTTGAGAAATCCTTGTCCTGAAAATGTTCAATCATGTAAAATATGGACTACCATATTGTTGATGAGACATCAGGAGTCATTTAGTCTATAAATAACGTTTAAGATCGATAATTCTTTAGCCTGAATAGTGTTCAGTATGTCAAATATGGCCTTCTGTATGATTTATGAGGAATCAGATGGAGTCATTAGACTGTATAGAAAGTTCAAGATTGAGAAAATCCTTGTCCTGAAATATGTTATGTAAAATATGGACTTCCATATTGTTGATGAAACATCATAAGGAGTCAATAAGACTATATATAAAGTTTAAGATCGAGAATTCTTTGGCTTGAAAAGTGTTTAGTATGTCAAATATGGACTTCTGTTGATTAATGCGGCATTAGAAGGAGTCAATTAGACTGTATAGAAAGTTCAAGATTGAGAAATCCTTGTCCTGAAATATGTCATGTAAAATAATGTACTTCCATATTGTTGATGAAACATCAAAAGGAGTCAATAAGACTATATATAAGGTTCAAGATCGAGAATTCATTGGCCTGAAAAGTGTTCAGTATGTCAAATACGGACTTCTGTTTGATTGATGAGGCATCAGAAGAAGTCGATTAGACTGTAAAGACAGTTCAAGATTGAGAAATCCTTGTCCTGAAATATGTTCAGTATGTAAAATATGGACAACCATTTTGTTGTTGAAACATCAG
The DNA here is from genome assembly GCA_023029165.1 of Gobiocypris rarus. NCBI lineage: Eukaryota > Metazoa > Chordata > Actinopteri > Cypriniformes > Gobionidae > Gobiocypris > Gobiocypris rarus. The sequence goes on along the minus strand of CM040911.1, from coordinate 15,414,076 downwards.
AAGGAGTCAATAAGTCTATATATAAAGTTCCAGATCGAGAATTCATTGGCCTGAAAAGTGTTTTGTATGTCAAATACGGACTTCTGTTTGATTGATGAGGCATCAGAAGGAGTCAATTAGACTGTATAGAAAGTTCAAGATTGAGAAATCCTTGTCCTGAAATATGTTCAGTATGTAAAATATGGACTACCAAATTGTTGAGGAAACATCAGAAGGAGTCATTTAGTCTATATATAAAGTTTAAGATCGATAATTCTTTGGCTTGAAAAGTGTTCAGTATGTCAAGTATGGCCTTCTGTATGATTGATGAGGCATCAGAAGGAGTCAACTAGACTGTATAGAAAGTTCAAGATTGAGAAATCCCTGTCCTAAAATATGTTCAGTATGTAAAATATGGACTACCATACTGTTTTTGAAACATCAGAAGGAGTCAATAAGTCTATATATAAAGTTCAAGATCGAGAATTCTTTGGCCTGAAAAGTGTTCAGTATGTGAAATATGGACTTCTGTATGATTGATAAGGCATCAGAAACAGTCAACTAGTCTGTATAGGAATTTCAAGATTGAGAAATCCTTGTCCTGAAATATGTTATGTAAAATATGGACTTCCATTTTGTTGATAAAACATCATAAGGAGTCAATAAGACTATATATAAAGTTTAAGATCGAGAATTCTTTGGCCTGAAAAGTGTTCAGTATGTCAAATATGGCCTTCTTTATGATTGATGAGGCATCAGAAGGAGTCAATTAGACTGTATAGAAAGTTCAAGATTGAGAAATCCTTGTCCTAAAATATGTTCAGTATGTAAAATATGGACTACCATATTGTTTTTGAAACATAAGAAGGAGTCAATAAGTCTTTGTAGAAAGTTCAAGATCGAGAATTCTTTTTTCCTGAAAAGTGTTCAGTATGTGAAATATGGACTTCTGTATGATTGATAAGGCATCAGAAACAGTCAACTAGTCTGTATAGGAATTTCAAGATTGAGAAATCCTTGTCCTGAAATATGTTCAATCTGTAAAATATGGACTACCATACTGTTGAGGAAACTTTAGAAGGAGTCATTTAGTCTATATATAAACTTTAAGATCGATAATTCTTTGGCCTGAAAAGTGTTCAGTATGTGAAATATGGACTTCTGTATGATTGATGAGGCATGAGAAGGAGTCAATTAGACTGTATAGAAAGTTCAAAGTTGAGAAATCCTTGTCCTGAAATATGTTATGTAAAATATGGACTTTCATTTTGTTGATAAAACATCATAAGGAGTCAATAAGACTATATATAAAGTTTAAGATCGAGAATTCTTTGGCCTGAAAAGTGTTCAGTATGTCAAATATGGCCTTCTTTATGATTGATGAGGCATCAGAAGGAGTCAATTAGACTGTATAGAAAGTTCAAGATTGAGAAATCCTTGTCCTAAAATATGTTCAGTATGTAAAATATGGACTACCATATTGTTTTGAAACATAAGAAGGAGTCAATAAGTCTTTGTAGAAAGTTCAAGATCGAGAATTTTTTTTTCCTGAAAAGTGTTCAGTATGTGAAATATGGACTTCTGTATGATTGATGAGGCATCAGAAAGAGTCAACTAGTCTGTATAGGAATTTCAAGATTGAGAAATCCTTGTCCTGAAATATGTTCATTCTGTAAAATATGGACTACCGTACTGTTGATGAAACATAATTAATAGTCAATAAGTCTATATATAAAGTTTAAGACCGAGAATTCTTTGGCCTGAAAAGTGTTCAGTAATTCAAAAATGTACTTCTTTATGGTTGATGATTCGTTAGGCGTCAATTAGTCTGTATAGAAAGTTTGAGATTGAGAAATCCTTGTCCTGAAAAATGTTCAGTATGTAAAATATGGACTACCAAATTGTAGAGGAAACATCAGAAGGAGTCAATAAGTCTATATATATAATTTAAGATCGAGAATTCTTTGGCCTGAATAGTGTTCAGTAAGTCAAAAATGTACTTCTTTATGGTTGATTATTCGTTAGGAGTCAATTAGTCTGTGTAGAAAGTTTGAGATTGAGAATCCTTGTCCTGAAATATGTTCAGTATGTAAAATATGGACTACCAAATTGTTGAGGAAACATCAGAAGGAGTCATTTAGTCTATATATAAACTTTAAGATCGATAATTCTTTGGCCTGAAAAGTGTTCAGTATGTGAAATATGGACTTCTGTATGATTGATGAGGCATGAGAAGGAGTCAATTAGACTGGATAGAAAGTTCAAGATTGAGAAATCCTTGTCCTGAAATATGTTCAATATGTAAAATATGGACTACCAAATTGTTGAGAAACATCAGAAGGAGTCATTTAGTCTATATATAAAGTTTAAGATCGATAATTCTTTGGCCTGAATAGTGTTCAGTATGTCAAGTATGGCCTTCTGTATGATTGATGAGGGACCAGAAGGAGTCAATTAGACTGTATACTGTAGAAAGTTCAAGATTGAGAAATCCTTGTCCTGAAATATGTTCAGTATGTAAAATATGGACTACCAAATTGTTGAGAAACATCAGAAGGAGTCATTTAGTCTATATATAAAGTTTAAGATCGATAATTCTTTGGCCTGAATAGTGTTCAGTATGTGAAATATGGACTTCTGTATGATTGATAAGGCATCAGAAACAGTCAACTAGTCTGTATAGGAATTTCAAGATTGAGAAATCCTTGTCCTGAAATATGTTATGTAAAATATGGACTTCCATTTTGTTGATAAAACATCATAAGGAGTCAATAAGACTATATATAAAGTTTAAGATCGAGAATTCTTTGGCCTGAAAAGTGTTCAGTATGTCAAATATGGCCTTCTTTATGATTGATGACGCATCAGAAGGAGTCAATTAGACTGTATAGAAAGTTCAAGATTGAGAAATACTTGTCCTAAAATATGTTCAGTATGTAAAATATGGACTACCATATTGTTGATTTCAAACATAAGAAGTAGTCAATAAGTCTTTGTAGAAAGTTCAAGATCGAGAATTCTTTTTCCTGAAAAGTATTCAGTATGTCAAATATGCACTTCTGTATGATTGATAAGGCATCAGAAACAGTCAATTAGTCTGTATAGAAAGTTCAAGATTGAGAAATCCTTGTCCTGAAATTTGTTCAATCTGTAAAATATGGACTACCATACTGTTGAGGAAACTTTAGAAGGAGTCATTTAGTCTATATATAAACTTTAAGATCGATAATTCTTTGGCCTGAAAAGTGTTCAGTATGTGAAATATGGACTTCTGTATGATTGATGAGGCATCAGAAGGAGTCAATTAGACTGTATAGAAAGTTCAAAGTTGAGAAATCCTTGTCCTGAAATATGTTATGTAAAATATGGACTTTCATTTTGTTGATAAAACATCATAAGGAGTCAATAAGACTATATATAAAGTTTAAGATCGAGAATTCTTTGGCCTAAAAGTGTTCAGTATGTCAAATATGGACTTCTTATGATTGATGAGGCATCAGAAGGAGTCAATTAGACTGTATAGAAAGTTCAAGATTGAGAAATCCTTGTCCTAAAATATGTTCAGTATGTAAAATATGGACTACCATATTGTTTTTGAAACATAAGAAGGAGTCAATAAGTCTATTGTAGAAAGTTCAAGATCGAGATTCTTCCGAAAAAAAGTGTTCAGTATGTCAAATATGGACTTCTGTATGATTGATGAGGCATCAGAAGAGTCAACTAGTCTGTATAGGAATTTCAAGATTGAGAAATCCTTGTCCTGAAATATGTTCATTCTGTAAAATATGGACTACCGTACTGTTGATGAAACATAATTAATAGTCAATAAGTCTATATATAAAGTTTAAGATCGAGAATTCTTTGGCCTGAAAAGTGTTCAGTAATTCAAAAATGTACTTCTTTATGGTTGATGATTCGTTAGGCGTCAATTAGTCTGTATAGAAAGTTCAAGATTGAGAAATCCTTGTCCTGAAATATGTTCAGTATGTAAAATATGGACTATCAAATTGTAGAACATCATAAGGAGTCAATAAGTCTATATATAAAATTTAAGATCGAGAATTCTTTGGCCTGAATAGTGTTCAGTAAGTCAAAAATGTACTTCTTTATGGTTGATTATTCGTTAGGAGTCAATTAGTCTGTGTAGAAAGTTTGAGATTGAGAAATCCTTGTCCTGAAATATGTTCAGTATGTAAAATATGGACTACCAAATTGTTGAGGAAACATCAGAAGGAGTCATTTAGTCTATATATAAAGTTTAAGATCGATAATTCTTTGGCCTGAAAAGTGTTCAGTATGTCAAGTATGGCCTTCTGTATGATTGATGAGGCATCAGAAGGAGTCAATTAGACTGTATAGAAAGTTCAAGATTGAGAAATCCTTGTCCTGAAATATGTTCAGTATGTAAAATATGGACTACCAAATTGTTGAGGAAACATCAGAAGGAGTCATTTAGTCTATATATAAAGTTTAAGATCGATAATTCTTTGGCCTGAAAAGTGTTCAGTATGTGAAATATGGACTTCTGTATGATTGATAAGGCATCAGAAACAGTCAACTAGTCTGTATAGGAATTTCAAGATTGAGAAATCCTTGTCCTGAAATATGTTATGTAAAATATGGACTTCCATTTTGTTGATAAAACATCATAAGGAGTCAATAAGACTATATATAAAGTTTAAGATCGAGAATTCTTTGGCCTGAAAAGTGTTCAGTATGTCAAATATGGCCTTCTTTATGATTGATGACGCATCAGAAGGAGTCAATTAGACTGTATAGAAAGTTCAATATTGAGAAATACTTGTCCTAAAATATGTTCAGTATGTAAAATATGGACTACCATATTGTTTTTCAAACATAAGAAGTAGTCAATAAGTCTTTGTAGAAAGTTCAAGATCGAGAATTCTTTTTTCCTGAAAAGTATTCAGTATGTGAAATATGCACTTCTGTATGATTGATAAGGCATCAGAAACAGTCAACTAGTCTGTATAGGAATTTCAAGATTGAGAAATCCTTGTCCTGAAATTCGTTCAATCTGTAAAATATGGACTACCATACTGTTGAGGAAACTTTAGAAGGAGTCATTTAGTCTATATATAAACTTTAAGATCGATAATTCTTTGGCCTGAAAAGTGTTCAGTATGTGAAATATGGACTTCTGTATGATTGATGAGGCATGAGAAGGAGTCAATTAGACTGTATAGAAAGTTCAAAGTTGAGAAATCCTTGTCCTGAAATATGTTATGTAAAATATGGACTTTCATTTTGTTGATAAAACATCATAAGGAGTCAATAAGACTATATATAAAGTTTAAGATCGAGAATTCTTTGGCCTAAAAAGTGTTCAGTATGTCAAATATGGCCTTCTTTATGATTGATGAGGCATCAGAAGGAGTCAATTAGACTATAGAAAGTTCAAGATTGAAAAATCCTTGTCCTAAAATATGTTCAGTATGTAAAATATGAACTACCATATTGTTTTTGAAACATAAGAAGGAGTCAATAAGTCTTTGTAGAAAGTTCAAGATCGAGAATTCTTTTTTCCTGAAAAGTGTTCAGTATGTCAAATATGGACTTCTGTATGATTGATGAGGCATCAGAAAGAGTCAACTAGTCTGTATAGGAATTTCAAGATTGAGAAATCCTTGTCCTGAAATATGTTCATTCTGTAAAATATGGACTACCGTACTGTTGATGAAACATAATTAATAGTCAATAAGTCTATATATAAAGTTTAAGACCGAGAATTCTTTGGCCTGAAAAGTGTTCAGTAATTCAAAAATGTACTTCTTTATGGTTGATGATTCGTTAGGCGTCAATTAGTCTGTATAGAAAGTTTGAGATTGAGAAATCCTTGTCCTGAAAAATGTTCAGTATGTAAAATATGGACTATCAAATTGTAGAGGAAACATCAGAAGGAGTCAATAAGTCTATATATTAAATTTAAGATCGAGAATTATTTGGCCTGAATAGTGTTCAGTAAGTCAAAAATGTACTTCTTTATGGTTGATTATTCGTTAGGAGTCAATTAGTCTGTGTAGAAAGTTTGAGATTGAGAATCCTTGTCCTGAAATATGTTCAGTATGTAAAATATGGACTACCAAATTGTTGAGGAAACATCAGAAGGAGTCATTTAGTCTATATATAAACTTTAAGATCGATAATTCTTTGGCCTGAAAAGTGTTCAGTATGTGAAATATGGACTTCTGTATGATTGATGAGGCATGAGAAGGAGTCAATTAGACTGTATAGAAAGTTCAAGATTGAGAAATCCTTGTCCTGAAATATGTTCAATATGTAAAATATGGACTACCAAATTGTTGAGGAAACATCAGAAGGAGTCATTTAGTCTATATATAAAGTTTAAGATCGATAATTCTTTGGCCTGAATAGTGTTCAGTATGTCAAGTATGGCCTTCTGTATGATTGATGAGGGACCAGAAGGAGTCAATTAGACTGTATACTGTAGAAAGTTCAAGATTGAGAAATCCTTGTCCTGAAATATGTTCAGTATGTAAAATATGGACTACCAAATTGTTGAGGAAACATCAGAAGGAGTCATTTAGTCTATATATAAAGTTTAAGATCGATAATTCTTTGGCCTGAATAGTGTTCAGTATGTCAAGTATGGCCTTCTGTATGATTGATGAGGCATCAGAAGGAGTCAACTAGACTGTATAGAAAGTTCAAGATTGAGAAATCCCTGTCCTAAAATATGTTCAGTATGTAAAATATGGACTACCATACTGTTTTTGAAACATCAGAAGGAGTCAATAAGTCTATATATAAAGTTCAAGATCGAGAATTCTTTGGCCTGAAAAGTGTACAGTATGTGAAATATGGACTTCTGTATGATTGATAAGGCATCAGAAACAGTCAACTAGTTTGTATAGGAATTTCAAGATTGAGAAATCCTTGTCCTGAAATATGTTATGTAAAATATGGACTTCCATTTTTTTGATAAAACATCATAAGGAGTCAATAAGACTATATATAAAGTTTAAGATCGAGAATTCTTTGGCCTGAAAAGTGTTCAGTATGTCAAATATGGCCTTCTTTATGATTGATGACGCATCAGAAGGAGTCAATTAGACTGTATAGAAAGTTCAATATTGAGAAATACTTGTCCTAAAATATGTTCAGTATGTAAAATATGGACTACCATATTGTTTTTCAAACATAAGAAGTAGTCAATAAGTCTTTGTAGAAAGTTCAAGATCGAGAATTCTTTTTTCCTGAAAAGTGTTCAGTATGTGAAATATGCAAATCTGTATGATTGATAAGGCATCAGAAACAGTCAACTAGTCTGTATACGAATTTCAAGATTGAGAAATCCTTGTCCTGAAATTCGTTCAATCTGTAAAATATGGACTACCATACTGTTGAGGAAACTTTAGAAGGAGTCATTTAGTCTATATATAAACTTTAAGATCGATAATTCTTTGGCCTGAAAAGTGTTCAGTATGTGAAATATGGACTTCTGTATGATTGATGAGGCATGAGAAGGAGTCAATTAGACTGTATAGAAAGTTCAAAGTTGAGAAATCCTTGTCCTGAAATATGTTATGTAAAATATGGACTTTCATTTTGTTGATAAAACATCATAAGGAGTCAATAAGACTATATATAAAGTTTAAGATCGAGAATTCTTTGGCCTAAAAAGTGTTCAGTATGTCAAATATGGCCTTCTGTATGATTGATGAGGCATCAGAAGGAGTCAACTAGACTGTATAGAAAGTTCAAGATTGAGAAATCCCTGTCCTAAAATATGTTCAGTATGTAAAATATAGACTACCATACTGTTTTTGAAACATCAGAAGGAGTCAATAAGTCTATATATAAAGTTCAAGATCGAGAATTCTTTGGCCTGAAAAGTGTTCAGTATGTGAAATATGGACTTCTGTATGATTGATAAGGCATCAGAAACAGTCAACTAGTCTGTATAGGAATTTCAAGATTGAGAAATCCTTGTCCTGAAATATGTTATGTAAAATATGGACTTCCATTTTGTTGATAAAACATCATAAGGAGTCAATAAGACTATATATAAAGTTTAAGATCGAGAATTCTTTGGCCTGAAAAGTGTTCAGTATGTCAAATATGGCCTTCTTTATGATTGATGACGCATCAGAAGGAGTCAATTAGACTGTATAGAAAGTTCAATATTGAGAAATACTTGTCCTAAAATATGTTCAGTATGTAAAATATGGACTACCATATTGTTTTTCAAACATAAGAAGTAGTCAATAAGTCTTTGTAGAAAGTTCAAGATCGAGAATTCTTTTTTCCTGAAAAGTGTTCAGTATGTGAAATATGCACTTCTGTATGATTGATAAGGCATCAGAAACAGTCAACTAGTCTGTATAGGAATTTCAAGATTGAGAAATCCTTGTCCTGAAATTCGTTCAATCTGTAAAATATGGACTACCATACTGTTGAGGAAACTTTAGAAGGAGTCATTTAGTCTATATATAAACTTTAAGATCGATAATTCTTTGGCCTGAAAAGTGTTCAGTATGTGAAATATGGACTTCTGTATGATTGATGAGGCATGAGAAGGAGTCAATTAGACTGTATAGAAAGTTCAAAGTTGAGAAATCCTTGTCCTGAAATATGTTATGTAAAATATGGACTTTCATTTTGTTGATAAAACATCATAAGGAGTCAATAAGACTATATATAAAGTTTAAGATCGAGAATTCTTTGGCCTAAAAAGTGTTCAGTATGTCAAATATGGCCTTCTTTATGATTGATGAGGCATCAGAAGGAGTCAATTAGACTATAGAAAGTTCAAGATTGAAAAATCCTTGTCCTAAAATATGTTCAGTATGTAAAATATGAACTACCATATTGTTTTTGAAACATAAGAAGGAGTCAATAAGTCTTTGTAGAAAGTTCAAGATCGAGGATTCTTTTTTCCGGAAAAGTGTTCAGTATGTCAAATATGGACTTCTGTATGATTGATGAGGCATCAGAAAGAGTCAACTAGTCTGTATAGGAATTTCAAGATTGAGAAATCCTTGTCCTGAAATATGTTCATTCTGTAAAATATGGACTACCGTACTGTTGATGAAACATAATTAATAGTCAATTAGTCTGTATAGAAAGTTTGAGATTGAGAAATCCTTGTCCTGAAAAATGTTCAGTATGTAAAATATGGACTATCAAATTGTAGAGGAAACATCAGAAGGAGTCAATAAGTCTATATATTAAATTTAAGATCGAGAATTATTTGGCCTGAATAGTGTTCAGTAAGTCATAAATGTACTTCTTTATGGTTGATTATTCGTTAGGAGTCAATTAGTCTGTGTAGAAAGTTTGAGATTGAGAATCCTTGTCCTGAAATATGTTCAGTATGTAAAATATGGACTACCAAATTGTTGAGGAAACATCAGAAGGAGTCATTTAGTCTGAAATATGTTCAATATGTAAAATATGGACTACCAAATTGTTGAGGAAACATCAGAAGGAGTCATTTAGTCTATATATAAAGTTTAAGATCGATAATTCTTTGGCCTGAATAGTGTTCAGTATGTCAAGTATGGCCTTCTGTATGATTGATGAGGCACCAGAAGGAGTCAATTAGACTGTATAGAAAGTTCAAGATTAAGAAATCCTTGTCCTGAAATATGTTCAATATGTAAAATATGGACTACCAAATTGTTGAGGAAACATCAGAAGGAGTCATTTAGTCTATATATAAAGTTTAAGATCGATAATTCTTTGGCCTGAATAGTGTTCAGTATGTCAAGTATGGCCTTCTGTATGATTGATGAGGCATCAGAAGGAGTCAATTAGACTGTATAGAAAGTTCAAGATTGAGAAATCCTTGTCCTGAAATATGTTCAGTATGTAAAATATGGACTACCATACTGTTGAAACATCATAAGGAGTCAATAAGTCTATATATAAAGTTTAAGATCGAGAATTCTTTGGCCTGAAAAGTGTTCAGTATGTCAAATATGGACTTCTGTATGATTGATGAGGCATCAGAAACAGTCAACTAGTTTGTATAGAAGTTCAAGATTGAGAAATCCTGTCCTGAAATATGTTCAGTATGTAAAATATGGACTTCCATACTGTTTTGATAAAACATCATAAGGAGTCAATAAGTCTATATATAAAGTTCAAGATCGAGAATTCTTTGGCCTGAAAAGTGTTCAGTATGTCAATATGGACTTCTGTATGATTGATGAGGCATCAGAAGGAGTCAATTATACTGTATAGAAAGTTCAAGATTGAGAAATCCCTGTCCTAAAATATGTTCAGTATGTAAAATAAGGGCTGCCATACTGTTTTTCAAACATCATAAGTAGTCAATAAGACTATATATAAAGTTTAAGATCGAGAATTCTTTGGCCTGAAAAGTGTTCAGTATGTCAAATATGCACTTCTGTATGATTGATAAGGCATCAGAAACAGTCAACTAGTCTGTATAGGAATTTCAAGATTGAGAAATCCTTGTCCCGAAATTTGTTCAATCTGTAAAATATGGACTACCATATTGTTTTTGAAACATAAGAAGGAGTCAATAAGTCTTTGTAGAAAGTTCAAGATCGAGAATTCTTTTTTCCTGAAAAGTGTTCAGTATGTGAAATATGGACTTCTGTATGATTGATGAGGCATCAGAAGGAGTCAATTAGACTGTATAGAAAGTTCAAAGATTGAGAAATCCTTGTCCTGAAATATGTTATGTAAAATATGGACTTTCATTTTGTTGATAAAACATCATAAGGAGTCAATTTAAGTCTATATATAAAGTTTAAGATCGAGAATTCTTTGGCCTGAAAAGTGTTCAGTATGTCAAATATGGACTTCTGTATGATTGATGAGGCATCAGAAGGAGTCAATTAGACTGTATAGAAAGTTCAAGATTGAGAAATCCTTGTCCTAAAATATGTTCAGTATGTAAAATATGACTACCATATTGTTTTTGATAAAACATCAAGAAGGAGTCAATAAGTCTATGTAGAAAGTTCAAGATCGAGAATTATTTTTTCCTGAAAAGTGTTCAGTATGTGAAATATGGACTTCTGTATGATTGATGAGGCATCAGAAAGAGTCAACTAGTCTGTATAGGAATTTCAAGATTGAGAAATCCTTGTCCTGAAATATGTTCATTCTGTAAAATATGGACTACCGTACTGTTGATGAAACATAATTAATAGTCAATAAGTCTATATATAAAGTTTAAGACCGAGAATTCTTTGGCCTGAAAAGTGTTCAGTAATTCAAAAATGTACTTCTTTATGGTTGATGATTCGTTAGGCGTCAATTAGTCTGTATATCAATCAATCAATCAATCAACTTTATTTATATAGCGCTTTTACAATGACGATTGTTTCAAAGCAGCTTCACAGTGTTAAACAGGACAACATTGCAACAAAATTTGATTTGGCTAGTTTAATTTGGATAGTTTATAGAATTATATATGACCAAATTAATAAATTCTATTTGTATATTTAGTTGAGTAACTTGGATCATAATTTTAGTGTCCCCAACTGAGCAAGCCAAAGGCGACAGTGGCAAGGAACCAAAACCCCATCAGGGCATGATGGAGAAAAATAAACCTTGGGAGAAACCAGACTCAGTCGGGGTGCCAGTTCTCCTCTGGCCTATTATTAACAGTGTATAATTATTACTCAGGCAACCTTGCAGGTCATAAATCATATTAGATAGGAATATTCGAAATTTTGGGTATGACGCACGAGACGGGTTCATTTAGGATGGCGCGTCGATTACACAAGAATATGAATACTTGAAAGATCGGAGTTATTGCGGAGACGGGTTAATTGAGGATGACGTTCGGTGAGGCGAATTCAGAGGAGACACTAATGGACACGGTCTCAGCAGACACTCCAGGATGAGCTGGTCATGTCCAGATGCAGGTCCACCATCCGATCCGGACACGGCCTGGATCCGGCCGACTGCAGTAAACCTCGGGATAAACAGAGAGACTAACATTAGTGTGGATGCCACTCTTTTTATGATGTAACGAGTACATCAGGTGTTATGGGAAGTGTTCCCGGTTCCGGCTGACCTAGTTAATGCAGCCTAACAATCAGTCATTTGATTTGAATAAAGAAAGTTAAAAGTGTTTTATGTGTATGCCATAGTAAAGAGATGTGTTTTTAGTCTAGATTTAAACTGACAGAGTGTGTCTGCTTCCCGAACAATGCTAGGAAGACTGTTCCAGAGTTTAGGTGCTAAATAGGAAAAGGATCGACCGCCTGCAGTTGATTTAGATATTCTAGGTATTTTCAACTGGCCAGAGTTTAGAGACCGCAATTGACGTGATGGAGTATAATGCGTTAAGAGCTCGCTTAAGTACTGGGAGCTAAACCATTTATTGCTTTATAAGTAATAAGCAAGATTTTAAAATGTATGCGATATTTAATAGGAGCCAGTGCAGTGTTGACAGAACTGGACTAATATGATCGTACTTCCTGGTTCTAGTAAGAACTCGAGCTGCTGCGTTTTGGACCAGCTGGAGTTTATTTATTAGGCGAGCAGGGCAACCACCCAGTAGAGCATTACAATAATCTAGCCTTGAGCTCATGAACGCATGTACTAATTGTTCAGCATTTTGCATTGAAAGCATGTGACGTAATTTAGATATATTTTAAGATGGTAGAATGCAGTTTTACAGATGCTAGAAACGTGGCTTTCAAACGAAAGATTGGTATCAAAGAGCACACCCAGGTTCCTCACTGACGACGAGGGCTTGACAGAGCAGTCATCGAGGGTTAGACAGTATTCTAGGGCACTACTTGTGGAGCTTTTCTGTCAATAATTAAAAATTCAGTTTTATCTGAATTAAGTTGCAGGAAATTACTATTCATCCAATTTTTAATATCAGCTATGCATTCCGTTAATCTTGTGAATTGGTAAGTTTCGTCAGGGTGTGAAGAAATATAGAGCTGAGTATCATCAGCATAACAATGAAAACTAACGCCATGCTTCCTAATGATATCTCCCAGTGGTAGCATATACAGGGTGAAAAGCAACGGTCCTAACACTGAGCCTTGCGGTACTCCATACTGAACTTGTGATCGGTGTGACATCTCTTCATTTACTGCTACAAACTGATAACGGTCAGATAAGTAAGATTTAAACCATGCCAATGCAGTTCCACTACCAACATAATTTTCGAGTCTATTCAAAAGAATATTGTGATCGATAGTATCGAATGCAGCGCTAAGATCGAGTAACACTAATAGAGAGATACAACCATGATCAGATGATAAGATTAAATCATTTGTAACTCTAATTAGAGCAGTCTCAGTACTATGATACGGTCTAAATCCTGAATGGAAATCCTCACATATACAATTTCTTTCTAAAAAGGAACATAATTGTGAAGACACTGCCTTTTCTAATATTTTTGATAGAAACGGTAGATTCGAGATTGGTCTGTAATTGACTAATTCTTTAGGATCAAGTTGCGGTTTTTTAATAAGTGGTTTAATTACAGCCAACTTAAAAGTTTTGGTACATATCCTAATGTCAAGGATGAATTAATAATATTAAGCAGAGGATCTATGACCTCTGGAAGCATCTCTTTTAATAGCCTAGTCGGTATAGGGTCAAGCATACATGTTGTTGATTTTGATGATTTGACAAGTTTAGCCAATTCTTCTCCTCCTATAGCAGTGAATGAGTGTAATTTTTCCTCAGTGAGACTACAATGTTCTGTCTGAAGTGATACTGTAGTAGACGGCTGCATGGTTATAATTTTATTCCTAATGTTATCAATCTTACTAGTAAAGAAGTTCATAAAGTCATTACTGCTGTGTTGTTTACAAATGTCAGAAGTTGAAGCTTTATCCTTTGTTAATTTAGCCACTGTATCGAATAAATACCTAGGGTTGTGTTTGTTTTCTTCTAAAAGAGTTGAGAAATAAGCAGATCTAGCAGTTTTTATGGCCTTTCTGTATGCAATCATGCTCTCTTTCCACAAATTGCTAAAAACCTCCAGTTTTGTTTCTTCCAGCTGCGCTCCATTTTTCTGGCTGCTGTTTTAAGGGCCCGAGTGTGCTCGTTGTACCACGGCGTTGGATTATTTGCTTTAATCTTCTTTAAGCGCCGAGGAGCAACTATGTCTAAAGTGCTAGTAAAGAGAGAGTCAGTAGTTTCTGTTGCAACATCAAGTTCCTCTTGGCTATCTGTAATTCTGAGGAGATGGAACTGATGAGGAAGATTATGTACAAAGCAATCTTTAGTCGCAGCGGTTATAGTCCTGCCATATTTGAAGCGAGGGGATGGCTTTGCAGCCTTAGCTATATTAAGTATACATGATATTAGGTAATGATCTGAGATGTCATCGCTCTGCTGCAGAATTTTAATGGTATCAACATTTAGTCCATGTGACAGTATTAGATCTAAAGTATGATTAAGGCGATGAGTGGGTCCAGATACGTGTTGTCTAACTCCAATAGAGTTTATAATGTCTTTAAATGCCAATCCCAATGCGTTTTTCATTGTCAACATGGATATTAAAATCACCAACAATTAGTACTTTATCTGCAGCCAGTACTAACTCTGATAGAAAAATTCTTTGATAAAGTCTGTATTGTGCCCTGGTGGCCTGTATACAGTAGCCAACACAAATGTCAAACGGGATTTATCATTTACACTACACAATGTTACATAAAGCACCAAAACTTCAAAGGAATTATATTTGAAACTAGACTTCTGAGTAATACTGAAGTTATCATTATAAATTACAGCAACACCTCCTTTTCCTTTCAGACGGCTCGTGTTTATAACAATAATCTTGGGAGTGGACTCATTTAAAGTAATGTAGTCGTCAGGTTTTAGCCAGGTTTCTGTCAAACACAGCACATCTAGGTTATGATCTATAATCATATCATTAACAATAAGCGTTTTTGGCGAAAGGGATCGAATATTCAGCAACCCGAGATTTATCAATTGTTCATCCGTATTATATCTGTTGTTTATTTGTTGGACATCAATTAAATTTTTACTGTTGAATGGTTTTGATGGTTTTTGTATTTACTGATTCGGGGGAACAGACACAGTCTCTATGTGATAATATCTAGGTGAAAGCGTCTCTATGTGCTGGAATTTAGCTGACTCTGGTGACGTGAGACAGCTAGCAGACGGTTAGGTTTAGCCAGTTTGTCTGCTTCCTGACCTGGGCCCCAGTGAGTCAAGGTTTAGCTCTAAGATTATGTGCCAAATTACTAGAGAGAAGAGCAGCACCAGCCCGGGTAGGATGAATGCCGTCTATCTTCAACAGGTCGGGTCTGCCCCAAAAACTTTTCCAATTGTCTATGAACCCTATGTTATTTGCGGACACCACTTAGACAACCAGCCATTGAGTGATGATAATCTGCTAACTATTTCATCACTCCTTTTAACAGGGAGGGGGCCAGATAAACAGACTGCCGGTGACATCGTACTTGCGAGTTTACACACCTCTTTAATGTTAATTTTGGTGATCTCCGACTGACGGTCGAACATCATTAGTGCCGGCGTGAATAATAATCTTAGAGAATTTACGATTAGCTTTAGCCAGCACTTTTAAATTTGCTTTGATGTCAGGCGCTCTGGCTCCCGGTAAACATGTGACTATGGTGGCTGGTGTCTCTATTTTCACGTTCCGTGTAATAGAATCGCCAATAACTAGGGCACTTTCAACAGGATCCTCAGTGGGTGCATCACTGAGTGGGGAGAACCTGTTTGATGTTCTAATCGGAACGGCGGAGTGGTTTTTAGATCCGCGACTATGCTGTCTCACAGTCACCCAATTGCCCTGCTGCAGGGGCTCAGCCGGAACCAAACAATGAGTGTTCACTAAGCTAGTCGCATCCAAAAGAGTATCTAAAGCTGTACCATTCTCACTACTCTCACATAAAGTCTGGATGCGTGTCTCTAAATCTGAAATCTTCTCCGTCAGCCTGATTAATTCCTTACATTTAACACATGTGAAGTCTGTTCGCCAACGGAGATAGATATGCTAAACATGTAGCATGCAGTGCAAGTGACAATGACAGGAGAAGAAGACATGGCTTACCGTATTTGTTGATGAATCCAAAACTTACCACACAACTTACTCCACTTACTTTGTTTGATGGAGGCTATTAGAAAGTTTGAGATTGAGAAATCCTTGTCCTGAAAAATGTTCAGTATGTTCAGTATGTAATATGGACTACCAAATTGTAGAGGAAACATCAGAAGGAGTCAATAAGTCTATATATAATATTTAAGATCGAGAATTATTTGGTCTGAATAGTGTTCAGTAAGTCAAAAATGTACTTCTTTACGGTTGATGATTCGTAAGGAGTCAATTAGTCTGTATATAAATTTTGAGATTGAGAAATCCTTGTCCTGAAATATGTTAAGAAAATATGGACTTCCATATTGTTGATGAAACATCATAAGGAGTCAATAAGACTATATATAAAGTTCAAGATCGAGAATTCATTGGCCTGAAAAATGTTCAGTATGTCAAATACGGACTTCTGTTTGATTAATAAGGCATGAGAAGGAGTCAATTAGTCTGTATAGAAAGTTTGAAATTGCGAAATCCTTGTCCAGAAATATGTTCAATATGTAAAATATGGACGACCAGAAAGTTCAAGATTGAGAAAACCTTGTCCTGAAATATGTTCAATCTGTAAAATATGGACTACCATACTATTGATGAAACATCATTAATAGTCAATAAGTCTATATATAAAGTTTAAGATCGAGAATTCTTTGGTTTGAAAAGTGTTCAGTATGTCAAATATGGACTTCTGTTGATTGATGCGGCATCAGAAGGAGTCAATAAGTCTGTATAGAAAGTTTGAGATTGCAAAATCCTTGTCCAGAAATATGTTCAATATGTAAAATATGGACGACCATATCGTTGAAGAGACATCAGAAGGAGTCATTTAGTCTATATATAAAGTTTGAGATCGATAATTCTTTGGCTTAAATAGTGTTCAGTATGTCAAATATGGACTTTTGTATGATTGATGAGGCATGACAAGAAGTCATTTAGACTGTATAGAAAGTTCAAAGTTGAGAAATCCTTGTACTGAAAAATGTTCTTTATGTAAAATATGGACTACCATATTGTTGATGAGAAATCAGGAGTCATTTAGTCTATATATAACGTTTTAGATCGATAATTCTTTAGCCTGAATAGTGTTCAGTATGTCAAATATGGCCTTCTGTATGATTGATGAGGAATCAGATGGAGTCAATTATACTGTACAGAAGGTTCAAGATTTGAGAAATCCTTGTCCTGAAATATGTTATGTAAAATATGGACTTTAATATTGTTGATGAAATCTCATAAGGAGTCAATAAGACTATATATAAAGTTTAAGATGGGGAATTCTTTGGCCTGAAAAGTGTTCAATAAGTCAAAAATGTACTTCTTTATGGTTGATTATTCGTTAGGCATCAATTAGTCTGTATAGAAAGTTTGAGATTGAGAAATCCTTGTCCTGAAATATGTTCAGTATGTAAAATATGGACTACCATACTGTTGATGAAACATCATTAACAGTCAATAAGTCTATATATAAAGTTTAAGATCGATAATTCTTTGGCCTAAAAAACTTTCAGTAAGTCAAAAAAAATACTTTTTTATGGTTATTGAGGCATCAGAGGAAGTCGATTAGACTGTAAAGAAAGTTAGAGATTTGAAAAAATCCTTGTCCTGAAAAATGTTCATTATGTAAAATATGGACTATCATTTTGTTGTTGAAACATCAGAAGGAGTCAATAAGTCTATATATAAAGTTCAAGATCGAGAATTCATTGGCCTGAAAAGTGTTCAGTATGTCAAATACATCATACAAATGGCCATATTTGACAGACTGAACACTATTTAGTCCAAATAATTATCGATCTTAAACTTTATATATAGACTAAATGACTCCGCAACGCAAATTTATTTATCTTAGAGTGCCCAACAAGTTGTTGAAAGCGATACAAAGCAATGCGAAGCATGTATGTGCAAATATCTGTTCAATGTTCATGTGTTCAATTATCTCGTCAATTCACAGTGGTCTTGTAAGCGATGCAAAGCAATTATCTTTTCAATGCACAGAGATATTGTATGCAATGCAAAAGCATTTACCTCTTCAATGCACAATTTATTGTATGCATCTTAAGTAATGCAAACGCTTTTATCTCTTCAATGCGCTACTTCTTGTATGCAACGCAAAGCTATTATCTCTTCAATGCACAAGTGCTTGTACGCAATACAAAAACAATTACTCTTCAAGTGCAAAAGTTGTAAGCGATGCAATGAAAAAGCAAACGCATTTTTCTCTCAATGCCCAACACGATGATGTATGTGCAAATATCTCTTCAATGACAACGCATTCATGTATGTGCAGTTATCTCTTAAATGCACAAAGATATTGTATGTAATGCAAAAGCATTTACCTCTTCAATGCACAATTTAATGTTTGCATTTTAAGTAATGCAAACGCACTTATCTCTTCAATGCGCTAGTTATTGTATGCAATGCAAAGCTATTAAATTCACAAGTGCTTGTATGCAATGCAAAAACAAGTACTCTTCAAGTGCACAAGTTGTAAGCAATGCAAAAGCAAGCACTTGCAATGAAAAAACACTTATGTATGTGCAAATATCTCTTCAATGCAAAACGCATTCGTGTATGTGCAGTTATCTGTTCAATGCGCTTGTTCTTGTATGCAATGAAAATGCAAGTATCACTTCAATGCGCAGATACCTTGTATGCAATGCAAAAGCAATTACTCTTCAAGTGCACAACAGATGTTAAGCAGTGCAAAAGCAATGACATGAACACGCTCATGTATGTGCAAATATCTCTTTAATGACAACGTATTCATGTATGTGCAGTTATATCTTAAATGCACAGAGATCTTGTATGTAATGCAAAAGCAATTACTCTTCTAATGCACAACAAGTTGTAAGCGATACAAAAACAGGGACTTGCAATGAAAATGCACGTATCTCTTAATGAACAGATATCTTCTGTGCAATGAAAACCCACTTATCTATTCAATGCAGAGTTTTTTTGTACAATAAAAAGCAGCTTTCGCTTCAAAATGAACAACGCGTTCATGTAAGCCATGCAAAAGCAACGACTTGCAATGAAAATTCACGTATTTCTTCAACACACAGTGATATTGTATGCAATGCATGTAAGCGATACAAAGCACTTTTCAGTGTGCTAGTTCTTGTATGCAATGCAAACATACTTATCTCTTCAATGCACGAGATCTTGTATACTATGTACTTATCTCTTCAATGCACAAAGCATTTATGTATGTGCAAATATCTCTTCACTGTTCATGTGTTCAATTATCTCGTCAATGCACAGTGGCCTTGTATGCAATGCAAAAGCCGTTTTCTCTTCAATGCACAAACGCGTATGTGCAAGTATCTCCTCAATGCACAACGAAGCGATGCAAAAGCAACGACTTACAATGAAAATGCACATATCTTCAATGCACAGAGATATTGTATGTAATGCAAAAGCATTTACCTCTTCAATGCACAATTTTTGTATGCATCTTAAGCAATGAAAAAGCACTTATCTCTCAATGCAAAACGCATTCATGTATGTGCAGTTATGTCTTCAATGCGCTAGTTCTTGAATTCAATGCAAATGCAAGTATCACTTCAATGCACAGATATCTTGTATGCAATGCAAAAGCAATTACTCTTCAAGTGCACAAACAGATGTAAGCAATGCAAAAGCAATGACATGAACACGCTCATGTATGTGCAAATATCTCTTCAATGACAACGTATTCATGTATGTGCAGTTATGTCTTAAATGCACAGAGATCTTTCTTGTATGTAATGCAAAAAGCAATTACTTTTCAAGTGCACAACAAGTTGTAAGCAATACAAAAACATTGACTTGCAAACAGGGATCTTGTTTGCAATGAAAACGCACTTCAATGCAGAGGTTTTTTGTACAATAAAAAGCAGCTTTCGCTTCAAACTGAACAACGCGTTCATGTAAGCCATGCAAAAGCAACGACTTGCAATGAAAATTCACGTATTTCTTCAACGCACAATGATATTGTATGCAATGCATGTAAGCGATGCAAAGTACTTTTCAGTGTGCTAGTTCTTGTATGCAATGCAAACATACTTATCTCTTCAATGCACGAGATCTTGTATACTATGTACTTATCTCTTCAATGCGCAAAGCATTCATGTATGTGCAAATATCTCCACTGTCATGTGTTCAATTAACTCGTCAATGCACAGTGGCCTTGTATGCAATGCAAAAGCCGTTTTCTCTTCAATGCACAAATGCGTACACGTATGTGCAATTATCTCCTCAATGCACAACGAAGCGATGCAAAAGCAACGACTTACAATGAAAATGCACGTATCTTCAATGCACAGAGTATGTAATGCAAAAGCATTTACCTCTTCAATGCGCTAGTTCTTGTATGCAATGCAAAAAAAATTACTCTTCAAGTGCAAAAGTTGTAAGCAATACAAAAGCAAGGAGTTGCAATGAAAGCACTTATCTCTCAATGCATAACACGTTCATGTATGTGAAAAAATCTCTTCAATGCAAAACGCATTCGTGTATGTGCAGTTATCTCTTCAATGCGCTTGTTCTTGTATGCAATGAAAATGCAAGTATCACTTCAATGCACAGATATCTTGTATGCAATGCAAAAGCAATTACTCTTCAAGTGCACAACAGATGTAAGCAATGCAAAAGCAATGACTTGCAATGAAAATGCACGAATCTCTTCAATACACAGATACATTGCAATGCATAAGTTCTTGTAAAGCGATGCAAATCACTTATCTCTTCAGTGTGCTAGTTCTTGCATGCAATGCAAAAGCAAGAACGTGCAATGTAAACGCATTTATCTCTTCAATGCACAGAGATTTTGTATGAATGCATAAGCAATTATCCTTCAATGCACAACGAAGCGATGCAAAAGCAACGACTTACAATGAAAATGCACGTATCTTCAATGCACAGAGTATGTAATGCAAAAGCATTTACCTCTTCAATGTACAATTTATTGAATGCATCTTAAGTAATGCAAACGCACTTATCTCTTCAATGCGCTAGTTCTTGTATGCAATGCAAAGCTATTTAATGCACAAGTGATTGTATGCAATGCAAAAAAATACTCTTCAAATGCAAAAGTTGTAAGCAATACAAAAGCAATGACTTGCAATGAAAATGCACGAATCTCTTCAATGCACAGATACATTGCAATGCATAAGTTCTTGTAAGCGATGCAAAGCACTCATCTCTTCAGTGTGCTAGTTCTTGTATACAATGCAAAAGCAAGAACGTGCAATGTAAACGCATTTATCTCTTCAATGCACAGAGATTTTGTATGAATGCATAAGCAATTATCCTTCAATGCACAACGAAGCGATGCAAAAGCAACGACTTACAATGAAAATGCACGTATCTTCAATGCACAGAGTATGTAATGCAAAAGCATTTACCTCTTCAATGCACAATTTATTGAATGCATCTTAAGTAATGCAAACGCACTTGTTCACTTCAATGCGCTAGTTCTTGTATGCAATGCAAAGCTATTTAATGCACAAGTGATTGTATGCAATGCAAAAAAAATTACTCTTCAAATGCAAAAGTTGTAAGCAATACAAAAGCAATGACTTGCAATTAAATGCACGAATCTTTTCAATGCACAGATACATTGCAATGCATAAGTTCTTGTAAGCGATGCAAAGCACTCATCTCTTCAGTGTGCTAGTTCTTGTATGCAATGCAAAAGCAAGAACGTGCAATGTAAACGCATTTATCTCTTCAATGCACAGAGATTTTGTATGAATGCATAAGCAATTATCCTTCAATGCACAACGAAGCGATGCAAAAGCAACGACTTACAATGAAAATGCACGTATCTTCAATGCAGAGAGTATGTAATGCAAAAGCATTTACCTCTTCAATTCACAATTTATTGAATGCATCTTAAGTAATGCAAACGCACTTATCTCTTCAAATGCACTAGTTCTTGTATGCAATGCAAAAAAAATTACTCTTCAAATGCAAAAGTTGTAAGCAATACAAAAGCAATGACTTGCAATGAAAATGCACGAATCTCTTCAATGCACAGATACATTGCAATGCATAAGTTCTTGTAAGCGATGCAAAGCACTCATCTCTTCAGTGTGCTAGTTCTTGTATGCAATGCAAAAGCAAGAACGTGCAATGTAAACGCATTTATCTCTTCAATGCACAGAGATTTTGTATGAATGCATAAGCAATTATCCTTCAATGCACAACGAAGCGATGCAAAAGCAACGACTTGCAATGAAAATGCACGTATCTTCAATGCACAGAGTATGTAATGCAAAAGCATTTACCTCTTCAATGTACAATGTATTGAATGCATCTTAAGTAATGCAAACGCACTTATCTCTTCAATGCGCTAGTTCTTGTATGCAATGCAAAGCTATTTAATGCACAAGTGATTGTATGCAATGCAAAAAAAAATTACTCTTCAAATGCAAAAGTTGTAAGCAATACAAAAGCAATGACTTGCAATGAAAATGCACGAATCTCTTCAATGCACAGATACATTGCAATGCATAAGTTCTTGTAAGCGATGCAAAGCACTCATCTCTTCAGTGTGCTAGTTCTTGTATACAATGCAAAAGCAAGAACGTGCAATGTAAACGCATTTATCTCTTCAATGCACAGAGATTTTGTATGAATGCATAAGCAATTATCCTTCAATGCACAACGAAGCGATGCAAAAGCAACGACTTACAATGAAAATGCACGTATCTTCAATGCAGAGAGTATGTAATGCAAAAGCATTTACCTCTTCAATGCACAATTTATTGAATGCATCTTAAGTAATGCAAACAAACTTATCTCTTCAATGCGCTAGTTCTTGTATGCAATAAGCTATTTAATGCACAAGTGATTGTATGCAATGCACAAAAAATTACTCTTCAAATGCAAAAGTTGTAATAATAAAAGCAATGACTTGCAATGAAAATGCACGAATTTCTTCAATGCACAGATACATTGCAATGCATAAGTTCTTGTAAGCGATGCAAAGCACTCATCTCTTCAGTGTGCTAGTTCTTGTATGCAATGCAAAAGCAAGAACGTGCAATGTAAACGCATTTATCTCTTCAATGCACAGAGATTTTGTATGAATGCATAAGCAATTATCCTTCAATGCACAACGTAGTGATGCAAAAGCAACGACTTACAATGAAAATGCACGTATCTTCAATGCACAGAGTATGTAATGCAAAAGCATTTACCTCTTCAATTCACAATTTATTGAATGCATCTTAAGTAATGCAAACGCACTTATCTCTTCAATGCACTAGTTCTTGTATGCAATGCAAAGCTATTTAATGCACAAGTGATTGTATGCAATGCAAAAAAATTACTCTTCAAATGCAAAAGTTGTAAGCAATACAAAAGCAATGACTTGCAATGAAAATGCACGAATCTCTTCAATGCACAGATACATTGCAATGCATAAGTTCTTGTAAGCGATGCAAAGCACTCATCTCTTCAGTGTGCTAGTTCTTGTATGCAATGCAAAAGCAAGAACGTGCAATGTAAACGCATTTATCTCTTCAATGCACACGATCTTGTAAGCTATGCAAAAAGCAAGAACGTGCAATAAAAGTCTTCAGTATGTGAAATATGGACTTTTGTAAGATTGAGAGGCATAAGAAGGAGTCAATTAGTCTATATAGAAAGTTCAAAGTTGAGAAATCCTTATCGTGAAATATGTTCAATCTGTAAAATTTAAACTACCATACTGTTGATGAAACATCATTAATAGTCAATAAGTCTATATATAAAGTTTAAGATTGAGAATTATTTTGCTTGAAAAGTGTTCAGTATGTCAAATCTGGACTTCTGTTGATTGATATGCCATCAGAAGGAGTCAATTAGACTGCATAGAAAGTTCAAGATTGAGAAAATCCTTGTCCTGAAACATGTTCAGAAGGTAAAATATGGACTACCATATTGTTGATGAGACATCAGAAGGAGTAATTTAGTCTATATATAAAGTTTAAGATAGATAAATCTTTGACCTGAATAGTGTTCAGTATGTCAAATATGGCCTTCTGTATGATTGATGAGGCATCAGGAGTCAATTTGACTGTATAGAACGTTCAAGATTGAGAAATCCTTGTCCTGAAATATGTTATGTAAAATACAGACTTCATTATTGTTGATGAAACTTCATTAGGAGTAAATAAGACTATATATGAAATTTAAGATCGAGAAATCTTTGGCCTGAAAAGTGTTCAGTATGTGAAATATTGACTTCTGTATGATTGATGAGGCATGAGAAGGAGTCAATTACACTGTATAGAAAGTTCAAAGTTGAGATATCCTTGTCCTGAAATATGTTCAGTATGTAAAATATGGACTGCCTTATTGTTGTTGAAACATCAGAAGGAGTCAATAAGTCTAGGTTATTAAGTTCAAGATCGAGAATTCTTTGGCCTGAAAAGTGTTCAGTATGTGATATATGGACTGAATGATTGATGAGATATCAGAAAGAGTCAACTAGTCTGTATAGGAATTTCAAGATTGAGAAATCCTTGTCCTGAAATATGTTATGTAAAATATAGACTTTCAAATTGTTGATGAAACATCATAAGGAGTAAATAAGACTACATATGAAATTTAAGATCGAGAATTATTTGGCATGAAAAGTGTTCAGTAAGTCAAAATTGTACTTCTTTATGGTTGATGATTCGTTAGGACTTAATTAGTCTGTATAGAAAGTTTGGGATTGAGAAATCCTTGTCCAGAAATATGTTCAGTATGTAAAATATGGAATACGAAATTGTTGAGGAAACATCAGAAGGAGTCATTTAGTCTATTATATAAAGTTCAAAATCGAGAATTCTTTGGCCTGAAAAGGGTTTAATATGTGAAATATGGATTTCTGTATAATTGATGAGGCATCAGATAGAGTCAACTAATCTGTATAGGAATTTCAAGATTGAGAAATCGTTGTCCTGAAATATGTTCAGTATGTGAAATATGGACTATTATATTTTTGATAAGATATCAGAGTGAGTCAATTAGTCTATATAGAAAGTTCAAAGTTGAGAAATCCTTATCGTGAAATATGTTATGTAAAATTTGGACTACCATACTGTTGATGAAACATCATTAATAGTCAATAAGTCTATATATGAAGTTTAAGATTGAGAATTATTTTGCTTGAAAAGTGTTCAGTATGTCAAATTTGGACTTCTGTTGATTGATGCGGCATCAGAAGGAGTCAATTAGACTGTATAGAAAGTTTAAGATTGAGAAAATCCTTGTCCTGAAATATATTATGTAAAATATGGACTTCCATATTTTTGAGTAAACATCAGAAGGAGTCAATAAGTCTATATATAAAGATCAAGATCGAGAATTCTTTGGCCTGAAAAGTGTTCAGTATGTGAATTATGGACCTCTGTATGATTGATGAGGCATCAGAAGGAGTCAACTAGTCTGTATAGGAATTTCAAGATTGTGAAATCCTTGTCATGAAATATTTTCAATATGTAAAATATGGACTACCAAATTGTTGAGTAAACATCAGAAGGAGTCAATAAGTCTATATATAAAGCTCAAGATCGAAAATTCTTTGGCCTGAAAAGTGTTCAATAGACTGTTCTGTAAGTCAAAAATGTACTTCTTTATGGTTGATGATTTGTTAGGAGTCAATTAATCTGTATAGAAAGTTTGAGATTGAGAAATCCTTGTCCTGAAATATGTTCAGTATGTAAAATATAGACTACCATGTTGTTGATGAGAAATCAGAAGGAGATTTTTGGTCTATATATAAAGTTTAAGATCGGGAATTCTTTGGCCTGAAAAGTGTTCAGTATGTCAAACATGTACTTCTGTATGATTGATGAGGCATAAGAAGGAGTCAATTAGACTGTTTAGAAAGTTCAAAGTTGAGAAATCCTCTTCCTGAAATATGTTCAGTATGTAAAATATGGACTACAATATTGTTGATGAGACATCAGAAGGAGTAATTTAGTCTATATATAAAGTTTAAGATCGGGAATTATTTGGCATGATTAGTGTTCAGTATGCCAAATATGGACTTCTGTATGATTGATGAGGCATGAGAAGGAGTCAATTAGACTGTATAGAAAGTTCAAGATTGAGGAATCCTTGTCCTGAAATATGTTATGTAAAATATGGACTTGTTGATGAAACATCATAAGGAGTCAATAAGACTATATATACAGTTTAAGATCGAGAATTCTTTGGCCTGAAAAGTGTTCAGTATGTCAAATATGGACCTCTGTATGATTGACGAGGCATCAGAAGGAGTCGATTAGACTGTATAGAAAGTTCAAGATTGAGAAAATCCTTGTCCTGAAATATGTTATGTAAAATATGGACTTCCATACTGTTGATGAAATATCATAAGGAGTCAATAAGACTATATATAAAGTTTAAGATCGATAATTCTTTGGCCTGAATAGTGTTCAGTATTTCCAATATGGCCTTCTGTATGATTGATGAGGCATCAGAAGAAGGCAATTAGACTGTATAGAAAGTTCAAGATTGAGAGATCCTTGTCCTGAAATAAAATATGGACTACCATTTTTTTAATGAGAAATCAGGAGTCAATTAGTCTGTATTGAAAGTTCAATATTGAGAAATCCTTGTCCTGAAATATGTTATGTAAAATATGAACTACCATATTGTTGATGAGACATCAGAAGCAGTCAACTAGTCTGTACAGAAAGTTCACGACTGAGAAATCCTTATCCTGAAATATGTTCAGTATGTAAAGTATGGCTACCATATCGTAGATGAAACATCAGAAGTACTCAATAAGTCTATATATAAAGTTTAAGATCGAGAATTCTTTGGCCTGAAAAGTGTTCAGTATGTCAAATATGGATTTTGTATGATTGATGAGGCATCAGAAGGAGTCATTTAGACTGTATAGAAAGTTCAAGATTGAGAAATCCTTATCCTGAAATATGTTCAGTATGTAAAATATGGACTACCATATTGTAGACGAAACATCAGAAGAAGTCAATAAGTCTATATATAAAGTTAAAGATCGAGAATTATTTGGCCTAAAAAGGTGTTCAGAAAGATGGACTTCTGTATGATTAATGAGGCATGACAGCCAACTAGTCTGATTGATGACAGTCAACTAGTCTGTACAGATAAAGAAATCCTTAAGATTGAGAAATGTTATGTAAAATATGGATTTCCATATTGTTGATGAAACATCATAAGGAGTCAATAAGTCTATATATAAAGTTTAAGATAGATAATTCTTTGTCCTGAAAAGTTTTCAGTATGTCAAATATGGACTTCTGTATGATTGATGAGGCATCAGAAAGAGTCAATAAGACTGTATAGAAAGTTCAAGATTGAGAAATCCTTTTCCTGAAATATGTTATGTAAAATATGAATTACCATATTGTTGATAAAACATCATAAGGAGTCAATAAGTCTATATATAAAGTTTAAGATAGAGAATTCTTTGGCCTGAAAAGTGTTCAGTATGTCAAAAATGGACTTCTGTATGATTAATGAGGCATCAGAAGGAGTCAATTAGACTGTATAGAAAGTTCAAGATTGAGAAATCCTTTTCCTAAAATATGTTATGGAAAATATGAACTACCATATTGTTGATGAAACATAATAAGGAGTCAATAAGTCTATATATAAAGTTTAAGATAGAGAATTCTTTGGCCTGAAAAGTGTTCAGTATGTCAAATATGGACTTCTGTATGATTAATGAGGCATCAGAAGGAATCAATTAGACTGTATAGAACGTTCAAGATTGAGAAATGCTCATCCTGAAATATCATCAGTCTGTAAAATATGGACTACCATTTTTTTGATGAGAAATCAGAAGGAGTCAATTAGTGTGTACAGAATGTTCAAGATTGAGAAATCCTTGTCCTGAAATATGTTCAAACTATAAAATATGGATTACCATACTGTTGATGAAACCATTAATAGTCAATAAGTCTATATATAAAGTTTAAGATTGCGAATTCTTCGGCCTGAAAAGTGCTCAGTATATCAAATAGGGACTTCTGTTTGATTGATGAGGCATCAGAAGAAATCAATTAGACTGTATAGAAAGTTCAAGATTGAGAAATCCTTGTCTTGAAATATGTTTAGTATGTAAAATATGGACTACCAAATTGTTGAGGAAAAATCAGAAGGAGTCAATAAGTCAATATATAAAGTTTAAGATCGAGAATTCTTTGGCCTGAAAAGTGTTCAGTATGTCAAATATGGACTTCTGTATGATTGATAGGCATCAGAAGGAGTCAATTAGATTGTATGGAAAGTTCAAAGTTGAGAAATCCTTGTCCTGAAATATGTTCAGTATGTAAAATATGTACTACCCTGTTGTTGAAATATCAGAAGGAGTCAATAAATCTATATACAAAGTTCAAGATCGAGAATTATTTGGCCTGAAAAGTGTTCAGTATGTGAATTATGGACTTCTGAATGATTGATGAGGCATGAGAAGGAATGAACTGGACTGTAATAGAAAGTTCAAAGTTTAGAAAACCTTGTCCTGAAATAAATTCTGTATGTAAAATATGGACTACCATATTGTTGTCCTGATGTTTCCTCAACAATTTGGTAGTCCATATTTTACATACTGAACATATTTCAGCACAAGGATTTCTCAATCTCAAACTTTCTATACAGACTAATTGACTCCTAACGAATTAATTAATTCTAAAGACGTCCTTTTTTTACTTACTGAACACTTTTCAGGCCAAATAATTCTCGATCATAAACTTTATATAGTCTTATTGACTCCTTATGATGTTTCAACAATATGGAAGTCCATATTTTATATAACATATTTCAGGACAAGGATTTTCTTAATCTTGAACTTTCTATACAGTCTAATTGACTCCTTCTGATGCCGCATCAATCAACAGAAGTCCAAATTTGACATACTGAACACTTTTCAAGCCAAAGAATTCTCTATCTTAAACTTTATAGACTTATTGACTATTAATGGTTTCATCAACAATATGGTAGTCCATACTTTACATACTGAACATATTTTAGGACAAGGATTTCTCAACTTTGAACTTTCTAGAAAGTCTAATTGACTCCTTCTCATGCCTCATCAGTCATACAGAAGTCAATATTTCACATACTGAACACTTTTCAGGTCAAAGAATTCCTGATCTTAAACTATATATATAGACTTAACGACTATTAATGGTTTCATCAACAGTATGGTAGTCCATATTTTACAGTTTGAACATATTTCAGGACAAGGATTTCACAATCTTGAAATCTTGAAATCTTGAAATTGAAATTTCAGACTCCTTCTGATGCCTCATCAATGATACAGACATCCATATTTCAAATACTGAAGACTTTTCAGGCCAAAGAATACTCGATCTTAAACTTTATATATAGTCTTATTGTCTCCTTATGATGAATACTCAACAATATGGAAGTCCATATTTTACATAACATATTTCAGGACAAGGAGATCTCAATCTTGAAATTCCTATACAGGCTAGTTGACTGGTTCTGATGTCTCCAATACAAATATGGTAGTCCATATTTGACAACATATGTCATGCCAAGGATTTCAAAATCTTGAACTTTCTAAACAATCTAATTGACTCCTTCTGATGCCTCATCAATCATACAGAAGGCCATATTTTGCAGACTGAACACTAATCAGGCCAAAGAATTATCGATCTTAAACTTTATATATAGACTAAATGACTCCTTCTGATGTCTCATCAACAATATGGTAGTCCATATTTTACATATTGAACATATTTCAGGACAAGGATTTCTCAACTTTGAACTTTCTATAAAGTCTAAGTGACTCCTTCTCATGCCTCATCAATCATACTGAAGTCCATATTTGACATACTGAACACTTCTCAGGCCAAAGAATTCCCAATCTTAAACTTTATAAATGGACTTATTGACTCCTTCTGATGTTTCCTCAAAAATTTGGTAGTCCATATTTTACATACTGAACATATTTAAGGACAAGGATTTCTCAATCTCAAACTTTCCATACAGAATAATTGACTCCTAACAAATCATCAACTATAATGACGTACATTTTTTACTTACTGAACACTTTTGAGGCCAAAGAATTCCCGATCTTAAACTTTATTAATGGACTTATTGACTCCTTATGATGAATCCTCAACAATATGGAAGTCCATATTTTAAATAACATATTTCAGGACAAGGATTTCACAGTCTTAAAATTCCTATACAGACTAGTTGACTCCTTCTATCGCCTCATAAATTATACAGAAGTCCATATTTCACATACTGTACACTTTTCAGGCCAATGAATTCGCGATCTTGAACTTTATAAGTAGACTTATTGACTATTAATGATGTTTCATCAACAATATGGTAGTCCATATTTTACAGATTGAACATATTTCAGGACAAGGATTTCTCAATCTTGAACTTTCTATAAAGTCTAAGTGACTCCTTCTCATGCCTCATCAATCATACAGAAGTCCCTATTTGACATACTGAACACTTTTCAGGCCAAAGAATTCCCGATCTTAAACTTTATATATAGACTTATTGACTATTAATGATGTTTCATCAACAGTATGGTAGTCCAAATTTTACAGATTGAACATATTTCAGGACAAGGATTTCTCAATCTTGAAATTCCTATACAGACTAGTTGACTCTTTCTGATGCCTCATCAATCATAGAGAAGTCAATATTTGACATACTGAACACTTTTCAAGCCAAATAATTCTCTGTCTTAAACTTTATATATAGACTTATTGACTATTAATGATGTTTCATCAACAGTATGGTAGTCCATATTTTACAGATTGAACATATTTCAGGACAAGGATTTCTCAATCTTGAAATTCCTATACAGACTAGTTGACTCTTTTTAATGCCTCATCAATCATATAGAATTCCATATTTGACATACTGAACACTTTTCAAGCCAAATAATTCTTTGTCTTAAACATTATATATAGACTTATTGACTATTAATGATGTTTCATCAACAGTGTGGTAGTCCATATTTTACATAATATATTTCAGGACAAGGATATCTCAATCTTGAACTTTCTATAAAGTCTAATTAACTCCTTCTGATGCCTCATCAATCAACAGAAGTCCATATTTGACATACTGAACACTTTTCAAGCAAAATATTTCTCAATCTTAAACTTTATATATAGACTTATTGACTATTAATGATGTTTCATCAACAGTATGGTAGTCCAAATTTTACAGATTGAACATATTTCAGGACAAGGATTTCTCAATCTTGAAATTCCTATACAGACTAGTTGACTCTTTCTGATGCCTCATCAATCATAGAGAAGTCAATATTTGACATACTGAACACTTTTCAAGCCAAATAATTCTCTGTCTTAAACTTTATATATAGACTTATTGACTATTAATGATGTTTCATCAACAGTATGGTAGTCCATATTTTACAGATTGAACATATTTCAGGACAAGGATTTCTCAATCTTGAAATTCCTATACAGACTAGTTGACTCTTTTTAATGCCTCATCAATCATATAGAATTCCATATTTGACATACTGAACACTTTTCAAGCCAAATAATTCTTTGTCTTAAACATTATATATAGACTTATTGACTATTAATGATGTTTCATCAACAGTGTGGTAGTCCATATTTTACATAATATATTTCAGGACAAGGATATCTCAATCTTGAACTTTCTATAAAGTCTAATTAACTCCTTCTGATGCCTCATCAATCAACAGAAGTCCATATTTGACATACTGAACACTTTTCAAGCAAAATATTTCTCAATCTTAAACTTTATATATAGACTTATTGACTATTAATGATGTTTCATCAACAGTATGGTAGTCCAAATTTTACATGCTGAACATATTTCAGGACAAAGATTTTCTCAATCTTGAACTTTCTATACAGTCTAATTGACTCCTTTTGATGCCGCATCAATCAACAGAAGTCCCGATTTGACATACTGAACACTTTTCAGGCCAAAGAATTCTCGATCTTAAGCTTTATATATAGTCTTATTGACTATTGATGATGTTTCATCAACAGTATGGTAGTCCAAATTTATAGATTGAACATATTTCAGGACAAGGATTTCTCAATCTTGAACTTTCTATATAGACTAGTTGACTCTTTCTGATGCCTCATCAATCATACAGAAGTCCATATTTCACATACTGAACACTTTTCAGGAAAAAATAATTCTCGATCTTGAACTTTCTACATAGACTTATTGACTCCTTCTTATGTTTCAAAAACAATATGGTAGTCCATATTTTACAGATTGAACATATTTTAGGACAAGGATTTCTCAATCTTGAACTTTCTATACAGTCTAATTGACTCCATCTGATGCCTCATCAATCATAAAGAAGGCCATATTTGACATACTGAACACTATTCAGGCCAAAGAATTATCGATGTTAAACGGTATATATAGACTAAATGACTCCTTCTGAGGTCTCATCAACAATATGGTCGTCCATATTTTACTAGTTGACTGTTTCTGATGCCTTATCAATCATACAGAAGTCCATATTTGACATACTGAACACTTTTCAGGCCAAAAAATTTCGGATCTTAAACTTTATATATAGTCTTATTGACGCCTTATGAGATTTCATCAACAATATGGAAGTCCATATTTTACATAACATATTTCAGGACAAAGATTTCTCAATCTTGAACTTTCTGGACAGTCTTATTGACTCCTTCTGATGCCGCATCAATCAACAGAAGTCCGTATTTGACATACTGAACACTTTTCAAGCCAAAGAATTCTCTGTCTTAAACTTTATATATAGACTTATTGACTATTAATGATGTTTCAACAACAGTATGGTAGTCCATATTTTACATATTGAACATATTTCAGGACAAGGATTTCTCAATCTTGAACTTTCTATACAGTCTAATTGACTCCATCTGATTCCTCATCAGTCATAAAGAAGGCCATGTTTGACATACTGTACACTATTCAGGCCAAAGAGTTATTGATCTTAAACGTTAAAAGACTAAATGACTACTACTGATGTATCATCAACAATATGGTAGTCCATATTTTACATACTGAAAATTTTTCAGGATAAGGATTTCTCAACTTTGAACTTTCTATACAGTCTAATTGACTCCTTCTCATGCCTCATCAATCATACAGAAGTCCATTTTTGACATACTGAACATTTTTCAAGTAAAATAATTCTCTGATGTCTCCAATACAAATATGGTAGTCCATATTTGACAACATATGTCATGCCAAGGATTTCAAAATCTTGAACTTTCTAAACAATCTAATTGACTCCTTCTGATGCCTCATCAATCATACAGAAGGCCATATTTGGCAGACTGAACACTAATCAGGCCAAAGAATTATCGATCTTAAAATTTATATATAGACTTATTGACTATTGATGATGTTTCATCAACAGTATGGTAGTCCAAATTTTACAGATTGAACATATTTCAGGACAAGGATTTCTCAATCTTGAAATTCCTATACAGACTAGTTGACTCTTTTTAATGCCTCATCAATCATACAGAATTCCATATTTGACATACTGAACATTTTTCAAGCCAAATAATTCTTTGTCTTAAACATTATATATAGACTTATTGACTATTAATGATGTTTCATCAACAGTATGGTAGTCCATATTTTACATAATATATTTCAGGACAAGGATATCTCAATCTTGAACTTTCTATAAAGTCTAATTAACTCCTTCTGATGCCTCATCAATCAACAGAAGTCCATATTTGACATACTGAACACTTTTCAAGCAAAATATTTCTCAATCTTAAACTTTATATATAGACTTATTGACTATTAATGATGTTTCATCAACAGTATGGTAGTCCAAATTTTACATGCTGAACATATTTCAGGACAAAGATTTTCTCAATCTTGAACTTTCTATACAGTCTAATTGACTCCTTATGATGCCGCATCAATCAACAGAAGTCCCGATTTGACATACTGAACACTTTTCAGGCCAAAGAATTCTCGATCTTAAGCTTTATATATAGTCTTATTGACTATTGATGATGTTTCATCAACAGTATGGTAGTCCAAATTTATAGATTGAACATATTTCAGGACAAGGATTTCTCAATCTTGAACTTTTTATATAGACTAGTTGACTCTTTCTGATGCCTCATCAATCATACAGAAGTCCATTTTTCACATACTGAACACTTTTCAGGAAAAAATAATTCTCGATCTTGAACTTTCTACATAGACTTATTGACTCCTTCTTATGTTTCAAAAACAATATGGTAGTCCATATTTTACATACTGAACATATTTCAGGACAAGGATTTCTCAATCTTGAACTTTCTATTCAGTCTAATTGACTCCATCTGATGCCTCATCAATCATAAAGAAGGCCATATTTGACATACTGAACACTATTCAGGCCAAAGAATTATCGATGTTAAACGGTATATATAGACTAAATGACTCCTTCTGAGGTCTCATCAACAATATGGTCGTCCATATTTTACTAGTTGACTGTTTCTGATGCTTTATCAATCATACAGAAGTCCATATTTCACATACTGAACACTTTTCAGGCCAAAGAATTCTCGATCTTGAACTTTATATATAGACTTATTGACTCCTTCTGATGTTTCAAAAACAGTATGGTAGTCCATATTTTACATTCTGAACATATTTTAGGACACGGATTTCTCAATCTTGAACTTTCTATACAGTCTAATTGACCCCTTCTGATGCCTCATCAATCATACAGAAGGCCATATTTGACATACTGAACACTTTTCAGGTCAAAGAATTATCGATCTTAAACTTTATATATAGACTAAATGACTTCTTCTGATGTTTCCTCAACAATTTGGTAGTCCATATTTTACATACTGAACATATTTCAGGACAAGGATTTCTCAATGTTAAACTTTCTACACAGACTAATTGACTCCTAACGAATCATCAACCATAAAGAAGTACATTTTTGACATACTGAACATATTTCAGGACAAGGAATTCTCAATCTTGAACTTTCTATAAAGTCTAATTGACTCAATCTGATTCCTCGTCAATCATACAGAAGGCCATATTTGACATACTGAATACTATTCAGGCCAAAGAATTATCGATCTTAAACTTTATATAAAGACTTATTGACTATTGATAATGTTTCATCAACATTATGGTAGTCCAAATTTTATAGATTGAACATATTTCAGGACAAGGATTTCTCAATCTTGAACTTTCTATACAGACTAGTTGACTCTTTCTGATGCCGCATCAATCATACAGAAGTCCATATTTCACATACTGAACACTATTCAGGCCAAATAATTCCAGATCTAAAACTTTATATATAGTCTTAATGACTCCTTATGATGTTTCATCAACAATATGGAAGTCCATATTTTACATAACATATTTCAAGACAAGGATTACTGAATCTTGAACTTTCTATACAGTCTAATTGACTCCTTCTGATGCCGCATCAATCAACAGAAGTCCATAATTGACATACTGAACACTTTCCAAGCCAAAGAATTCTCGATCTTAAAATTTATATATAGACTTATTGACTATTAATGATGTTTCATCAACAGGATGGTAGTCCATATTTTACAGATTGAACATATTTCAGGACAGGGTTTCTCAATCTCAAACTTTCTATACAGACTAATTGACACCTAAAGAATCATCAACCATAAAGAAGTACATTTTTGACTTACTGAACACTTGTCAGGCCAAAGAATTCTCGGTCTTAAACTTTATATATAGACTTATTGACTATTAATGATGTTTCATCAACAGTATGGTAGTCCAAATTTTATAGATTGAACATATTTCAGGACAAGGATTTCTCAATCTTGAACTTTCTATACAGACTAATTGACTCCTAACGAATCATCAACCATAAAGAAGCACATTTTTGACTTACTGAACACTTTTCAGGCCAAAGAATTCTCGGTCTTAAACTTTATATATAGACTTATTGACTATTGATGATGTTTCATCAACAGTATTGTAGTCAAAATTTTACAGATTGAACATATTTCAGGACAAGGATTTCTCAATCTTGAAATTCCTATACAGACTAGTTGACTCTTTTTAATGCCTCATCAATCATACAGAATTCCATATTGGACATACTGAACATTTTTCAAGCCAAATAATTCTTTGTCTTAAATATTATATATAGACTTATTGACTATTAATGATGTTTCATCAACAGTATGGTAGTCCATATTTTACATAATATATTTCAGGACAAGGATATCTCAATCTTGAACTTTCTATAAAGTCTAATTAACTCCTTCTGATGCCTCATCAATCAACAGAAGTCCATATTTGACATACTGAACACTTTTCAAGCAAAATATTTCTCAATCTTAAACTTTATATATAGACTTATTGACTATTAATGATGTTTCATCAACAGTATGGTAGTCCAAATTTTACATGCTGAACATATTTCAGGACAAAGATTTTCTCAATCTTGAACTTTCTATACAGTCTAATTGACTCCTTATGATGCCGCATCAATCAACAGAAGTCCCGATTTGACATACTGAACACTTTTCAGGCCAAAGAATTCTCGATCTTAAGCTTTATATATAGTCTTATTGACTATTGATGATGTTTCATCAACAGTATGGTAGTCCAAATTTATAGATTGAACATATTTCAGGACAAGGATTTCTCAATCTTGAACTTTCTATATAGACTAGTTGACTCTTTCTGATGCCTCATCAATCATACAGAAGTCCATTTTTCACATACTGAACACTTTTCAGGAAAAAATAATTCTCGATCTTGAACTTTCTACATAGACTTATTGACTCCTTCTTATGTTTCAAAAACAATATGGTAGTCCATATTTTACATACTGAACATATTTTAGGACAAGGATTTCTCAATCTTGAACTTTCTATACAGTCTAATTGACTCCATCTGATGCCTCATCAATCATAAAGAAGGCCATATTTGACATACTGAACACTATTCAGGCCAAAGAATTATCGATGTTAAACGGTATATATAGACTAAATGACTCCTTCTGAGGTCTCATCAACAATATGGTCGTCCATATTTTACTAGTTGACTGTTTCTGATGCTTTATCAATCATACAGAAGTCCATATTTCACTTACTGAACACTTTTCAGGCCAAAGAATTCTCGATCTTGAACTTTATATATAGACTTTTTGACTCCTTCTGATGTTTCAAAAACAGTATGGTAGTCCATATTTTACATTCTGAACATATTTTAAGACAGGGATTTCTCAATCTTGAACTTTCTATACAGTCTAATTGACCCCTTCTGATGCCTCATCAATCATACAGAAGGCCATATTTGACATACTGAACACTTTTCAGGTCAAAGAATTATCGATCTTAAACTTTATATATAGACTAAATGACTTCTTCTGATGTTTCCTCAACAATTTGGTAGTCCATATTTTACATACTGAACATATTTCAGGACAAGGATTTCTCAATGTTAAACTTTCTACACAGACTAATTGACTCCTAACGAATCATCAACCATAAAGAAGTACATTTTTGACATACTGAACATATTTCAGGACAAGGAATTCTCAATCTTGAACTTTCTATAAAGTCTAATTGACTAAATCTGATTCCTCGTCAATCATACAGAAGGCCATATTTGACATACTGAATACTATTCAGGCCAAAGAATTCTCGATCTTAAACTTTATATAAAGACTTATTGACTATTGATAATGTTTCATCAACAGTATGGTAGTCCAAATTTTATAGATTGAACATATTTCAGGACAAGGATTTCTCAATCTTGAACTTTCTATACAGACTAATTGACACCTAAAGAATCATCAACCATAAAGAAGTACATTTTTGACTTACTGAACACTTGTCAGGCCAAAGAATTCT
Source organism: Gobiocypris rarus (assembly GCA_023029165.1). NCBI lineage: Eukaryota > Metazoa > Chordata > Actinopteri > Cypriniformes > Gobionidae > Gobiocypris > Gobiocypris rarus. The sequence goes on along the minus strand of CM040911.1, from coordinate 15,376,177 downwards.
CGGTCTTAAACTTTATATATAGACTTATTGACTATTAATGATGTTTCATCAACAGTATGGTAGTCCAAATTTTATAGATTGAACATATTTCAGGACAAGGATTTCTCAATCTTGAACTTTCTATACAGACTAATTGACTCCTAACGAATCATCAACCATAAAGAAGCACATTTTTGACTTACTGAACACTTTTCAGGCCAAAGAATTCTCGATCTTAAACTTTATATATAGTCTTATTGACTATTGATGATGTTTCATCAACAGTATGGTAGTCCAAATTTTATAGATTTAACATATTTCACAAACAAGGATTTCTCAATCTTGAACTTTCTATACAGACTAATTGACTCCTAACGAATCATCAACCAAAAAGAAGCAAATTTTTTGACTTACTGAACACTTTTCAGGCCAAAGAATTCTCGATCTTAAACTTTATATATAGTCTTATTGACTATTGATGATGTTTCATCAACAGTATGGTAGTCCAAATTTTATAGATTGAAAATATTTCACAAACAAGGATTTCTCAATCTTGAACTTTCATCAACAATATGGTAGTCAATATTTTACATACTGAACATATTTCAGGAGAAGGATTTCACAATCTTGAACTTTCTATACAGTCTAATTAACTCCTTCTGATGCCTCATCAATCAACAGAAGTCCATATTTGACATACTGAACACTTTTCAAGCAAAATATTTCTCAATCTTAAACTTTATATATAGACTTATTGACTATTAATGATGTTTCATCAACAGTATGGTAGTCCAAATTTTACATGCTGAACATATTTCAGGACAAAGATTTTCTCAATCTTGAACTTTCTATACAGTCTAATTGACTCCTTATGATGCCGCATCAATCAACAGAAGTCCCGATTTGACATACTGAACACATTTCAGGCCAATAAATTCTCGATCTTGAACTTTATATATAGACTTATAGACTCCTTCTGATGTTTCAACAACAAAATGGTAGTCCATATTTTACATACTGAACATTTTTCAGGACAAGGATTTCTCAATCTTGAACTTTCTATACAGACTAATTGACTCCTAATGAATCATCAACCATAAAGAAGTACATTTTAGACTTACTGAACACTTAGGCAAAATAATTCTCGATCTTAAACTTTATATATATACTTATTGACTATTAATGATGTTTCATCAACAGTATGGTAGTCCATATTTTACATACTGAACATATTTCAGGACAAGGATTTCTCAATCTTGATCTTTCTATAGAGTCTAATTGACTGCTTCTAATTCCTCATCAATCAACAGAAGTCCATATTTGACATACTGAACACTTTTCAAGCCAAAGAATTATCGATCTTAAACTTTATATATAGCCTAAATGACTCCTTCTGATGTCTCATCAACAATATGGTAGTCCATATTTTACATACTGAACATATTTCAGGACAAGGATTTCACAATCTTGAACTTTCTATACAGTTTAATTGAATCCTACTGATGCCTCATCAATGATACAGAAGGACATATTTGACATACTGAACACTATTCAGGCCAAAGGAATAATCGATCTTAAACTTTATATATAGACTTATTGACTCCTTCTGATGCCTCATCAATCATACAGAAGTCCATATTTCACATACTGAACACTTTTCAGGCCAAATAATTATCAATCTCAAACTTTCTATACAGACTAATTGATTCCTAACGAATCATCAACCATAAAGAAGTACATTTTTGACTTACTGAACACTTTTCAGGCCAAAGAATTCTCGATCTTAAACTTTATATATAGTCTTATTGACTATTGATGATGTTTCATCAACAGTATGGTAGTCCAAATTTTATAGATTTAACTTATTTCACAAACAAGGATTTCTCAATCTTGAACTTTCTATACAGACTAATTGACACCTAAAGAATCATCAACCATAAAGAAGTACATTTGTGACTTAATGAACACTTGTCAGGCCAAAGAATTCTCGGTCTTAAACTTTATATATAGACTTATTGACTATTAATGATGTTTCATCAACAGTATGGTAGTCCAAATTTTATAGATTGAACATATTTCAGGACAAGGATTTCTCAATCTTGAACTTTCTATACAGACTAATTGACTCCTAACGAATCATCAACCATAAAGAAGCACATTTTTGACTTACTGAACACTTTTCAGGCCAAAGAATTCTCGATCTTAAACTTTATATATAGTCTTATTGAATATTGATGATGTTTCATCAACAGTATGGTAGTCCAAATTTTATAGATTTAACATATTTCACAAACAAGGATTTCTCAATCTTGAACTTTCTATACAGACTAATTGACTCCTAACGATTCATCAACCAAAAAGAAGCAAATTTTTTGACTTACTGAACACTTTTCAGGCCAAAGAATTCTCGGTCTTATACTTTATATATAGTCTTATTGACTATTGATGATGTTTCATCAACAGTATGGTAGTCCAAATTTTATAGATTGAAAATATTTCACAAACAAGGATTTCTCAATCTTGAACTTTCATCAACAGTATGGTAGTCCATATTTTACATAATATATTTCAGGACAAGGATATATCAATCTTGAACTTTCTATAAAGTCTAATTAACTCCTTCTGATGCCTCATCAATCAACAGAAGTCCATATTTGACATACTGAACACTTTTCAAGCAAAATATTTCTCAATCTTAAACTTTATATATAGACTTATTGACTATTAATGATGTTTCATCAACAGTATGGTAGTCCAAATTTTACATGCTGAACATATTTCAGGACAAAGATTTTCTCAATCTTGAACTTTCTATACAGTCTAATTGACTCCTTATGATGCCGCATCAATCAACAGAAGTCCCGATTTGACATACTGAACACATTTCAGGCCAATAAATTCTCGATCTTGAACTTTATATATAGACTTATAGACTCCTTCTGATGTTTCAACAACAAAATGGTAGTCCATATTTTACATACTGAACATTTTTCAGGACAAGGATTTCTCAATCTCAAGCTTTCTATACAGACTAATTGACTCCTAATGAATCATCAACCATAAAGAAGTACATTTTAGACTTACTGAACACTTAAAAGGCAAAATAATTCTCGATCTTAAACTTTATATATAGACTTATTGACTATTAATGATGTTTCATCAACAGTATGGTAGTCCATATTTTACATACTGAACATATTTCAGGACAAGGATTTCTCAATCTTGATCTTTCTATAGAGTCTAATTGACTGCTTCTAATTCCTCATCAATCAACAGAAGTCCATATTTGACATACTGAACACTTTTCAAGCCAAAGATTTATCGATCTTAAACTTTATATATAGCCTAAATGACTCCTTCTGATGTCTCATCAACAGTATGGTAGTCCAAATTTTATAGATTGAACATATTTCAGGACAAGGATTTCTCAATCTTGAACTTTCTATACAGACTAATTGACTCCTAACGAATCATCAACCATAAAGAAGCACATTTTTGACTTACTGAACACTTTTCAGGCCAAAGAATTCTCGATCTTAAACTTTATATATAGTCTTATTGACTATTGATGATGTTTCATCAACAGTATGGTAGTCCAAATTTTATAGATTTAACATATTTCACAAACAAGGATTTCTCAATCTTGAACTTTCTATACAGACTAATTGACTCCTAACGAATCATCAACCAAAAAGAAGCAAATTTTTTGACTTACTGAACACTTTTCAGGCCAAATAATTATCAATCTCAAACTTTCTATACAGACTAATTGATTCCTAACGAATCATCAACCATAAAGAAGTACATTTTTGACTTACTGAACACTTTTCAGGCCAAAGAATTCTCGATCTTAAACTTTATATATAGTCTTATTGACTATTGATGATGTTTCATCAACAGTATGGTAGTCCAAATTTTATAGATTTAACTTATTTCACAAACAAGGATTTCTCAATCTTGAACTTTCTATACAGACTAATTGACACCTAAAGAATCATCAACCATAAAGAAGTACATTTTTGACTTACTGAACACTTTTCAGGCCAAAGAATTCTCGATCTTAAACTTTATATATAGACTTATTGACTATTAATGATGTTTCATCAACAGTATGGTAGTCCAAATTTTATAGATTTAACATATTTCACAAACAAGGATTTCTCAATCTTGAACTTTCTATACAGACTAATTGACTCCTAACGAATCATCAACCAAAAAGAAGCAAATTTTTTGACTTACTGAACACTTTTCAGGCCAAAGAATTCTCGGTCTTAAACTTTATATATAGTCTTATTGACTATTGATGATGTTTCATCAACAGTATGGTAGTCCAAATTTTATAGATTGAAAATATTTCACAAACAAGGATTTCTCAATCTTGAACTTTCATCAACAGTATGGTAGTCCATATTTTACATAATATATTTCAGGACAAGGATATATCAATCTTGAACTTTCTATAAAGTCTAATTAACTCCTTCTGATGCCTCATCAATCAACAGAAGTCCATATTTGACATACTGAACACTTTTCAAGCAAAATATTTCTCAATCTTAAATTTTATATATAGACTTATTGACTATTAATGATGTTTCATCAACAGTATGGTAGTCCAAATTTTACATGCTGAACATATTTCAGGACAAAGATTTTCTCAATCTTGAACTTTCTATACAGTCTAATTGACTCCTTATGATGCCGCATCAATCAACAGAAGTCCCGATTTGACATACTGAACACATTTCAGGCCAATAAATTCTCGATCTTGAACTTTATATATAGACTTATAGACTCCTTCTGATGTTTCAACAACAAAATGGTAGTCCATATTTTACATACTGAACATTTTTCAGGACAAGGATTTCTCAATCTCAAGCTTTCTATACAGACTAATTGACTCCTAATGAATCATCAACCATAAAGAAGTACATTTTAGACTTACTGAACACTTAAAAGGCAAAATAATTCTCGATCTTAAACTTTATATATAGACTTATTGACTATTAATGATGTTTCATCAACAGTATGGTAGTCCATATTTTACATACTGAACATATTTCAGGACAAGGATTTCTCAATCTTGATCTTTCTATAGAGTCTAATTGACTGCTTCTAATTCCTCATCAATCAACAGAAGTCCATATTTGACATACTGAACACTTTTCAAGCCAAAGAATTATCGATCTTAAACTTTATATATAGCCTAAATGACTCCTTCTGATGTCTCATCAACAATATGGTAGTCCATATTTTACATACTGAACATATTTCAGGACAAGGATTTCACAATCTTGAACTTTCTATACAGTTTAATTGACTCCTACTGATGCCTCATCAATGATACAGAAGGACATATTTGACATACTGAACACTATTCAGGCCAAAGGAATAATCGATCTTAAACTTTATATATAGACTTATTGACTCCTTCTGATGTCTCATCAACAATATGGTAGTCAATATTTTACATACTGAACATATTTCAGGAGAAGGATTTCACAATCTTGAACTTTCTATACAGTCTAATGACTCCTTCTGATGCCTCATCAATCATACAGAAGTCCATATTTCACATACTGAACACTTTTCAGGACAAATAATTATCAATCTCAAACTTTCTATACAGACTAATTGATTCCTAACGAATCATCAACCATAAAGAAGTACATTTTTGACTTACTGAACACTTTTCAGGCCAAAGAATTCTCGATCTTAAACTTTATATATAGTCTTATTGACTATTGATGATGTTTCATCAACAGTATGGTAGTCCAAATTTTATAGATTTAACTTATTTCACAAACAAGGATTTCTCAATCTTGAACTTTCTATACAGACTAATTGACACCTAAAGAATCATCAACCATAAAGAAGTACATTTTGACTTACTGAACACTTGTCAGGCCAAAGAATTCTCGGTCTTAAACTTTATATATAGACTTATTGACTATTAATGATGTTTCATCAACAGTATGGTAGTCCAAATTTTATAGATTGAACATATTTCAGGACATGGATTTCTCAATCTTGAACTTTCTATACAGACTAATTGACTCCTAACGAATCATCAACCATAAAGAAGCACATTTATGACTTACTAAACACTTTTCAGGCCAAAGAATTCTCGATCTTAAACTTTATATATAGTCTTATTGACTATTGATGATGTTTCATCAACAGTATGGTAGTCCAAATTTTATAGATTTAACATATTTCACAAACAAGGATTTCTCAATCTTGAACTTTCTTTACAGACTAATTGACTCCTAACGAATCATCAACCATAAAGAAGCACATTTTTGACTTACTGAACACTTTTCAGGCCAAAGAATTCTCGGTCTTAAACTTTATATATAGTCTTATTGACTATTGATGATGTTTCATCAACAGTATGGTAGTCCAAATTTTATAGATTGAAAATATTTCACAAACAAGGATTTCTCAATCTTGAACTTTCATCAACAGTATGGTAGTCCATATTTTACATAATATATTTCAGGACAAGGATATATCAATCTTGAACTTTCTATAAAGTCTAATTAACTCCTTCTGATGCCTCATCAATCAACAGAAGTCCATATTTGACATACTGAACACTTTTCAAGCAAAATATTTCTCAATCTTAAACTTTATATATAGACTTATTGACTATTAATGATGTTTCATCAACAGTATGGTAGTCCAAATTTTTACATGCTGAACATATTTCAGGACAAAGATTTTCTCAATCTTGAACTTTCTATACAGTCTAATTGACTCCTTATGATGCCGCATCAATCAACAGAAGTCCCGATTTGACATACTGAACACATTTCAGGCCAATAAATTCTCGATCTTGAACTTTATATATAGACTTATAGACTCCTTCTGATGTTTCAACAACAAAATGGTAGTCCATATTTTACATACTGAACATATTTCAGGACAAGGATTTCTCAATCTTGATCTTTCTATAGAGTCTAATTGACTGCTTCTAATTCCTCATCAATCAACAGAAGTCCATATTTGACATACTGAACACTTTTCAAGCCAAAGATTTATCGATCTTAAACTTTATATATAGCCTAAATGACTCCTTCTGATGTCTCATCAACAGTATGGTAGTCCAAATTTTATAGATTGAACATATTTCAGGACAAGGATTTCTCAATCTTGAACTTTCTATACAGACTAATTGACTCCTAACGAATCATCATCCATAAAGAAGCACATTTTGACTTACTGAACACTTTTCAGGCCAAAGAATTCTCGATCTTAAACTTTATATATAGTCTTATTGACTATTGATGATGTTTCATCAACAGTATGGTAGTCCAAATTTTATAGATTTAACATATTTCACAAACAAGGATTTCTCAATCTTGAACTTTCTATACAGACTAATTGACTCCTAACGAATCATCAACCAAAAGAAGCAAATTTTTGACTTACTGAACACTTTTCAGGCCAAATAATTATCAATCTCAAACTTTCTATACAGACTAATTGATTCCTAACGAATCATCAACCATAAAGAAGTACATTTTTGACTTACTGAACACTTTTCAGGCCAAAGAATTCTCGATCTTAAACTTTATATATAGTCTTATTGACTATTGATGATGTTTCATCAACAGTATGGTAGTCCAAATTTTATAGATTTAACTTATTTCACAAACAAGGATTTCTCAATCTTGAACTTTCTATACAGACTAATTGACACCTAAAGAATCATCAACCATAAAGAAGTACATTTTTGACTTACTGAACACTTGTCAGGCCAAAGAATTCTCGGTCTTAAACTTTATATATAGACTTATTGACTATTAATGATGTTTCATCAACAGTATGGTAGTCCAAATTTTATAGATTTAACATATTTCACAAACAAGGATTTCTCAATCTTGAACTTTCTATACAGACTAATTGACTCCTAACGAATCATCAACCAAAAAGAAGCAAATTTTTTGACTTACTGAACACTTTTCAGGCCAAAGAATTCTCGGTCTTAAACTTTATATATAGTCTTATTGACTATTGATGATGTTTCATCAACAGTATGGTAGTCCAAATTTTATAGATTGAAAATATTTCACAAACAAGGATTTCTCAATCTTGAACTTTCATCAACAGTATGGTAGTCCATATTTTACATAATATATTTCAGGACAAGGATATATCAATCTTGAACTTTCTATAAAGTCTAATTAACTCCTTCTGATGCCTCATCAATCAACAGAAGTCCATATTTGACATACTGAACACTTTTCAAGCAAAATATTTCTCAATCTTAAATTTTATATATAGACTTATTGACTATTAATGATGTTTCATCAACAGTATGGTAGTCCAAATTTTACATGCTGAACATATTTCAGGACAAAGATTTTCTCAATCTTGAACTTTCTATACAGTCTAATTGACTCCTTATGATGCATCAATCAACAGAAGTCCCGATTTGACATACTGAACACATTTCAGGCCAATAAATTCTCGATCTTGAACTTTATATATAGACTTATAGACTCCTTCTGATGTTTCAACAACAAAATGGTAGTCCATATTTTACATACTGAACATTTTTCAGGACAAGGATTTCTCAATCTCAAGCTTTCTATACAGACTAATTGACTCCTAATGAATCATCAACCATAAAGAAGTACATTTTAGACTTACTGAACACTTAAAAGGCAAAATAATTCTCGATCTTAAACTTTATATATAGACTTATTGACTATTAATGATGTTTCATCAACAGTATGGTAGTCCATATTTTACATACTGAACATATTTCAGGACAAGGATTTCTCAATCTTGATCTTTCTATAGAGTCTAATTGACTGCTTCTAATTCCTCATCAATCAACAGAAGTCCATATTTGACATACTGAACACTTTTCAAGCCAAAGAATTATCGATCTTAAACTTTATATATAGCCTAAATGACTCCTTCTGATGTCTCATCAACAATATGGTAGTCCATATTTTACATACTGAACATATTTCAGGACAAGGATTTCACAATCTTGAACTTTCTATACAGTTTAATTGACTCCTACTGATGCCTCATCAATGATACAGAAGGACATATTTGACATACTGAACACTATTCAGGCCAAAGGAATAATCGATCTTAAACTTTATATATAGACTTATTGACTCCTTCTGATGTCTCATCAACAATATGGTAGTCAATATTTTACATACTGAACATATTTCAGGAGAAGGATTTCACAATCTTGAACTTTCTATACAGTCTAATGACTCCTTCTGATGCCTCATCAATCATACAGAAGTCCATATTTCACATACTGAACACTTTTCAGGACAAATAATTATCAATCTCAAACTTTCTATACAGACTAATTGATTCCTAACGAATCATCAACCATAAAGAAGTACATTTTGACTTACTGAACACTTTTCAGGCCAAAGAATTCTCGATCTTAAACTTTATATATAGTCTTATTGACTATTGATGATGTTTCATCAACAGTATGGTAGTCCAAATTTTATAGATTTAACTTATTTCACAAACAAGGATTTCTCAATCTTGAACTTTCTATACAGACTAATTGACACCTAAAGAATCATCAACCATAAAGAAGTACATTTTTGACTTACTGAACACTTGTCAGGCCAAAGAATTCTCGGTCTTAAACTTTATATATAGACTTATTGACTATTAATGATGTTTCATCAACAGTATGGTAGTCCAAATTTTATAGATTGAACATATTTCAGGACAAGGATTTCTCAATCTTGAACTTTCTATACAGACTAATTGACTCCTAACGAATCATCAACCATAAAGAAGCACATTTTTGACTTACTGAACACTTTTCAGGCCAAAGAATTCTCGATCTTAAACTTTATATATAGTCTTATTGACTATTGATGATGTTTCATCAACAGTATGGTAGTCCAAATTTTATAGATTTAACATATTTCACAAACAAGGATTTCTCAATCTTGAACTTTCTATACAGACTAATTGACTCCTAACGAATCATCAACCAAAAAGAAGCAAATTTTTTGACTTACTGAACACTTTTCAGGCCAAAGAATTCTCGGTCTTAAACTTTATATATAGTCTTATTGACTATGATGTTTCATCAACAGTATGGTAGTCCAAATTTTATAGATTGAAAATATTTCACAACAAGGATTTCTCAATCTTGAACTTTCATCAACATTATGGTAGTCCATATTTTACATAATATATTTCAGGACAAGGATATATCAATCTTGAACTTTCTATAAAGTCTAATTAACTCCTTCTGATGCCTCATCAATCAACAGAAGTCCATATTTGACATACTGAACACTTTTCAAGCAAAATATTTCTCAATCTTAAACTTTATATATAGACTTATTGACTATTAATGATGTTTCATCAACAGTATGGTAGTCCAAATTTTACATGCTGAACATATTTCAGGACAAAGATTTTCAATCTTGAACTTTCTATACAGTCTAATTGACTCCTTATGATGCCGCATCAATCAACAGAAGTCCCGATTTGACATACTGAACACATTTCAGGCCAATAAATTCTCGATCTTGAACTTTATATATAGACTTATAGACTCCTGATGTTTCAACAACAAAATGGTAGTCCATATTTTACATACTGAACATTTTTCAGGACAAGGATTTCTCAATCTCAAGCTTTCTATACAGACTAATTGACTCCTAATGAATCATCAACCATAAAGAAGTACATTTTAGACTTACTGAACACTTAAAAGGCAAAATAATTCTCGATCTTAAACTTTATATATAGACTTATTGACTATTAATGATGTTTCATCAACAGTATGGTAGTCCATATTTTACATACTGAACATATTTCAGGACAAGGATTTCTCAATCTTGATCTTTCTATAGAGTCTAATTGACTGCTTCTAATTCCTCATCAATCAACAGAAGTCCATATTTGACATACTGAACACTTTTCAAGCCAAAGAATTATCGATCTTAAACTTTATATATAGCCTAAATGACTCCTTCTGATGTCTCATCAACAATATGGTAGTCCATATTTTACATACTGAACATATTTCAGGACAAGGATTTCACAATCTTGAACTTTCTATACAGTTTAATTGACTCCTACTGATGCCTCATCAATGATACAGAAGGACATATTTGACATACTGAACACTATTCAGGCCAAAGGAATAATCAATCTTAAACTTTATATATAGACTTATTGACTCCTTCTGATGTCTCATCAACAATATGGTAGTCAATATTTTACATACTGAACATATTTCAGGAGAAGGATTTCACAATCTTGAACTTTCTATACAGTCTAATGACTCCTTCTGATGCCTCATCAATCATACAGAAGTCCATATTTCACATACTGAACACTTTTCAGGCCAAATAATTATCAATCTCAAACTTTCTATACAGACTAATTGATTCCTAACGAATCATCAACCATAAAGAAGTACATTTTTGACTTACTGAACACTTTTCAGGCCAAAGAATTCTCGATCTTAAACTTTATATATAGTCTTATTGACTATTGATGATGTTTCATCAACAGTATGGTAGTCCAAATTTTATAGATTTAATTTATTTCACAAACAAGGATTTCTCAATCTTGAACTTTCTATACAGACTAATTGACTCCTAACGAATCATCAACCAAAAAAAAGCACATTTTTTGACTTACTGAACACTATTCAGGCCAAAGAATTATCGATCTTAAACTTGTATATAGACTAAATGACTCCTTCTGATGACTCATCAACAATATTGTAGTCCATATTTTACATACTGAACATATTTCAGGAAAAGGATTTCTCAAATTTGAACTTTCTATATAGTCTACTTACTCCTTCTCATGCCTTATCAATCAACAGAAGTCCGTATTTGACATACTAAACACTTTTCAGGCCAATAAATTCTCGATCTTGAACTTTATATATAGACTTATAGACTCCTTCTGATGTTTCAACAACAAAATGGTAGTCCATATTTTACATACTGAACATTTTTCAGGACAAGGGTTTTCAATCTCAAGCTTTCTATACAGACTAATTGACTCCTAATGAATCATCAACCATAAAGAAGTACATTTTAGACTTACTGAAAACTTAAAAGGCAAAATAATTCTCGATCTTAAACTTTATATATAGACTTATTGACTATTAATGATGTTTCATCAACAGTATGGTAGTCCATATTTTACATACTGAACATATTTCAGGACAAGGATTTCTCAATCTTGATCTTTCTATAGAGTCTAATTGACTGCTTCTAATTCCTCATTAATCAACAGAAGACCATATTTGACATACTGAACACTTTTCAGGCCAAAGAATTATCGATCTTAAACTTTATATATAGCCTAAATGACTCCTTCTGATGTCTCATCAACAATATGGTAGTCCATATTTTACATACTGAACATATTTCAGGACAAGGATTTCACAATCTTGAACTTTCTATACAGTTTAATTGACTCCTACTGATGCCTCATCAATCATACAGAAGGACATATTTGACAAACTGAACACTATTCAGGCCATAGGAATAATCAATCTTAAACTTTATATATAGACTTATTGACTCCTTCTGATGTCTCATCAACAATATGGTAGTCAATATTTTACATACTGAACATATTTCAGGAGAAGGATTTCACAATCTTGAACTTTCTATACAGTCTAATGACTCCTTCTGATGCCTCATCAATCATACAGAAGTCCATATTTCACATACTGAACACTTTTCAGGCCAAAGAATTATCAATCTCAAACTTTCTATACAGACTAATTGATTCCTAACGAATCATCAACCATAAAGAAGTACATTTTTGACTTACTGAACACTTTTCAGGCCAAAGAATTCTCGATCTTAAACTTTATATATAGTAATATTGACTATTGCTGATGTTTCATCAACAGTAGTGTCCAAATTTTATAGATTGAACATATTTCACAAACAAGGATTTCTCAATCTTGAACTTTCTATACAGACTAATTGACTCCTAACGAATCATCAACCAAAAAAAAGCACATTTTTTGACTTACTGAACACTATTCAGGCCAAAGAATTATCGATCTTAAACTTGTATATAGACTAAATGACTCCTTCTGATGACTCATCAACAATATTGTAGTCCATATTTTACATACTGAACATATTTCAGGAAAAGGATTTCTCAAATTTGAACTTTCTATATAGTCTACTTACTCTTCTCATGCCTTATCAATCAACAGAAGTCCGTATTTGACATACTAAACACTTTTCAGGCCAATAAATTCTCGATCTTGAACTTTATATATAGACTTATAGACTCCTTCTGATGTTTCAACAACAAAATGGTAGTCCATATTTTACATACTGAACATTTTTCAGGACAAGGGTTTCTCAATCTCAAGCTTTCTATACAGACTAATTGACTCCTAATGAATCATCAACCATAAAGAAGTACATTTTAGACTTACTGAACACTTAAAAGGCAAAATAATTCTCGATCTTAAACTTTATATATAGACTTATTGACTATTAATGATGTTTCATCAACAGTATGGTAGTCCATATTTTACATACTGAACATATTTCAGGACAAGGATTTCTCAATCTTGATCTTTCTATAGAGTCTAATTGACTGCTTCTAATTCCTCATCAATCAACAGAAGTCCATATTTGACATACTGAACACTTTTCAAGCCAAAGAATTATCGATCTTAAACTTTATATATAGCCTAAATGACTCCTTCTGATGTCTCATCAACAATATGGTAGTCCATATTTTACATACTGAACATATTTCAGGACAAGGATTTCACAATCTTGAACTTTCTATACAGTTTAATTGACTCCTACTGATGCCTCATCAATGATACAGAAGGACATATTTGACATACTGAACACTATTCAGGCCAAAGGAATAATCGATCTTAAACTTTATATATAGACTTATTGACTCCTTCTGATGTCTCATCAACAATATGGTAGTCAATATTTTACATACTGAACATATTTCAGGAGAAGGATTTCACAATCTTGAACTTTCTATACAGTCTAATGACTCCTTCTGATGCCTCATCAATCATACAGAAGTCCATATTTCACATACTGAACACTTTTCAGGCCAAATAATTATCAATCTCAAACTTTCTATACAGACTAATTGATTCCTAACGAATCATCAACCATAAAGAAGTACATTTTTGACTTACTGAACACTTTTCAGGCCAAAGAATTCTCGATCTTAAACTTTATATATAGTCTTATTGACTATTGATGATGTTTCATCAACAGTATGGTAGTCCAAATTTTATAGATTTAACTTATTTCACAAACAAGGATTTCTCAATCTTGAACTTTCTATACGGACTAATTGACTCCTAACGAATCATCAACCAAAAAAAAGCACATTTTTTGACTTACTGAACACTATTCAGGCCAAAGAATTATCGATCTTAAACGTTGTATATAGACTAAATGACTCCTTCTGATGACTCATCAACAATATTGTAGTCCATATTTTACATACTGAACATATTTCAGGAAAGGATTTCTCAAATTTGAACTTTCTATATAGTCTACTTACTCCTTCTCATGCCTTATCAATCAACAGAAGTCCGTATTTGACATACTAAACACTTTTCAGGCCAATAAATTCTCGATCTTGAACTTTATATATAGACTTATAGACTCCTTCTGATGTTTCGACAACAAAATGGTAGTCCATATTTTACATACTGAACATTTTTCAGGACAAGGGTTTTCAATCTCAAGCTTTCTATACAGACTAATTGACTCCTAATGAATCATCAACCATAAAGAAGTACATTTTAGACTTACTGAACACTTAAAAGGCAAAATAATTCTCGATCTTAAACTTTATATATGGACTTATTGACTATTAATGATGTTTCATCAACAGTATGGTAGTCCATATTTTACATACTGAACATATTTCAGGACAAGGATTTCTCAATCTTGATCTTTCTATAGAGTCTAATTGACTGCTTCTAATTCCTCATCAATCAACAGAAGACCATATTTGACATACTGAACACTTTTCAGGCCAAAGAATTATCGATCTTAAACTTTATATATAGCCTAAATGACACCTTCTGATGTCTCATCAACAATATGGTAGTCCATATTTTACATACTGAACATATTTCAGGACAAGGATTTCACAATCTTGAACTTTCTATACAGTTTAATTGACTCCTACTGATGCCTCATCAATCATACAGAAGGACATATTTGACATACTGAACACTATTCAGGCCAAAGGAATAATCAATCTTAAACTTTATATATAGACTTATTGACTCCTTCTGATGTCTCATCAACAATATGGTAGTCAATATTTTACATACTGAACATATTTCAGGAGAAGGATTTCACAATCTTGAACTTTCTATACAGTCTAATGACTCCTTCTGATGCCTCATCAATCATACAGAAGTCCATATTTCACATACTGAACACTTTTCAGGCCAAAGAATTATCAATCTCAAACTTTCTATACAGACTAATTGATTCCTAACGAATCATCAACCATAAAGAAGTACATTTTTGACTTACTGAACACTTTTCAGGCCAAAGAATTCTCGATCTTAAACTTTATATATAGTCTTATTGACTATTGCTGATGTTTCATCAACAGTATGGTAGTCCAAATTTTATAGATTTAACATATTTCACAAACAAGGATTTCTCAATCTTGAACTTTCTATACAGACTAATTGACTCCTAACGAATCATCAACCAAAAAAAAGCACATTTTTTGACTTACTGAACACTATTCAGGCCAAAGAATTATCGATCTTAAACGTTGTATATAGACTAAATGACTCCTTCTGATGACTCATCAACAATATTGTAGTCCATATTTTACATACTGAACATATTTCAGGAAAAGGATTTCTCAAATTTGAACTTTCTATATAGTCTACTTACTCCTTCTCATGCCTTATCAATCAACAGAAGTCCGTATTTGACATACTAAACACTTTTCAGGCCAATAAATTCTCGATCTTGAACTTTATATATAGACTTATAGACTCCTTCTGATGTTTCAACAACAAAATGGTAGTCCATATTTTACATACTGAACATTTTTCAGGACAAGGGTTTCTCAATCTCAAGCTTTCTATACAGACTAATTGACTCCTAATGAATCATCAACCATAAAGAAGTACATTTTAGACTTACTGAACACTTAAAAGGCAAAATAATTCTCGATCTTAAACTTTATATATAGACTTATTGACTATTAATGATGTTTCATCAACAGTATGGTAGTCCATATTTTACATACTGAACATATTTCAGGACAAGGATTTCTCAATCTTGATCTTTCTAAAGAGTCTAATTGACTGCTTCTAATTCCTCATCAATCAACAGAAGTCCATATTTGACATACTGAACACTTTTCAAGCCAAAGAATTATCGATCTTAAACTTTATATATAGCCTAAATGACTCCTTCTGATGTCTCATCAACAATATGGTAGTCCATATTTTACATACTGAACATATTTCAGGACAAGGATTTCACAATCTTGAACTTTCTATACAGTTTAATTGACTCCTACTGATGCCTCATCAATCATACAGAAGGACATATTGGACATACTGAACACTATTCAGGCCAAAGGATTAATCGATCTTAAACTTTATATATAGACTTATTGACTCCTTCTGATGTCTCATCAACAATATGGTAGTCAATATTTTACATACTGAACATATTTCAGGAGAAGGATTTCACAATCTTGAACTTTCTATACAGTCTAATGACTCCTTCTGATGCCTCATCAATCATACAGAAGTCCATATTTCACATACTGAACACTTTTCAGGCCAAATAATTATCAATATCAAACTTTCTATACAGACTAATTGATTCCTAACGAATCATCAACCATAAAGAAGTACATTTTTTACTTACAGAACACTTTTCAGGCCAAAGAATTCTCGATCTTGAACTTTCTATACAGACTATTTGACTGCTTCTGATATCTTATCAAAAATATGGTAGTACATATTCTACAGACTGAACATAGGACAAGAATTTCTCAATCTTGAACAGTCTATACTGACTAATTTACTGGTTCTGATGTCTCAAATACAAATAGGGTAGTCCATAAATGACAACATATTTCAGGCCAAGGATTTCAAAATCTTGAACATTCTATACAATCTAATTGACTCCTTCTGATGCCTCATCAATCATACAGAAGGCCATACATACTGAACACTGATCACGCCAAAGAATTATCGATCTTAATCTTTATATATAGTCTTATTGACTCCTTATGATGTTTTATCAACAAAATGGAAGTCCATATTTTACATAACATATTTCAGGACAAGGATTTCTCAACTTTGAACGTTCTATACAGTGTAATTGACTCCTTCTCATGCCTCATCAATCATACAGAAGTCCATATTTGACATACTGAACACTTTTCAGGCCAAAGAATTCTCGATCTTAAACTTTATATAGAGATTTATTGTCTATTAATGATGTTTCATCAACAGTATGGTAGTCCATATTTTACAGATTGAACATATTTCAGTACAAGGATTTCTCAATCTTGAACTTTCTATACAGTCTAATTGACTCCTTCAGATGCCTCATCAATTATACACAAGGCCATTTTTGACATACTGGACACTAATCAGGCCAAAGAATTATCGATCTCAAACTTTATATAGACTTATTGACTCCTTCTGATGTCTCATCAACAATATGGTAGTCAATATTTTACATACTGAACAAGTACATTTTTGACTTACTGAACACTTTTCAGGCCAAAGAATTCTCGATCTTAAACTTTATAAATAGTCTTATTGACTATTGATGATGTTTCATGAACAGTATGGTAGTCCAAATTTTATAGATTTAACATATTTCACAAACAAGGATTTCTCAATCTTGAACTTTCAGACTAATTGACTCCTAACGAATCATCAACCAAAAAAAAGCAAATTTTTTGACTTACTGAACACTATTCAGGCCAAAGAATTATCGATCTTAAACGTTGTATATAGACTAAATGACTCCTTCTGATGACTCATCAACAATATTGTAGTCCATATTTTACATACTGAACATATTTCAGGAAAAGGATTTCTCAAATTTGAACTTTCTATATAGTCTACTTACTCCTTCTCATGCCTTATCAATCAACAGAAGTCCGTATTTGACATACTAAACACTTTTCAGGCCAATAAATTCTCGATCTTGAACTTTATATATAGACTTATAGACTCCTTCTGATGTTTCAACAACAAAATGGTAGTCCATATTTTACATACTGAACATTTTTCAGGACAAGGATTTCTCAATCTCAAGCTTCCTATACAGACTAATTGACTCCTAATGAATCATCAACCATAAAGAAGTACATTTTAGACTTACTGAACACTTAAAAGGCAAAATAATTCTCGATCTTAAACTTTATATATAGACTTATTGACTATTAATGATGTTTCATCAACAGTATGGTAGTCCATATTTTACATACTGAACATATTTCAGGACAAGGATTTCTCAATCTTGATCTTTCTATAGAGTCTAATTGACTGCTTCTAATTCCTCATCAATCAACAGAAGTCCATATTTGACATACTGAACACTTTTCAAGCCAAAGAATTATCGATCTTAAACTTTATATATAGCCTAAATGACTCCTTCTGATGTCTCATCAACAATATGGTAGTCCATATTTTACATACTGAACATATTTCAGGACAAGGATTTCACAATCTTGAACTTTCTATACAGTTTAATTGACTCCTACTGATGCCTCATCAATCATACAGAAGGACATATTGGACATACTAAACACTATTCAGGCCAAAGGATTAATCGATCTTAAACTTTATATATAGACTTATTGACTCCTTCTGATGTCTCATCAACAATATGGTAGTCAATATTTTACATACTGAACATATTTCAGGAGAAGGATTTCACAATCTTGAACTTTCTATACAGTCTAATGACTCCTTCTGATGCCTCATCAATCATACAGAAGTCCATATTTCACATACTGAACACTTTTCAGGCCAAATAATTATCAATATCAAACTTTCTATACAGACTAATTGATTCCTTACGAATCATCAACCATAAAGAAGTACATTTTTTACTTACAGAACACTTTTCAGGCCAAAGAATTCTCGATCTTGAACTTTCTATACAGACTATTTGACTGCTTCTGATATCTTATCAAAAATATGGTAGTACATATTCTACAGACTGAACATAGGACAAGAATTTCTCAATCTTGAACAGTCTATACTGACTAATTTACTGGTTCTGATGTCTCAAATACAAATAGGGTAGTCCATAAATGACAACATATTTCAGGCCAAGGATTTCAAAATCTTGAACATTCTATACAATCTAATTGACTCCTTCTGATGCCTCATCAATCATACAGAAGGCCATATTTGGCATACTGAACACTGATCACGCCAAAGAATTATCGATCTTAATCTTTATATATAGTCTTATTGACTCCTTATGATGTTTTATCAACAAAATGGAAGTCCATATTTTACATAACATATTTCAGGACAAGGATTTCTCAACTTTGAACGTTCTATACAGTGTAATTGACTCCTTCTCATGCCTCATCAATCATACAGAAGTCCATATTTGACATACTGAACACTTTTCAGGCCAAAGAATTCTCGATCTTAAACTTTATATAGAGATTTATTGACTATTAATGATGTTTCATCAACAGTATGGTAGTCCATATTTTACAGATTGAACATATTTCAGGACAAGGATTTCTCAATCTTGAACTTTCTATACAGTCTAATTGACTCCTTCAGATGCCTCATCAATTATACACAAGGCCATTTTTGACATACTGGACACTAATCAGGCCAAAGAATTATCGATCTCAAACTTTATATATAGACTTATTGACTCCTTCTGATGTCTCATCAACAATATGGTAGTCAATATTTTACATACTGAACATATTTCAGGAGAAGGATTTCACAATCTTGAACTTTCTATACAGTCTCTAATGACTCCTTCTGATGCCTCATCATTCATACAGAAGTCCATATTTGACATACTGAACACTTTTCAGGCCAAAGAATTCTCAATCTCAAACTTTCTATACAGACTATTTGATTCCTAACGAATCATCAACCACAAAGAAGTTTTTTGACTTACAGAACACTTTTCATGCCAAAGAATTCTCGATCTTGAACTTTTTATACAGACTATTTGACTGCTTCTGATATCTTATCAAAAATATGGTAGTACATATTTTACAGACTGAACATAGGACAAGAATTTCTCAATCTTGAACAGTCTATACTGACTAATTTACTGGTTCTGATGTCTCAAATGCAAATATGGTAGTCCATAATTGACAACATATTTCAGGCCAAGGAATTCAAAATCTTGAACTTTCTATACAGTCTGATTGACTCCTTCTGATGCCTCACCATTCATACAGAAGGCCATATTTGGCATACTGAACACTGATCACGCAAAAGAATTTTCGATCTTAAACTTTATATATAGACTTATTGACTCCTTATGATGTTTCATCAACAATATGGAAGTCCATATTTTACATAATATATTTCAGGACAAAGATTTCTCAATCTTGAACTTTCTATACAGTCTAATTGACTCCTTCTGATGCCGCATCAATCAACTTTATATATAGACTAAAAGACTCCTTCTGATGTTTCCTCAACAATTTGGTAGTCCATATTTTACATACTGAACATATTTCAGGACAAGGATTTCTCAATCGCAAACTTACTATACAGACTAGTTGACTGTTTCTGATGCCTTATCAATCATACAGAAGTCCAAATTTGACATACTGAATACTTTTCAGGCCAAAGAATTCCCAATCTTAATTTTTATATATAGTCCTAATGACTCCTTATGATGTTTCATCAACAATATGGAAGACCATATTTTACATATTGAACATATTTCAGGACAAGCATTTCACAGTCTTGAAATTCCTATACAGTCTAATTGACTCCTACTGATGCCTCATCAATCATACAGAAGGACATATTGGACATACTGAACACTATTCAGGCCAAAGGAATAATCGATCTTAAACTTTATATATAGACTTATTGACTCCTTCTGATGTCTCATCAACCATATGGTAGTCAATATTTTACATACTGAACATATTTCAGGAAAAGGATTTCACAATCTTGAACTTTCTATACAGTCTAATGACTCATTCTGATGCCTCATCAATCATACAGAAGTCCATATTTCACATACTGAACACTTTTCAGGCCAAATAATTATCAATATCAAACTTTCTATACAGACTAATTGATTCCTAACGAATCATCAACCATAAAGAAGTACATTTTTTACTTACAGAACACTTTTCAGGCCAAAGAATTCTCGATCTTGAACTTTCTCTACAGACTATTTGACTGCTTCTGATATCGTTTCAAAAATATTGTAGTACATATTTTACAGACTGAACATAGGACAAGAATTTCTCAATCTTGAACAGTCTATACTGACTAATTTACTGGTTCTGATGTCTCAAATACAAATAGGGTAGTCCATAAATGACAACATATTTCAGGCCAAGGATTTCATAATCTTGAACATTCTATACAATCTAATTGACTCCTTCTGATGCCTCATCAATCATACAGAAGGCCATATTTGGCATAATGAACACTGATCACGCCAAATAATTCTCAATCTTAAACTTTATATATAGTCTTATTGACTCCTTATGATGTTTTATCAACAAAATGGAAGTCCATATTTTACATAACATATTTCAGGACAAGGATTTCTCAACTTTGAACTTTCTATACAGTGTAATTGACTCCTTCTCATGCCTCATCAATCATACAGAAGTCCATATTTGACATACTGAACACTTTTCAGGCCAAAGAATTCTCGATCTTAAACTTTATATATAGTCTTATTGACTATTGAAGATGTTTCATCAACAGTATGGTAGTCCAAATTTTATAGATTGAACATATTTCACAAACAAGGATTTCTCAATCTTGAACTTTCTAGACAGACTAATCATCAACCAAAAAGAAGCACATTTTTTGACTTACTGAACACTATTCAGGCCAAAGAATTATCGATCTTAAATTTTATATATAGACTAAAAGACTCCTTTTGATGTTTCCTCAACAATTTGGTAGTCCAAATTTTACATGCTGAACATATTTCAGGACAAAGATTTTCTCAATCTTGAACTTTCTATACAGTCTAATTGACTCCTTATGATGCCGCATCAATCAACAGAAGTCCGTATTTGACATACTGAACACTTTTCAGGCCAAATATTTCTCAATCTTAAACTTTATATATAGACTTATTGACTATTAATGATGTTTCATCAACAGTATGGTAGTCCAAATTTTACATGCTGAACATATTTCAGGACAAAGATTTTCTCAATCTTGAACTTTCTATATAGACTAGTTGACTCTTTCTGATGCCTCATCAATCATACAGAAGTCCATATTTCACATACTGAACACTTTTCAAGAAAAAATAATTCTCGATCTTGAACTTTCTACATAGACTTATTGACTCCTTCTTATGTTTCAAAAACAATATGGTAGTCCATATTTTAAACATTGAACATATTTTAGGACAAGGATTTCTCAATCTTGAACTTTCTAGACAGACTAATTGACTCCTAACGAATCATCAATCAAAAAGAACCACATTTTTTGACTTACTGAACACTATTCAGGCCAAAGAATTATCGATCTTAAACTTTATATATAGACTAAAAGACTCCTTCTGATGTTTCCTCAACAATTTGGTAGTCCATATTTTACATACTGAACATATTTCAGGACAAGGATTTCTCAATCGCAAACTTACTATACAGACTAGTTGACTGTTTCTGATGCCTTATCAATCATACAGAAGTCCAAATTTGACATACTGAACACTTTTCAGGCCAAAGAATTCCCGATCTTAAACTTTATATATAGTCTTAATGACTCCTTATGATGTTTCATCAACAATATGAAAGTCCATATTTTACATAACATATTTCAAGACAAGGATTACTGAATCTTGAACTTTCTATACAGTCTAATTGACTCCTTCTGATGCCGCATCAATCAACAGAAGTCCATATTTGACATACTGAACACTTTCCAAGCCAAAGAATTCTCGATCTTAGAATTTATATATAGACTTATTGACTATTAATGATGTTTCGTCAACAGGATGGTAGTCCATATTTTACAGATTGAACATATTTCAGGACAGGGTTTCTCAATCTCAAACTTTCTATACAGACTAATTGACACCTAAAGAATCATCAACCATAAAGAAGTACATTTTTGACTTACTGAACACTTGTCAGGCCAAAGAATTCTCGGTCTTAAACTTTATATATAGACTTATTGACTATTGATGATGTTTCATCAACAGTATGGTAGTCCAAATTTTATAGATTGAACATATTTCAGGACAAGGATTTCCAACTTTCTATACAGACTAATTGACTCTAACGAATCATCAACCATACAGAAGCACATTTTTGACTTACTGAACACTTTTCAGGCCAAAGAATTCTCGATCTTAAACTTTATATATAGTCTTATTGACTATTGATGATGTTTCATCAACAGTATGATAGTCCAAAATTTATAGATTTAACATATTTCACAAACAAGGATTTCTCAATCTTGAACTTTCTATACAGACTAATTGACGCCTAACGAATCATCAACCAAAAAGAAGCAAATTTTTTGACTTACTGAACACTTTTCAGGCCAAAGAATTCTCGGTCTTAAACTTTATATATAGTCTTATTGACTATTGATGATGTTTCATCAACAGTATGGTAGTCCAAATTTTATAGATTGAACATATTTCACAAACAAGGATTTCTCAATCTTGAACTTTCTATACAGACTAATTGACTTCTTTTCATGCCTCATCAATCATTCAGAAGTCCATACTTGAAATACTGAACACTTTTCAGGCCAAAGAATTCTCTATCTTAAACTTTATATATAGTCTTATTGACTATTGATGATGTTTCATCAACAGTATGGTAGTCCAAATTATATAGATTGAACATATTTCACAAACAAGGATTTCTCAATCTTGAACTTTCTATACAGACTAATTGACTCCTAACGAATCATCAACCATAAAGAAGCACATTTTTGACTTACTGAACACTATTCAGGCCAAAGAATTATCGATCTTAAACTTTATATATAGACTAAAAGACTCCTTCTGACGTTTCCTCAACAATTTGGTAGTCCATATTTTACATACTGAACATATTTCAGGACAAGGATTTCTCAATTCTCTATCTTAAACTTTATATATAGACCTATTGACTCCTTATGATGTTTCATTAACAATATGGAAATCCATATTTTACATAACATTTCTCAATCTTAAGGATTTCTTAATCTTGAACTTTCTGTACAGACTAGTTGACTGCTTCTGATGTCTCATCAACAATATGGTAGTTCATATTTTACATAACATATTTCAGGACAAGGATCTCTCAATCTTGAACTTTCTATACAGTCCAATTGACTCCTTCTGATACATCATCAATCATACAGAAGTCCATATTTCACATACTGAATACTTTTCAGGCCAAAGAATCCTCGATCTTAAACTTTATATAGACTTATTGATGTTTCATCTAATGCAAAGACACTTATCTCTTCAATGCAAAACGCGTTCATGTATGTTCAAATATCTCTTCAGTGCACAACAAAGTGATGCAAAGTGATGCAATGTTTAAAAAAAAAAGATTTATCTCTTCAATCCACAACGAGATCATATATGCGATGCAAAAGCACTTATATCTTTAATGCACATCGAAATCTTGTATCCAATGCAATGCAAACGTTCTCATCTCTCCAATGCACAACTCGTTCATGTAGGCAAAGCAAAATTAAAAAATTTATTCAAAGCAAAACATATTTTAAGCGATGCAAAAGCAAGAACGTGCAATGCAAATGCACTTTATCTCCACTGCACAAGTAATTGAACGCATTGCAATGGAAAATCACTTTTCTTTTCAATGCGCAACAAGTTATTTCTTGCATTGCAAGTAATGCAAACGCACTTTTCTCTTCTATGCACTTGTATGCAATGCAAATGCACCTCTCTCAACGCACCAATGAGATCTTGTATGTAGTGCAAAGAATTATCTCTTCAGTG
Organism: Gobiocypris rarus; assembly: GCA_023029165.1. Lineage (NCBI taxonomy): Eukaryota > Metazoa > Chordata > Actinopteri > Cypriniformes > Gobionidae > Gobiocypris > Gobiocypris rarus. The sequence continues at coordinate 15,351,011 of CM040911.1, read as the reverse complement.
CACAAGTTGTTGTAAACGATGCAAATGCAAAAACATGCAATGCAAATGCACTTATCGCTTCAATGCACAGAGATCTTATATAATGCAAAAGCATGTATATCTTAAATACACGGCATCTTGTATACAATACAAAGCAAACGCACTTATCTCTCAATGCACAAGTGGTTGTTGCAATGAAAATGCACGTATCACCTCAGAGATCTTGCATGCAATGCAAAAGAGTGTATCTCTTCAATGCACAAGTTATTTATACTATGCAAATGCACTTATCTCTTCAATGCACAACGCCTTCATTTATGTGCAAATATCTATTCAATGCACAACAAGATATAAGCAATGCAAAAGTAATGATACTGCACATATCTTTTCAATGCACAGATATCCGTTTGCAATGCAAACTCACTTATCTCTTCAATGCACGACGCATTCATTGTATGTTGATTTGCATTTGTATGCAATGCAAATATAGTTATCTCTTCAATGCACAAGTTCTTGTAATCGATGCAAAAGCACGCATCTCTTTAGCGTGCTAGTTTTAGTAAGCGATGCAAAGCACATCTCTTCAATGTAAGCGTTCTTGAAATGCAAAGTAAAAGCAATTTGCTGAGTGCATGCAATATGTCATGCACAAATAACATATTGTATGCAATGCGATGCACGTATCTCTTTTATGCAATGCAAAATCTGTAAAATTGTCAATGCACAAGTTGTGAGCGATGCTAAATCACATATCTCTTCATTGCGCTTCATGTATACAATGCATGAATACAATACACAGTGATCTTGTATGCAATGCAAAAGCAATTATCTCTTCAATGCACAATTCTTGTAAGCCATGCAAAAGCAAGAACGTGCAATTCAAACGCTCTTATCTCTTCAATGCAAAACTCGTTCTTGTATTCAATGCAAAAATAATTATCTCCTCAATGCAGAAGTGCATGTTGCAATGAGTGCACAACAAGTTGTAATCGATGCAAAATCACATATCTCTTCGTTGAGCTTCATGTATGCAATGCGTATCTGTTCAATACACATTGAATCTTGTATGCAATGCACAAGCAATTATCTCTTCAAGTGCACAACAAGTTGTAAGCGATGCAAAATCACATATCTCTTCATTGCGCTTCATGTGTGCAATGCGTATCTGTTCAATACACAGTGATAATGTATGCAATGCAAAAGCAAGAGCATGCAATTCAAACGCTCTTATCTCTTCAATGCAAAACTCGTTCTTGTATGCAATGCAAAAATAATTATCTCCTCAATGCAGAAGTGCATGTTGCAATGCAAAAGCAATTTTCTCTTGAGTGCACAACAAGTTGTAATCGATGCAAAATCACATATCTCTTCATTGTGCTTCATGTATGCAATGCGTATCTGTTCAATACACATTGAATCTTGTATGCAATGCAAAAGCAATTATCTCTTCAAGTGCACAACAAGTTGTAAGCGATGCAAAAGCAATGACTTGCAATGAAAATGCACGTATCTCTTCAATGCACAGAGCTCTTTTATGCAATGCAAAAGCAGTTATATTTTCAATGCACAACAAGTTGTAAGCGATGCAAAATCACATATCTCTTCATTGCGCTTCATGTGTGCAATAAGTATCTGTTCAATACACAGTGATCTTGTATGCAATGCAAAAGCAAAAACGTGCAAAAGCAATTCAAACGCTCTTATCTCTTCAATGCAAAACTCGTTCTTGTATGCAATGCAAAAATAATTATCTCCTCAATGCAGAAGTGCATGTTGCAATGCAAAAGCAATTTTCTCTTGAGTGCACAACAAGTTGTAATCGATGCAAAATCACATATCTCTTCATTGTGCTTCATGTATGCAATGCGTATCTGTTCAATACACATTGAATCTTGTATGCAATGCAAAAGCAATTATCTCTTCAAGTGCACAACAAGTTGTAAGCGATGCAAAAGCAATGACTTGCAATGAAAATGCACGTATCTCTTCAATGCACAGAGCTCTTTTATGCAATGCAAAAGCAGTTATATTTTCAATGCACAACAAGTTGTAAGCGATGCAAAATCACATATCTCTTCATTGCGCTTCATGTGTGCAATGCGTATCTGTTCAATACACAGTGATCTTGTATGCAATGCAAAAGCAAAAACGTGCAAAAGCAATTCAAACGCTCTTATCTCTTCAATGCAAAACTCGTTCTTGTATGCAATGCAAAAATAATTATCTCTTCAATGCAGAAGTGCATGTTGCAATGCAAAAGCAATTTTCTCTTGAGTGCACAAGATGTAACGCAAAAGCAGGACATTTAATGCAAAAATGCACGTACCTCTTCAGTGCACTGTATGCATGCAAAAGCAGTTATCTCTTCAATGCACAACCTGCTCATGTAAGCGATGCGAAAGCAAGAACGTGCAATGCAAATGGACTTATCTCTTCAAATGCCTATGTAATGCAAAAGCAAAGACTTCCAATAAAAAAGCATGTATCTCTTCAATGCACAACTTATTCAGGTATGCAATGCAAAATCAATTATCTATTCAAGTGCACAACAAGTTGTAAGCCATGCAAGAGCAAGGACTCGCAATGAAAATGCACGTATCTCTTAAATGCACAGATATCTTGTATGCAATGCAAAAGCAAGAACGTGCAATGCAAACGCAATTATATCTTCAGTGCACAATGTATCCTGTATACAATGCAATGCAAATGCAGTTATCTCTTCAAGTGCCAAATATGTAAGGTAAAAGCAAGGACTTCCAATACAAATGCACGCATCACTTCAATGCACAGAGCTCGTGTATATGCAATGCTTTTATCTCTTCAATGCACAAGTTCTTGTAAGCGATGCAAAAGCAAGAACGTGCAATGCAAACGCACTTATCTCTTCAATGCACAACGCGTTCATGTATGCAATGCAAAAGCAATTATCTCGACAAGTGCACAAATGTAATGCAAAAAGCAAGGACTTGTAATGTAAAAATGCACGTAACCTCTTCAACGCACATAGATCTTGTTACAATGCAAAAGCAGTTATCTCCAATACACAACGCGCTCATTTATTTGCAATTATCTCTTCAATGCACAACAATATATAACCAATGCAAAAGCTATGACTTGCAATGAAAATGATCTCTTCAGTACACAGTGTATTGAATTATGCAATTCAAAAGCAATTACCTGCATGAACAATTTGCTCTTCAAGCAAGAACGTGCAATGCAAACGCACTTATCTCTTCAAAGCACGCGTTCATGTATGCAATGCAATGCAAATTCTATGCACAACTTGTTGAAAGCGATGCAAAAAACAAGGACTTGCAATGCAAATGCAGATATATCTTCAATCCACAACGAGATCGTATATGCAATGCAAAAGCACTTACCTCTTCAATGCACAACGCGTTACTGTTTTTCGCAAAGCAAAAGCAAAATAATTATCTCTTCAATACAGAAGTGCATGTTGCAATGAAAATGCACGTATCTCTTCAATGCACATATATCTTGTATGCAAAGCAAAAACCCATGTCTTTAATAAAAGGGGAGGTCTTGTGTGCAATTCAATGTACTCATATCTTCAATGCACAATTGCAATGGAAAAGCACTTTTCTTTTCAATGCACAAGTTCTTGTATGTAATGCAAAAGCACTTAGCTCTCAGTGCACAACGTGTTCCTGCAAAAGCTCTTCAAATGCACAAGCAATGCAAAAGCAAAGACTTGAAATGCAAATACACTTATCTCTTCAATGCACAACACTCATTGGCCTCATGTATGCAATGCAAATGCAATTATCTTTTAAATGCACAACGAGTTGTTTTATAAAAATCAATGTAATAGAAGCATATATTTCTTCAATTCACAACGTTAGTACTTGTATGCAAGAACTAACTTATTACGGTGTAAGAGATAAATATCATGCGCTTTTACTTTGCTATTTATAGTGTATTACTCGTGGAAAATATTGTGAGGTTAATTCATATAAAGAGACTAATTCTTATGTAACAATTTGGGAAATAGTCTACATTTGACCTATTGGTATTTCTGGCCAAAGAGTCCAGGAACATTATAATAATATATAATAAAGTCCTTCTAATCTTACATCAACAAGACATTAGTCTATAATTTACCTACTATATACTATATTCTGACCTCAAACTTTAACTTTACTGAATGATTCATTTAGCTGTTACAGTTGTCCATAATTGACTTATTGAAAATACTTCTGGTCTGTACATTCCCATAGACTTCTGATGGTATATCAACCAGAATTTTTTTCAATTCGATCTACTGAATATATTTCTGGCTAAAGTTCCTCTTGCCCGATCTTGAAATGTCTATACATACTCTTTTGATGTTACAACAGCCAGACAAGTCCTCAAAGAGTAACGTAACATAGACCTTACACCTCGGTTTGAGATCTTTAATGCAATGCAAAGGAATTAAGTTAGATCCTGTAAGCAATACAATGCAACATCATATATGCTTGTCACCTGTAGCTTGTCTTTAATGTAGCTTGTCTTTAATGCACAATGGAAATTAGTTACTTCTTGTATTCAATCAATGAAATGCGCGTATTTTATTATTATTTTTAGTTATCATAAGCAACTACAAGTTCTTTATTTTATTATTTTTTAATTTATTAATGCATAGAACATACATAATAAATGCCAGGGGTAAAAACAATTGGAAGCGTGATTACAGGTTAGACAAACAGAAAAATATCATACATATGACACAGTGAGACTGTTTTAAGGGCTTTAGAATAGCTGGATGTAAGAAGAGTGTCCAAGGTAGGATTTAAGTTCCTTACAAAAAATAAAAAGTAGGGCTTAGCACCCTGAAATTTGTTTTTGTGTACGAAAAAACTTAGCAAAAAAAAAGGTTTATGAAAAATTATTGGTTCACCTTTACATCATTATCGAAGTTGTGCTGACCAAATAAAACGTCTTTGTATGACAAAGAAAAGCTTTGTGATGAAAATGTGTGTACAGAGATACAGAAATCCTTCCAGAAGAGACTAGAGTATTTCAGGACAAGGATTTCTCAATCTTTTACTTTCATTACAGTCTAATTGACTCCTTCTGATGCGTCATCAATCATACAGAAGTCCATATTTCACATACTGAACACTATTCAGGCCAAAGAATTATCGAACTTAAACGTTATATATAGACTAAATGACTCCTTCTGATGTTTCCTCAACAATTTGGTAGTCCATATTTTACATACTGAACATATTTCAGGACATGGATTTCTCAATCTTGAACTTTCTATACAGTCTAATTGACTCCTTCTCATGCCTCATCAATCATACAGAAGTCCATATTTCACTTACTGAAGACTTTTCAAGCCAAAGAATTCTCGATCTTAAACTTTATATATAGACTTATTGACTATTAATTATGTTTCATCAACAATTTGGTAGTCCATATTTTACAGAATGAACATATTTCAGGACAAGGATTTCTCAATCTTGAAATGCCTGTACAGACTAGTTGACTCTTTCTGATGCCTCATCAATCATACAGAAGTCCATATTTCACATACTGAACACTTTTCAGGAAAAAAGAATTCTCGATCTTGAACTTTCTACAAAGACTTATTGACTCCTTCTTATGTTTCAAAAACAATATGGTAGTCCATATTTTACATACTGAACATATTTTAGGACAAGGATTTCTCAATCTTGAACTTTCTATACAGTCTAATTGACTCCTTCTGATGCCTCATCAATCATAAAGAAGGCCATATTTGACATACTGAACACTTTTCAGGCCAACGAACTCTTGATCTTAAACTTTATATATAGTCTTATTGACTCCTTATGATGTTTCATTAATAATATGGAAGTCCATATTTCACATAATATATTTCAGGACAAGGATTTTCTCAATCTTAAACTTTCTATACAGTCTAATTGACTCCTTCTGATGCTGCATCAATCAACAGAAGTCCAGATTTGACATGGTGAACACTTTTCAACCAAAATAATTCTCAATCTTGAACTTTATATATAGGCTTATTGGCTATTAAAGATGTTTCATCAACAGTATGGTAGTCCAAATTTTATAGATTGAACATATTTCAGGACAAGGATTTCTCAATCTTGAACTTTCTATACAGTATAATTGACTCCTTCTGATGCCTCATCAATCACACAGAAGGCCATATTTGACATACTGAACACTTTTCAGGCCAAAGAATTCTCGATCTTAAACTTTATATAGAGATTTATTGACTATTAATGATATTTCATCAACAGTATGGTAGTCCATATTTTACAGATTGAACATATTTCACGACAAGGATTTCTCAATCTTGAACTTTCTAAACAGTCTAATTGACTCCTTCTCATGCCTCATCAATCATACAGAAGTCCATATTTGACATACTGAACACTTTTTAGGCCAAATAATTATCGATCTTAAAGTTTATATATAGACTAAAAGACTCCTTCTGATGTTTCCTCAACAATTTGGTAGTCCATATTTTACATACTGAACATATTTCAGGACAAGGATTTCTCAATCTTGAAATTCCTATACAGACTAGTTGACTGTTTCTGATGCCTTATCAATCATACAGAAGTCCATATTTCACATACTGAACACTTTTCAGGCCAAAGAATTCTCGATCTTGAAATTTATATATAAACTTATTGACTATTAATGATATTTCATCAACAGTATGGTAGCCCATATTTTACAGATTGAACATATTTCAGGACAAGGATTTCTCAATCTTGAACTTTCTATACAGTCTAATTGACTCCTTCTGATGCCTCATCAATCATACAGAAGGCCACATTTGACTTACTGAACACTATTCAGGCCAAAGAATTATCGATTTTAAACTTTATATATAGACTAAATGACTGCTTCTGATGTGTGATCAACAATATGGTAGTCCATATTTTACATACTGAAAATTTTTCAGGACAAGGATTTCTCAACTTTTAACTTTCTATACAGTCTATTGACTCTTTCTCATGCCTCACCAATCATACAGAAGTCCATATTTGACGTACTGACCACTTTTCAAGCCAAATAATTCTCTGTCTTAAACTTTATATATAGAGTTATTGACTATTAATGATGTTTCATCTACAGTATGGTAGTCCATATTTTACAGATTGAACATTTTTCAGGACAAGGATTTCTAAATCTTGAACTTTCTATACAGTCTAATAGACTTTATCTGATTCCACATCAATCATACAGAAGGCCATATTTGACATACTGAACACTATTCAGGCCATAGAATTATCGATCTTAAACGTTATATTTAGACTAAATGACTCCTTCTGATGTCTCATCAACAATATGGTTGTCCATATTCTACAGACTGAACATATTCAGGACAAGGATTTCTCAATCTTTAACAGTCTATACAGACTAATTGACTGGTTCTCATGTCTCAAATACAAATATGGTAGTCCATATTTGACAACATATTTCAGGCCAAGGATTTCAAAATCTTGAACTTTCTATACAGTCTAATTGACTCCTTCTGATGCCTCATCAATCATACAGAAGTCCATATTTGACATACTGAACACTTTTCAGGCCAAAGAATTCTCCATCTTGAACTTTATATATAGACTAAATGACTCCTTCTGATGTTTCAACAACAATATGGTAGTCCATTATTTACATACTGAAAATATTTCAGGACAAGGATTTCTCAATCTTGAACTTTCTATACAGTCTAATTGACTCCTTCTGATGCCTCACCAATCATAATGAAGTCCAGATTTCACAAACTGAACACTTCTCAGGCCAAAGAATTCTCGATCTTAAACTTTATATATAGTGTTATTGACTCCTTATGATGTTTCATCAACAATATGGAAGTCCATATTTCACATAATATATTTCAGGACAAGTATTTTCTCAATCTTAAACTTTCTATACAGTCTAATTGACTCCTTCTGATGCCGCATCAATCAACAGAAGTCCAGATTTGACATACTGGACACTTTTCAAGCAAAATAATTCTCAATCTTGAACTTTATATATAGGCTTATTGACTATTAATGATGTTTCATCAACAGTATGGTATTCCAAATTTTACAGATTGAACATATTTCACGACAAGGATTTCTCAATCTTGAACTTTCTATACATTTCTTTCTATATTAATTGACTTCTTTTCATGCCTCATCAATCATACAGAAGTCCATATTTGACATACTGAACACTTCTCAGGCCAAATAATTCTCGATCTTAAACTTTATATATAAACTAATTGACTATTAATGATGTTTCATTAACAGTATGGTAGTCCATATTTTACAGATTGAACATATTTCAGGACAAGGATTCCTCAATCTTGAACTTTCTAAACAGTCTAATTGACTCCTTCTGATGCCTCATCAATCATACAGAAGGCCATATTTGACATACTGAACACTATTCAGGCCAAAGAATTATCGATCTTAAACTTTATATACTAAATGAATCCTTCTGATGTCTCATCAAAATATAATAGTCAATATTCTACAGACTGAACATATTTGGGACAAGGATTTCTCAATCTTTTACTTTCATTACAGTCTAATTGACTCCTTTTGATGCCTCATCAATCATACAGAAGTCCATATTTGACCTACTGAACACTTTTCAGGCCAAAGAATTATCGATCTTAAACTTTGTATATTGACTTATTGACTCCTTCTGATGTTTCCTCAACAATTTGGTAGTCCATATTTGACATACTGAACATATTTCAGGCCAAAGAATTCCCGATCTTAAACTTTATATATAGTCTTATTGACACCTTATGATGTTTCATCAATAATATGGTAGTCCATATTTTACATAGCATATTTCAGGACAAGGATTTCTCAATCTCAAACTTTCTATAGAGAATAATTGACTCCTTCTGATTCCACATCAATCAACAGAAGTACATATTTGACATACTGAACACTTTTCAAGCCAAAGAATTCTCGATCTTAAACTTTATATATAGACTTATTGACTATTAATGATGTGTCATCAACAGTATGGTGGTCCATATTTTACAGATTGAACATATTTCAGGACAAGGATTTCTCAATCTTGAACTTTCTATACAGTCTAATTGACTCCTTCTCATGCCTCATCAATCATACAGAAGTCCATATTTCACATACTGAACACTTTTCAGGCCAAAGAATTATCGATCCTAAAGTTTATATATAGACTAAATGACTCCTTCTGATGTTTCTCAACAATTTGGTAGTCCATATTTTACATATTTCAGGACAAGGATTTCTCAATCTTGAAATTCCTATACAGACTATTTGACTGTTTCTGATGCCTTATCAATCATACAGAAGTCCATATTTCACATACTGAACACTTTTCAGGCCAAAGAATTCTCGATCTTGAACTTTATATATAGACTTATTGACTCCTTCTGATGTTTCAAAAACAGTATGGTAGTCCATATTTTACATACTGAACATATTTTATGACAGGGATTTCTCAATCTTGAACTTTCTATACAGTCTAATTGACTCCTTCTGATGCTCATCATCAATCATACAGAAGGCCATACTTGACATACTGAACACTATTCAGGCCAAAGAATTATCGATCTTAAACTTTATATATAGACTAAATGACTCCTTCTGTTGTCTCATCAACAATATGGTAGTCCATATTCTACAGACTGAACATATTTCAGGACAAGGATTTCTCAATCTTGAACAGTCTATACAGACTAATTGACTGGTTCTAATGTCTCAAATACAAATATGGTGGTCCATATTTGAAAACATATTTCAAGCCAAGGATTTCACAATCTTGAAATTCCAATACAGACTAGTTGACTCCTTCTCATGCCTCATCAATCATACAGAAGTCCATATTTCACATACTGAAGACTTTTCAAGCCAAAGAATTCTCGATCTTAAACTTTATATATAGACTTATTGACTATTAATGATGTTTCATCAACAGTATGGTAGTCCATATTTTACAGATTGAACATATTTCAGGACAAGGATTTCTCAATCTTGAACTTTCTAAACAGTCTAATTGACTCCTTCTCATGCCTCATCAATCATACAGAAGTCCATATTTGACATACTGAACACTTTTCAGGCCAAAGAATTATCGATCTTAAAGTTTATATATAGACTAAAAGACTCCTTCTGATGTTTCCTCAACAATTTGGTAGTCCATATTTTTCATACTGAACATATTTCAGGACAAGGATTTCTCAATCTTGAAAATCCTATACAGACTAGTTGACTGTTTCTGATGCCTTATCAATCATACAGAAGTCCATATTTCACATACTGAACACTTTCAGGCCAAAGAATTCTCGATCTTGAAATTTATATATAAACTTATTGACTCCTTCTGATGTTTCAAAAACAGTATGGTAGTCCATATTTTACATACTGAACATATTTTATGATAGGGATTTCTCAGTCTTGAACTTTCTATACAGTCTAATTGACTCCTTCTGATGCCTCATCAATCATACAGAAGGCCACATTTGACATACTGAACACTATTCAGGCCAAAGAATTATCGATTTTAAACTTTATACATAGACTAAATGACTGCTTCTGATGTCTGATCAACAATATGGTAGTCCATATTTTACATACTGAAAATTTTTCAGGACAAGGATTTCTCAACTTTTAACTTTCTATACAGTCTATTGACTCTTTCTCATGCCTCATCAATCATAAAGAAGTCCATATTTGACATACTGACCACTTTTCAAGCCAAATAATTCTCTCTTAAACTTTATATATAGAGTTATTGACTATTAATGATGTTTCATCTACAGTATGGTAGTCCATATTTTACAGATTGAACATTTTTCAGGACAAGGATTTCTAAATCTTGAACTTTCTATACAGTCTAATAGACTTTATCTGATTCCACATCAATCATACAGAAGGCCATATTTGACATACTGAACACTATTCAGGCCATAGAATTATCGATCTTAAACGTTATATTTAGACTAAATGACTCCTTCTGATGTCTCATCAACAATATGGTTGTCCATATTCTACAGACTGAACATATTCAGGACAAGGATTTCTCAATCTTTAACAGTCTATACAGACTAATTGACTGGTTCTCATGTCTCAAATACAAATATGGTAGTCCATATTTGACAACATATTTCAGGCCAAGGATTTCAAAATCTTGAACTTTCTATACAGTCTAATTGACTCCTTCTGATGCCTCATCAATCATAATGAAGTCCATATTTGACATACTGAACACTTTTCAGGCCAAAGAATTCTCCATCTTAACATTATATATAGACTAAATGACTCCTGATGTTTCATCAACAATATGGTAGTCCATTATTTACATACTGAAAATATTTCAGGACAAGGATTTCTCAATCTTGAACTTTCTATACAGTCTAATTGACTCCTTCTGATGCCTCACCAATCATAATGAAGTCCAGATTTGACATACTGAACACTTTTCAAGCAAAATAATTCTCAATCTTAAACTTTATATATAGACTTATTGACTATTAATGATGTTTCATCAACAATATGGTATTCCATATTTTACATAATATATTTCAGGACAAGTATTTTCTCAATCTTAAACTTTCTATACAGTCTAATTGACTCCTTCTGATGCCTCATCAATCATACAGAAGTCCATATTTGACATACTGAACACTTTTCAAGTAAAATAATTCTCGATCTTAAAATTTATATATAAACTTATTGACTATTAATGATGTTTCATCAACAGTATGGTATTCCAAATTTTACAGATTGAACATATTTCAGGACAAGGATTTCTCAATCTTGAACTTTCTATACAGACTAATTGACTCCTTTTCATGCCTCATCAATCATACAGAAGTCCATATTTGACATACTGAACACTTTTCAGGCCAAAGAATTCTCGATCTTTAAATTTATATATAAACTTATTGACTATTAATGATGTGTGATCAACAGTATGGTAGTCCATATTTTACAGATTGAACATATTTCAGGACAAGGATTTCTCAATCTTTTAACTTTCTATACAGTCTAATTGACTCTTTCTGATGCCTCATCAATCATACAGAAGGCCACATTTGACATACTGAACACTATTCAGGCCAAATAATTCTCTGTCTTAAACTTTATATATAGAGTTATTGACTATTAATGATGTTTCATCAACAGTATGGTAGTCCATATTTTACATACTGAAAATTTTTCAGGACAAGGATTTCTCAATCTTAACTTTCTATACAGTCTAATAGACTCTTATCTGATTCCACATCAATCACAGAAGTCCATATTTGACATACTGACCACTTTTCAGGCCAAATAATTCTCTGTCTTAAACTTTATATATAGAGTTATTGACTATTAATGATGTTTCATCTACAGTATGGTAGTCCATATTTTACAGATTGAACATTTTTCAGGACAAGGATTTCTAAATCTTGAACAGTCTATACAGACTAATTGACTGGTTCTCATGATTCCACATCAATCATACAGAAGGCCATATTTGACATACTGAACATATTCAGGCCATAGAATTATCAAAATCTTGAACTTATATTTAGACTAAATTGACTCCTTCTGATGTCATCAATCAACAATATGGTTGTCCATATTCTACAGACTGAACATATTCAGGACAAGGATTTCTCAATCTTTGAACAGTTTATATATAGACTAAATGACTCTGATGTTTCACAACAATATGGTAGTCCATTATTTTACATACTATATTTCAGGACAAGGATTTCAAAATCTTGAACTCTCTATACAGTCTAATTGACTCCTTCTGATGCCTCATCAATCATACAGAAGTCCATATTTGACATACTGAACACTTTTCAGGCCAAAGAATTCTCCATCTTGAACTTTATATATAGACTAAATGACTCCTGATGTTTCATCAACAATATGGTAGTCCATTATTTACATAATATATTTCAGGACAAGTATTTTCTCAATCTTGAACTTTCTATACAGTCTAATTGACTCCTTCTGATGCCTCATCAATCATAATGAAGTCCAGATTTCACAAACTGGACACTTTTCAGGCCAAAATAATTCTCAATCTTAAACTTATATATAGTGTTATTGACTCCTTATGATGTTTCATCAACAATATGGAAGTCCATATTTCACAGATTAATATATTTCAGGACAAGTATTTCTCAATCTTAAACTTTCTATACAGTCTAATTGACTCCTTCTGATATTAATTGACTTCTTTTCATGCCTCATCAATCATACAGAAGTCCAGATTTGACATACTGAACACTTTTCAGGCCAAATAATTCTCAATCTTAAACTTTATATATAAACTAATTGACTATTAATGATGTTTCATCAACAGTATGGTATTCCAAATTTTACAGATTGAACATATTTCAGGACAAGGATTCTCAATCTTGAACTTTCTATACAGTCTAATTGACTTTCTCATGCCTCATCAATCACACAAAAGTCCATATTTGACATACTGAACACTATTCAGGCCAAATAATTATCGATCTTAAACTTTATATACTAAACTGAATCCTTCTGATGTCTCATCAAAAATATAATAGTCAATATTTTACAGATTGAACATATTTCAGGACAAGGATTTCTCAATCTTGAACTTTCATTACAGTCTAATTGACTCCTTTTGATGCCTCATCAATCATACAGAAGTCCATATTTGACATACTGAACACTTTTCAGGCCAAAGAATTATCGATCTTAAACTTTGTATATTGACTTATTGACTCCTTCTGATGTTTCCTCAACAATTTGGTAGTCCATATTTGACATACTGAACATATTTCAGGCCAAAGGATTCCCGATCTTAAACTTTCTATATAGTCTTATTGACACCTTATGATGTTTCATCATAATATGGTAGTCCATATTTTACATAGCATATTTCAGGACAAGTATTTCTCAATCTCAAACTTTCTATAGAGACTAATTGACTCCTTCTGATTCCACATCAATCTATAGAAATGCATATTTGACATACTGAACACTTTTCAGGCCAAAGAATTCTCGATCTTAAACTTTATATATAGACTTATTGACTATTAATGATGTTTCATCAACAGTATGGTAGTCCATATTTTACAGATTGAACATATTTCAGGACAAGGATTTCTCAATCTTGAACTTTCTATACAGTCTAATTGACTCCTTCTGATGCCTCATCAATCATACAGAAGTCCATATTTCACATACTGAACACTTTTCAGGCCAAAGAATTATCGATCTTAAAGTTTATATATAGACTAAATGACTCCTTCTGACTATTAATGATGTTTCCTCAACAATTTGGTAGTCCATATTTTACATATTTCAGGACAAGGATTTCTCAATCTTGAAATTCTATACAGACTAGTTGACTGTTTCTGATGCCTTATCAATCATACAGAAGTCCATATTTCACATACTGAACACTTTTCAGGCCAAAGAATTCTCGATCTTGAACTTTATATATAGACTTATTGACTCCTTCTGATGTTTCAAAAACAGTATGGTAGTCCTTATTTTACATACTGAACATATTTTATGACAGGGATTTCTCAATCTTGAACTTTCTATACAGTCTAATTGACTCCTTCTGATGCCTCATCAATCATACAGAAGGCCATATTTGACATACTGAACACTATTCAGGCCAAAGAATTATCGATCTTAAACTTTATATATAGACTAAATGACTCCTTCTGATGTCTCATCAACAATATGGTAGTCCATATTCTACAGACTGAACATATTTCAGGACAAGGATTTCTCAATCTTGAACAGTCTATACAGACTAATTGACTGGTTCTAATGTCTCAAATACAAATATGGTGGTCCATATTTGAAAACATATTTCAAGCCAAGGATTTCACAATCTTGAAATTCCAATACAGACTAGTTGACTCCTTCTCATGCCTCATCAATCATACAGAAGTCCATATTTGACATACTGAAGACTTTTCAAGCCAAAGAATTCTCGATCTTAAACTTTATATATAGACTTATTGACTATTAATGATGTTTCATCAACAGTATGGTAGTCCATATTT
This sequence comes from Gobiocypris rarus, assembly GCA_023029165.1. Taxonomy (NCBI): domain Eukaryota; kingdom Metazoa; phylum Chordata; class Actinopteri; order Cypriniformes; family Gobionidae; genus Gobiocypris; species Gobiocypris rarus. Next base: position 15,336,007 of record CM040911.1, on the reverse strand, counting down.
TACAGATTGAACATATTTCAGGACAAGGATTTCTCAATCTTGAACTTTCTAAACAGTCTAATTGACTCCTTCTCATGCCTCATCAATCATACAGAAGTCCATATTTGACATACTGAACACTTTTCAGGCCAAAGAATTATCGATCTTAAAGTTTATATATAGACTAAAAGACTCTGTTTTTACTGAACACTTTTCAGGCCAAAGAATTCTCGATCTTGAAATTTATATATAGACTTATTGACTCCATCTGATGTTTCAAAAACAGTATGGTAGTCCTTATTTTACATACTGAACATATTTTATGACAGGGATTTCTCAGTCTTGAACTTTCTATACAGTCTAATTGACTCCTTCTGATGCCTCATCAATCATACAGAAGGCCATATTTGACATACTGAACACTATTCAGGCCAAAGAATTATCGATCTTAAACGTTATAAATAGACTAAATGACTGCTTCTGATGTCTGATCAACAATATGGTAGTCCATATTTTACATACTGAAAATTTTTCAGGACAAGGATTTCTCAACTTTTAACTTTCTATACAGTCTATTGACTCTTTCTCATGCCTCATCAATCATAAAGAAGTCCATATTTGACAAACTGACCACTTTTCAAGCCAAATAATTTCTCTCTTAAACTTTATATATAGAGTTATTGACTATTAATGATGTTTCATCTACAGTATGGTAGTCCATATTTTACAGATTGAACATTTTTCCAGGACAAGGATTTCTAAATCTTGAACTTTCTATACAGTCTAATAGACTTTATCTGATTCCACATCAATCATACAGAAGGCCATATTTGACATACTGAACACTATTCAGGCCATAGAATTATCGATTTTAAACGTTATACATTTAGACTAAATGACTCCTTCTGATGTCTCATCAACAATATGGTAGTCCATATTCTACAGACTGAACATATTCAGGACAAGGATTTCTCAATCTTGAACAGTCTATACAGACTAATTGACTGGTTCTAATGTCTCAAATACAAATATGGTAGTCCATATTTGACAACATATTTCAGGCCAAGGATTTCAAAATCTTGAACTTTCTATACAGTCTAATTGACTCCTTCTGATGCCTCACCAATCATAATGAAGTCCAGATTTCACATACTGAACACTTCTCAGGCCAAAGAATTCTCGATCTTAAACTTTATATATAGTGTTATTGACTACTTATGATGTTTCATCAACAATATGGAAGTCCATATTTCACATAATATATTTCAGGACAAGTATTTTCTCAATCTTAAACTTTCTATACAGTCTAATTGACTCCTTCTGATGCCGCATCAATCAACAGAAGTCCAGATTTGACATACTGAACACTTTTCAAGCAAAATAATTCTCAATCTTGAACTTTATATATAAATTGACTATTAATGATGTTTCATCAACAGTATGGTATTCCAAATTTTACAGATTGAACATATTTCACGACAAGGATTTCTCAATCTTGAACTTTCTATACAGACTAATTGACTCCTTTTCATGCCTCATCTATCATACAGAAGTCCATATTTGACATACTGAACACTTTTCAGGCCAAAGAATTCTCGATCTTGAAATTTATATATAAACTTATTGACTATTAATGATATTTCATCAACAGTATGGTAGCCCATATTTTACAGATTGAACATATTTCAGGACAAGGATTTCTCAATCTTGAACTTTCTATACAGTCTAATTGACTCCTTCTGATGCCTCATCAATCATACAGAAGGCCACATTTGACATACTGAACACTATTCAGGCCAAAGAATTATCGATTTTAAACTTTATATATAGACTAAATGACTGCTTCTGATGTGTGATCAACAATATGGTAGTCCATATTTTACATACTGAAAATTTTTCAGGACAAGGATTTCTCAACTTTTAACTTTCTATACAGTCTATTGACTCTTTCTCATGCCTCACCAATCATACAGAAGTCCATATTTGACATACTGACCACTTTTCAAGCCAAATAATTCTCTGTCTTAAACTTTATATATAGAGTTATTGACTATTAATGATGTTTCATCTACAGTATGGTAGTCCATATTTTACAGATTGAACATTTTTCAGGACAAGGATTTCTAAATCTTGAACTTTCTATACAGTCTAATAGACTTTATCTGATTCCACATCAATCATACAGAAGGCCATATTTGACATACTGAACACTATTCAGGCCATAGAATTATCGATCTTAAACGTTATATTTAGACTAAATGACTCCTTCTGATGTCTCATCAACAATATGGTTGTCCATATTCTACAGACTGAACATATTCAGGACAAGGATTTCTCAATCTTTAACAGTCTATACAGACTAATTGACTGGTTCTCATGTCTCAAATACAAATATGGTAGTCCATATTTGACAACATATTTCAGGCCAAGGATTTCAAAATCTTGAACTTTCTATACAGTCTAATTGACTCCTTCTGATGCCTCATCAATCATACAGAAGTCCATATTTGACATACTGAACACTTTTCAGGCCAAAGAATTCTCCATCTTGAACTTTATATATAGACTAAATGACTCCTTCTGATGTTTCAACAACAATATGGTAGTCCATTATTTACATACTGAAAATATTTCAGGACAAGGATTTCTCAATCTTGAACTTTCTATACAGTCTAATTGACTCCTTCTGATGCCTCACCAATCATAATGAAGTCCAGATTTCACAAACTGAACACTTCTCAGGCCAAAGAATTCTCGATCTTAAACTTTATATATAGTGTTATTGACTCCTTATGATGTTTCATCAACAATATGGAAGTCCATATTTCACATAATATATTTCAGGACAAGTATTTTCTCAATCTTAAACTTTCTATACAGTCTAATTGACTCCTTCTGATGCGCATCAATCAACAGAAGTCCAGATTTGACATACTGGACACTTTTCAAGCAAAATAATTCTCAATCTTGAACTTTATATATAGGCTTATTGACTATTAATGATGTTTCATCAACAGTATGGTATTCCAAATTTTACAGATTGAACATATTTCACGACAAGGATTTCTCAATCTTGAACTTTCTATACATTTCTTTCTATATTAATTGACTTCTTTTCATGCCTCATCAATCATACAGAAGTCCATATTTGACATACTGAACACTTCTCAGGCCAAATAATTCTCGATCTTAAACTTTATATATAAACTAATTGACTATTAATGATGTTTCATTAACAGTATGGTAGTCCATATTTTACAGATTGAACATATTTCAGGACAAGGATTCCTCAATCTTGAACTTTCTAAACAGTCTAATTGACTCCTTCTGATGCCTCATCAATCATACAGAAGGCCATATTTGACATACTGAACACTATTCAGGCCAAAGAATTATCGATCTTAAACTTTATATACTAAATGAATCCTTCTGATGTCTCATCAAAAATATAATAGTCAATATTCTACAGACTGAACATATTTCGGGACAAGGATTTCTCAATCTTTTACTTTCATTACAGTCTAATTGACTCCTTTTGATGCCTCATCAATCATACAGAAGTCCATATTTGACCTACTGAACACTTTTCAGGCCAAAGAATTATCGATCTTAAACTTTGTATATTGACTTATTGACTCCTTCTGATGTTTCCTCAACAATTTGGTAGTCCATATTTGACATACTGAACATATTTCAGGCCAAAGAATTCCCGATCTTAAACTTTATATATAGTCTTATTGACACCTTATGATGTTTCATCAATAATATGGTAGTCCATATTTTACATAGCATATTTCAGGACAAGGATTTCTCAATCTCAAACTTTCTATAGAGAATAATTGACTCCTTCTGATTCCACATCAATCAACAGAAGTACATATTTGACATACTGAACACTTTTCAAGCCAAAGAATTCTCGATCTTAAACTTTATATATAGACTTATTGACTATTAATGATGTGTCATCAACAGTATGGTGGTCCATATTTTACAGATTGAACATATTTCAGGACAAGGATTTCTCAATCTTGAACTTTCTATACAGTCTAATTGACTCCTTCTCATGCCTCATCAATCATACAGAAGTCCATATTTCACATACTGAACACTTTTCAGGCCAAAGAATTATCGATCCTAAAGTTTATATATAGACTAAATGACTCCTTCTGATGTTTCCTCAACAATTTGGTAGTCCATATTTTACATATTTCAGGACAAGGATTTCTCAATCTTGAAATTCCTATACAGACTATTTGACTGTTTCTGATGCCTTATCAATCATACAGAAGTCCATATTTCACATACTGAACACTTTTCAGGCCAAAGAATTCTCGATCTTGAACTTTATATATAGACTTATTGACTCCTTCTGATGTTTCAAAAACAGTATGGTAGTCCATATTTTACATACTGAACATATTTTATGACAGGGATTTCTCAATCTTGAACTTTCTATACAGTCTAATTGACTCCTTCTGATGCCTCATCAATCATACAGAAGGCCATACTTGACATACTGAACACTATTCAGGCCAAAGAATTATCGATCTTAAACTTTATATATAGACTAAATGACTCCTTCTGTTGTCTCATCAACAATATGGTAGTCCATATTCTACAGACTGAACATATTTCAGGACAAGGATTTCTCAATCTTGAACAGTCTATACAGACTAATTGACTGGTTCTAATGTCTCAAATACAAATATGGTGGTCCATATTTGAAAACATATTTCAAGCCAAGGATTTCACAATCTTGAAATTCCAATACAGACTAGTTGACTCCTTCTCATGCCTCATCAATCATACAGAAGTCCATATTTCACATACTGAAGACTTTTCAAGCCAAAGAATTCTCGATCTTAAACTTTATATATAGACTTATTGACTATTAATGATGTTTCATCAACAGTATGGTAGTCCATATTTTACAGATTGAACATATTTCAGGACAAGGATTTCTCAATCTTGAACTTTCTAAACAGTCTAATTGACTCCTTCTCATGCCTCATCAATCATACAGAAGTCCATATTTGACATACTGAACACTTTTCAGGCCAAAGAATTATCGATCTTAAAGTTTATATATAGACTAAAAGACTCCTTCTGATGTTTCCTCAACAATTTGGTAGTCCATATTTTTCATACTGAACATATTTCAGGACAAGGATTTCTCAATCTTGAAAATCCTATACAGACTAGTTGACTGTTTCTGATGCCTTATCAATCATACAGAAGTCCATATTTCACATACTGAACACTTTCAGGCCAAAGAATTCTCGATCTTGAAATTTATATATAAACTTATTGACTCCTTCTGATGTTTCAAAAACAGTATGGTAGTCCATATTTTACATACTGAACATATTTTATGATAGGGATTTCTCAGTCTTGAACTTTCTATACAGTCTAATTGACTCCTTCTGATGCCTCATCAATCATACAGAAGGCCACATTTGACATACTGAACACTATTCAGGCCAAAGAATTATCGATTTTAAACTTTATACATAGACTAAATGACTGCTTCTGATGTCTGATCAACAATATGGTAGTCCATATTTTACATACTGAAAATTTTTCAGGACAAGGATTTCTCAACTTTTAACTTTCTATACAGTCTATTGACTCTTTCTCATGCCTCATCAATCATAAAGAAGTCCATATTTGACATACTGACCACTTTTCAAGCCAAATAATTCTCTCTTAAACTTTATATATAGAGTTATTGACTATTAATGATGTTTCATCTACAGTATGGTAGTCCATATTTTACAGATTGAACATTTTTCAGGACAAGGATTTCTAAATCTTGAACTTTCTATACAGTCTAATAGACTTTATCTGATTCCACATCAATCATACAGAAGGCCATATTTGACATACTGAACACTATTCAGGCCATAGAATTATCGATCTTAAACGTTATATTTAGACTAAATGACTCCTTCTGATGTCTCATCAACAATATGGTTGTCCATATTCTACAGACTGAACATATTCAGGACAAGGATTTCTCAATCTTTAACAGTCTATACAGACTAATTGACTGGTTCTCATGTCTCAAATACAAATATGGTAGTCCATATTTGACAACATATTTCAGGCCAAGAATTTCAAAATCTTGAACTTTCTATACAGTCTAATTGACTCCTTCTGATGCCTCATCAATCATACAGAAGTCCATATTTGACATACTGAACACTTTTCAGGCCAAAGAATTCTCCATCTTGAACATTATATATAGACTAAATGACTCCTGATGTTTCAACAACGATATGGTAGTCCATTATTTACATACTGAAAATATTTCAGGACAAGGATTTCTCAATCTTGAACTTTCTATACAGTCTAATTGACTCCTTCTGATGCCTCACCAATCATAATGAAGTCCAGATTTCACATACTGAACACTTCTCAGGCCAAAGAATTCTCGATCTTAAACTTTATATATAGTGTTATTGACTACTTATGATGTTTCATCAACAATATGGAAGTCCATATTTCACATAATATATTTCAGGACAAGTATTTTCTCAATCTTAAACTTTCTATACAGTCTAATTGACTCCTTCTGATGCCGCATCAATCAACAGAAGTCCAGATTTGACATACTGAACACTTTTCAAGCAAAATAATTCTCAATCTTGAACTTTATATATAGGCTTATTGACTATTAATGATGTTTCATCAACAGTATGGTATTCCAAATTTTACAGATTGAACATATTTCACGACAAGGATTTCTCAATCTTGAACTTTCTATACAGACTAATTGACTCCTTTTCATGCCTCATCTATCATACAGAAGTCCATATTTGACATACTGAACACTTCTCAGGCCAAATAATTCTCGATCTTAAACTTTATATATAAACTAATTGACTATTAATGATGTTTCATCAACAGTATGGTAGTCCATATTTTACAGATTGAACATATTTCAGGACAAGGATTTCTCAATCTTGAACTTTCTATACAGTCTAATTGACTCCTTCTGATGCCTCATCAATCATACAGAAGGCCATATTTGACATACTGAACACTATTCAGGCCAAAGAATTATCGATCTTAAACTTTATATACTAAATGAATCCTTCTGATGTCTCATCAAAAATATAATAGTCAATATTCTACAGACTGAACATATTTCAGGACAAGGATTTCTCAATCTTTTACTTTCATTACAGTCTAATTGACTCCTTCTGATGCCTCATCAATCATACAGAAGTCCATATTTGACGTACTGAACACTTTTCAGGCCAAAGAATTATCGATCTTAAACTTTGTATATTGACTTATTGACTCCTTCTGATGTTTCCTCAACAATTTGGTAGTCCATATTTGACATACTGAACATATTTCAGGCCAAAGAATTCCCGATATTAAACTTTATATATAGTCTTATTGACACCTTATGATGTTTCATCAACAATATGGAAGTCCATATTTTACATAACATATTTCAGGACAAGGATTTCTCAATCTCAAACTTTCTATAGAGACTAATTGACTCCTTCTGATTCCACATCAATCAACAGAAGTACATATTTGACATACTGAACACTTTTCAAGCCAAAGAATTCTCGATCTTAAACTTTATATATAGACTTATTGACTATTAATGATGTGTCATCAACAGTATGGTGGTCCATATTTTACAGATTGAACATATTTCAGGACAAGGATTTCTCAATCTTGAACTTTCTATACAGTCTAATTGACTCCTTCTCATGCCTCATCAATCATACAGAAGTCCATATTTCACATACTGAACACTTTTCAGGCCAAAGAATTATCGATCTTAAAGTTTATATATAGACTAAATGACTCCTTCTGATGTTTCCTCAACAATTTGGTAGTCCATATTTTACATATTTCAGGACAAGGATTTCTCAATCTTGAAATTCCTATACAGACTAGTTGACTGTTTCTGATGCCTTATCAATCATACAGAAGTCCATATTTCACATACTGAACACTTTTCAGGCCAAAGAATTCTCGATCTTGAACTTTATATATAGACTTATTGACTCCTTCTGATGTTTCAAAAACAGTATGGTAGTCCTTATTTTACATACTGAACATATTTTATGACAGGGATTTCTCAATCTTGAACTTTCTATACAGTCTAATTGACTCCTTCTGATGCCTCATCAATCATACAGAAGGCCATACTTGACATACTGAACACTATTCAGGCCAAAGAATTATCGATCTTAAACTTTATATATAGACTAAATGACTCCTTCTGATGTCTCATCAACAATATGGTAGTCCATATTCTACAGACTGAACATATTTCAGGACAAGGATTTCTCAATCTTGAACAGTCTATACAGACTAATTGACTGGTTCTAATGTCTCAAATACAAATATGGTGGTCCATATTTGAAAACATATTTCAAGCCAAGGATTTCACAATCTTGAAATTCCAATACAGACTAGTTGACTCCTTCTCATGCCTCATCAATCATACAGAAGTCCATATTTCACATACTGAAGACTTTTCAAGCCAAAGAATTCTCGATCTTAAACTTTATATATAGACTTATTGACTATTAATGATGTTTCATCAACAGTATGGTAGTCCATATTTTACAGATTGAACATATTTCAGGACAAGGATTTCTCAATCTTGAACTTTCTAAACAGTCTAATTGACTCCTTCTCATGCCTCATCAATCATACAGAAGTCCATATTTGACATACTGAACACTTTTCAGGCCAAAGAATTATCGATCTTAAAGTTTATATATAGACTAAAAGACTCCTTCTGATGTTTCCTCAACAATTTGGTAGTCCATATTTTCATACTGAACATATTTCAGGACAAGGATTTCTCAATCTTGAAAATCCTATACAGACTAGTTGACTGTTTCTGATGCCTTATCAATCATACAGAAGTCCATATTTCACATACTGAACACTTTCAGGCCAAAGAATTCTCGATCTTGAAATTTATATATAAACTTATTGACTCCTTCTGATGTTTCAAAACAGTATGGTAGTCCTTATTTTACATACTGAACATATTTTATGACAGGGATTTCTCAGTCTTGAACTTTCTATACAGTCTAATTGACTCCTTCTGATGCCTCATCAATCATACAGAAGGCCACATTTGACATACTGAACACTATTCAGGCCAAAGAATTATCGATTTTAAACTTTATATATAGACTAAATGACTGCTTCTGATGTCTGATCAACAATATGGTAGTCCATATTTTACATACTGAAAATTTTTCAGGACAAGGATTTCTCAATCTTGAACTTTCTCTACAGTCTAATTGACTCCTTCTGATGCCTTATCAATCATACAGAAGGCCATATTTGACATACTGACCACTTTTCAAGCCAAAAAATTCTCGGTCTGAAACTTTATATATAGAGTTATTGACTATTAATGATGTTTCATCTACAGTATGGTACTCCATATTTTACAGATTGAACATTTTTCAGGGCAAGGATTTCTAAATCTTGAACTTTCTATACAGTCTAATAGACTCTATCTGATTCCTCATCAATCATACAGAAGGCCATATTTGACATACTGAACACTATTCAGGCCAAAGAATTATCGATCTTAAACGTTATATTTAGACTAAATGACTCCTTCTGATGTCTCATCAACAATATGGTAGTCCATATTCTACAGACTGAACATATTCAGGACAAGGATTTCTCAATCTTTAACAGTCTATACAGACTAATTGACTGGTTCTCATGGCTCAAATACAAATATGGTAGTCCATATTTGACAACATATTTCAGGCCAAGGATTTCAAAATCTTGAACTTTCTATACAGTCTAATTGACTCCTTCTGATGCCTCATCAATCATACAGAAGGCCATATTTGACATACTGAACACTATTCAGGCCAAAGAATTATCGATCTTAAACTTTATATACTAAATGAATCCTTCTGATGTCTCATCAAAAATATAATAGTCAATATTCTACAGACTGAACATATTTCGGGACAAGGATTTCTCAATCTTTTAGTTTCATTACAGTCTAATTGACTCCTTCTGATGCCTCATCAATCATACAGAAGTCTATATTTGACATACTGAACACTTTTCAGGCCAAAGAATTCTCCATCTTGAACTTTATATATAGACTAAATGACTCCTTCTGATGTTTCAACAACAATATGGTAGTCCATTATTTACATACTGAAAATATTTCAGGACAAGGATTTCTCAATCTTGAACTTTCTATACAGTCTAATTGACTGTTTCTCATGCCTCATCAATCATACAGAAGTCCATATTTCACATACTGAACACTTTTCAGGCCAAAGAATTATCGATCTTAAAGTTTATATATAGACTAAAAGACTCCTTCTGATGTTTCCTCAACAATTTGGTAGTCCATATTTTTCATACTGAACATATTTCAGGACAAGGATTTCTCAATCTTGAAAATCCTATACAGACTAGTTGACTGTTTCTGATGCCTTATCAATCATACAGAAGTCCATATTTCACATACTGAACACTTTCAGGCCAAAGAATTCTCGATCTTGAAATTTATATATAAACTTATTGACTCCTTCTGATGTTTCAAAACAGTATGGTAGTCCATATTTTACATACTGAACATATTTTATGATAGGGATTTCTCAGTCTTGAACTTTCTATACAGTCTAATTGACTCCTTCTGATGCCTCATCAATCATACAGAAGGCCACATTTGACATACTGAACACTATTCAGGCCAAAGAATTATCGATTTTAAACTTTATACATAGACTAAATGACTGCTTCTGATGTCTGATCAACAATATGGTAGTCCATATTTTACATACTGAAAATTTTTCAGGACAAGGATTTCTCAACTTTTAACTTTCTATACAGTCTATTGACTCTTTCTCATGCCTCATCAATCATAAAGAAGTCCATATTTGACATACTGACCACTTTTCAAGCCAAATAATTCTCTCTTAAACTTTATATATAGAGTTATTGACTATTAATGATGTTTCATCTACAGTATGGTAGTCCATATTTTACAGATTGAACATTTTTCAGGACAAGGATTTCTAAATCTTGAACTTTCTATACAGTCTAATAGACTTTATCTGATTCCACATCAATCATACAGAAGGCCATATTTGACATACTGAACACTATTCAGGCCATAGAATTATCGATCTTAAACGTTATATTTAGACTAAATGACTCCTTCTGATGTCTCATCAACAATATGGTTGTCCATATTCTACAGACTGAACATATTCAGGACAAGGATTTCTCAATCTTTAACAGTCTATACAGACTAATTGACTGGTTCTCATGTCTCAAATACAAATATGGTAGTCCATATTTGACAACATATTTCAGGCCAAGGATTTCAAAATCTTGAACTTTCTATACAGTCTAATTGACTCCTTCTGATGCCTCATCAATCATACAGAAGTCCATATTTGACATACTGAACACTTTTCAGGCCAAAGAATTCTCCATCTTGAACATTATATATAGACTAAATGACTCCTTCTGATGTTTCAACAACGATATGGTAGTCCATTATTTACATACTGAAAATATTTCAGGACAAGGATTTCTCAATCTTGAACTTTCTATACAGTCTAATTGACTCCTTCTGATGCCTCATCAATCATAATGAAGTCCAGATTTCACATACTGAACACTTCTCAGGCCAAAGAATTCTCGATCTTAAACTTTATATAGTGTTATTGACTACTTATGATGTTTCATCAACAATATGGAAGTCCATATTTCACATAATATATTTCAGGACAAGTATTTTCTCAATCTTAAACTTTCTATACAGTCTAATTGACTCCTTCTGATGCCGCATCAATCAACAGAAGTCCAGATTTGACATACTGAACACTTTTCAAGCAAAATATTTCTCAATCTTGAACTTTATATATAGGCTTATTGACTATTAATGATGTTTCATCAACAGTATGGTATTCCAAATTTTACAGATTGAACATATTTCACGACAAGGATTTCTCAATCTTGAACTTTCTATACAGACTAATTGACTCCTTTTCATGCCTCATCTATCATACAGAAGTCCATATTTGACATACTGAACACTTCTCAGGCCAAATAATTCTCGATCTTAAACTTTATATATAGACTAATTGACTATTAATGATGTTTCATCAACAGTATGGTAGTCCATATTTTACAGATTGAACATATTTCAGGACAAGGATTCCTCAATCTTGAACTTTCTATACAGTCTAATTGACTCCTGATGCCGCATCAATCAACAGAAGGCCATATTTGACATACTGAACACTATTCAGGCCAAAGAATTATCGATCTTAAACTTTATATACTAAATGAATCCTTCTGATGTCTCATCAAAAATATAATAGTCAATATTCTACAGACTGAACATATTTCAGGACAAGGATTTCTCAATCTTTTACTTTCATTACAGTCTAATTGACTCCTTCTGATGCCTCATCAATCATACAGAAGTCCATATTTGACGTACTGAACACTTTTCAGGCCAAAGAATTATCGATCTTGAACTTTGTATATCTAATTGACTCCTTCTGATGTTTCCTCAACAATTTGGTAGTCCATATTTGACATACTGAACATATTTCAGGCCAAAGAATTCCCGATATTAAACTTTATATATAGTCTTATTGACACCTTATGATGTTTCATCAACAATATGGAAGTCCATATTTTACATAACATATTTCAGGACAAGGATTTCTCAATCTCAAACTTTCTATAGAGACTAATTGACTCCTTCTGATTCCACATCAATCAACAGAAGTACATATTTGACATACTGAACACTTTTCAAGCCAAAGAATTCTCGATCTTAAACTTTATATATAGACTTATTGACTATTAATGATGTTTCATCAACAGTATGGTAGTCCATATTTTACAGATTGAACATATTTCAGGACAAGGATTTCTCAATCTTGAACTTTCTATACAGTCTAATTGACTCCTTCTGATTCCACATCAATCAACAAAAGTACAAATTTGAAATACTGAACACTTTTCAAGCCAAAGAATTCTCGATCTTAAACTTTATATATAGACTTATTGACTATTAATGATGTTTCATCAGATTCAGATTTAGATTCAGATTTACTTTATTTGGCACACAACCAGATACACAAGTGCAACAGTAGGTGCAATGCTTTCTTAGGTGCTATTCCAAGCAACATAGTAACATGGTAACATGACACGAGACATATGACATTAAAAACACAACTGTATACACAAGTGCAACAGTAGGTATTCTTACTCCGTTCCAACAGCATAGTGACAAGACATGGGACATACGATGACCAAGACAACATAATCAGCTAAGGGGTTCACACCAAGGCAGCCTTCAATTGCGCGCCATCTTTGAACCAGAATATAGAAAGCAGATTCACAAGCATACATATGCAACAAAACATAACATAGCATTTACATTTACATTTCACATTTAGGCATTTAGCAGACGCTTTTATCCAAAGCACTTTACACATAGGAGTACAGTAGCTTTATCGTCATGAATAGGCGAAACGCAAAAAAGTGCCTAAATACCAAGCTTTGATATCAAGCATAGAATAAGCTTTAAGCCAGAATAGGAAGGAATAAGAGAAGAATAAAAAGAGAAGAGGTTTTTTTTTTTTTTTTTTTTTTTTTTTATGATATGTAATCAAACCATTCTGATCCTCAGCGTTCTTGGCGAACCGGTTCATGCAGTGACTTAGACATTTCATCCAGCTTCGCAGTCAGACCGGTCAGAGTCCGTAAAGTTCACCAGCCTGACCCCGATGGAGCCCACTCTTGCCTGCGCATCCGCATGATCCTGACTGAGATGTTACGGTTCAGTTCATCAATCATAATCACTCTCTGATCTAATACCTTCAGTCGGTCACACACATCCCGAAGTGCCCGTTAATTTCCGCAGACAGCGGCTGGGTGAATTACTGGCAGCTGTCTTACCAATCTTCCGATAGGTCAGGGCAATCCCAAGGCCGAGGAATAGGGACCCCACTATCACAATTCCAATTATGAATAAATCTTCCACGTCCTCCACGGACAGAGCTTCTAGACACACGGTTTGCCAGGTGTTCCAGGCGTCCATCGTGTAGCCCGCAGCGAAGGTCCCGTCCGGGCAGGTGGGTTCTCCCGAGCACCCTTTCTTAGTGAAAAAATCTTGTCAATCGCGCTGAGGACCAGTTAATCAATTCCATTTCAGTATTCTCAGGAGCCCAGCCAAGCAGGAGTTTGGAAAAAAGACCAAAGGACAAAGCGCAAGAGCAAGAGCGGAGCAGAGAGAAACACGTCTGCCCTCTATGAGTACAGGAAGTTCATTGAGTTGAAGTTCATTGAAGTTCAACAGTATGGTAGTCCATATTTTACAGATTGAACATATTTCAGGACAAGGATTTCTCAATCTTGAACTTTCTATACAGTCTAATTGACTCCTTCTCATGCCTCATCAATCATACAGAAGGCCATATTTGACATACTGAACACTAATCAGGCCATAGAATTATCGATCTTAAACGTTATATTTAGACTAAATGACTCCTTCTGATGTCTCATCAACAATATGGTTGTCCATATTCTACAGACTGAACATATTCAGGACAAGGATTTCTCAATCTTTAACAGTCTATACAGACTAATTGACTGGTTCTCATGTCTCAAATACAAATATGGTAGTCCATATTTGACAACATATTTCAGGCCAAGGATTTCAAAATCTTGAACTTTCTATACAGTCTAATTGACTCCTTCTGATGCCTCATCAATCATACAGAAGTCCATATTTGACATACTGAACACTTTTCAGGCCAAAGAATTCTCCATCTTGAACATTATATATAGACTAAATGACTCCTGATGTTTCAACAACGATATGGTAGTCCATTATTTACATACTGAAAATATTTCAGGACAAGGATTTCTCAATCTTGAACTTTCTATACAGTCTAATTGACTCCTTCTGATGCCTCACCAATCATAATGAAGTCCAGATTTCACATACTGAACACTTCTCAGGCCAAAGAATTCTCGATCTTAAACTTTAT
The DNA here is from genome assembly GCA_023029165.1 of Gobiocypris rarus. Classification (NCBI taxonomy): domain Eukaryota; kingdom Metazoa; phylum Chordata; class Actinopteri; order Cypriniformes; family Gobionidae; genus Gobiocypris; species Gobiocypris rarus. The sequence goes on along the minus strand of CM040911.1, from coordinate 15,320,972 downwards.
ATATAGTGTTATTGACTCCTTATGATGTTTCATCAACAATATGGAAGTCCATATTTCACATAATATATTTCAGGACAAGGATTTTCTCAATCTTAAACTTTCTATACAGTCTAATTGACTCCTTCTGATGCCGCATCAATCAACAGAAGTCCAGATTTGACATACTGAACACTTTTCAAGCAAAATAATTCTCAATCTTGAACTTTATATATAGGCTTATTGACTATTAATGATGTTTCATCAACAGTATGGTATTCCAAATTTTACAGATTGAACATATTTCACGACAAGGATTTCTCAATCTTGAACTTTCTATACAGACTAATTGACTCCTTTTCATGCCTCATCAATCATACAGAAGTCCATATTTGACATACTGAACACTTCTCAGGCCAAATAATTCTCGATCTTAAACTTTATATATAAACTAATTGACTATTAATGATGTTTCATCAACAGTATGGTAGTCCATATTTTACAGATTTAACATATTTCAGGACAAGGATTCCTCAATCTTGAACTTTCTAAACAGTCTAATTGACTCCTTCTGATGCCTCATCAATCATACAGAAGGCCATATTTGACATACTGAACACTATTCAGGCCAAAGAATTATCGATCTTAAACTTTATATACTAAATTAATCCTTCTGATGTCTCATCAAAAATATAATAGTCAATATTCTACAGACTGAACATATTTCGGGACAAGGATTTCTCAATCTTTTAGTTTCATTACAGTCTAATTGACTCCTTCTGATGCCTCATCAATCATACAGAAGTCCATATTTGACGTACTGAACACTTTTCAGGCCAAAGAATTATCGATCTTAAACTTTGTATATTGACTTATTGACTCCTTCTGATGTTTCCTCAACAATTTGGTAGTCCATATTTGACATACTGAACATATTTCAGGCCAAAGAATTCCCGATCTTAAACTTTATATATAGTCTTATTGACACCTTATGATGTTTCATCAACAATATGGAAGTCCATATTTTACATAACATATTTCAGGACAAGGATTTCTCAATCTCAAACTTTCTATAGAGAATAATTGACTCCTTCTGATTCCACATCAATCAACAGAAGTACATATTTGACATACTGAACACTTTTCAAGCCAAAGAATTCTCGATCTTAAACTTTATATATAGACTTATTGACTATTAATGATGTTTCATCAACAGTATGGTAGTCCATATTTTACAGATTGAACATATTTCAGGACAAGGATTTCTCAATCTTGAACTTTCTATACAGTCTAATTGACTCCTTCTGATTCCACATCAATCAACAAAAGTACAAATTTGAAATACTGAACACTTTTCAAGCCAAAGAATTCTCGATCTTAAACTTTATATATAGACTTATTGACTATTAATGATGTTTCATCAACAGTATGGTAGTCCATATTTTACAGATTGAACATATTTCAGGACAAGGATTTCTCAATCTTGAACTTTCTATACAGTCTAATTGACTCCTTCTCATGCCTCATCAATCATACAGAAGTCCATATTTCACATACTGAACACTTTTCAGGCCAAAGAATTATCGATCCTAAAGTTTATATATAGACTAAATGACTCCTTCTGTTGTCTCATCAACAATATGGTAGTCCATATTCTACAGACTGAACATATTTCAGGACAAGGATTTCTCAATCTTGAACTTTCTATACAGTCTAATTGACTCCTTCTCATGCCTCATCAATCATACAGAAGTCCATATTTCACATACTGAACACTTTTCAGGCCAAAGAATTATCGATCCTAAAGTTTATATATAGACTAAATGACTCCTTCTGATGTTTCCTCAACAATTTGGTAGTCCATATTTTACATACTGAACATATTTCAGGACAAGGATTTCTCAATCTTGAAATTCCTATACAGACTATTTGACTGTTTCTGATGCCTTATCAATCATACAGAAGTCCATATTTCACATACTGAACACTTTTCAGGCCAAAGAATTCTCGATCTTGAACTTTATATATAGACTTATTGACTCCTTCTGATGTTTCAAAAACAGTATGGTAGTCCATATTTTACATACTGAACATATTTTATGACAGGGATTTCTCAATCTTGAACTTTCTATACAGTCTAATTGACTCCTTTTGATGCCTCATCAATCATACAGAAGGCCATACTTGACATACTGAACACTATTCAGGCCAAAGAATTATCGATCTTAAACTTTATATATAGACTAAATGACTCCTTCTGTTGTCTCATCAACAATATGGTAGTCCATATTCTACAGACTGAACATATTTCAGGACAAGGATTTCTCAATCTTGAACAGTCTATACAGACTAATTGACTGGTTCTAATGTCTCAAATACAAATATGGTGGTCCATATTTGAAAACATATTTCAAGCCAAGGATTTCACAATCTTGAAATTCCAATACAGACTAGCTGACTCCTTCTCATGCCTCATCAATCATACAGCAGTCCATATTTCACATACTGAAGACTTTTCAAGCCAAAGAATTCTCGATCTTAAACTTTATATATAGACTTATTGACTATTAATGATGTTTCATCAACAGTATGGTAGTCCATATTTTACAGATTGAACATATTTCAGGACAAGGATTTCTCAATCTTGAACTTTCTATACAGTCTAATTGACTCCTTCTGGTGCCTCATCAATCATACAGAAGTCCATATTTCACATACTGAACACTTTTCAGGCCAAAGAATTATCGTTCTTAAATTTTATATATAGTCTTATTGACTCCTTATGATGTTTCATCAACAATATGAAAGTCCATATTTTACATAACATATTTCAGGAAAAGGATTTTCTCAATCTTGAACTTTCTATACAGTCTAATTGACTCCTTATGATGCCGCATCAATCAACAGAAGTCCAGATTTGACATACTGAACACTTTTCAAGCAAAAGAATTCTCGATCTTAAACTTTATACATAGACTTATTGACTATTGATGATGTTTCATCAACAGTATGGTAGTCCAAATTTTACAGATTGAACATATTTCAGGACAATGATTTCTCAATCTTGAACTTTCTATACAGACTAATTGACTCCTAACGAATCATCAACCATAGAGAAGCACATTTTTGACTTACTGAACACTTTTCAGGCCAAAGAATACTCGATCTTAAACTTTATATATAGTCTTATTGACTACTGATGATGTCTCATCAACAGTATGGTAGTCCAAATTTTATAGGTTGAACATATTTCACATACAAGGATTTCTCAATCTTGAATTTTCTATACAGACTAATTGACTCCTAACGAATCAACAACCATAAAGAAGCACATTTTTGACTTACTGAACACTTTTCAGGCCAAAGAATTCTCGATCTTAAACTTTATATATAGTCTTATTTACTCCTAATGATGTTTCATCAACAGTATGGAAGTCCAAATTTTACGTAACATATTTCAGGTCAAGGATTTCTGAATCTTGAACTTTCAATACAGTCTAATTGACTCCTTCAGATGTCTCATCAATTATACAGAAGGCCATATTTGACATACTGAACACTATTCAGGCCTAATAATTATCGATCTTAAACTTTATATATAGACTAAATGACTCCTTCTGATGTCTCATCAACAATATGGTAGTCCATATTTTACATACTGAACATATTTCAGGACAAGGATTTCACAATCTTACATTTACATTTACATTTACATTTAGGCATTTAGCAGACGCTTTTATCCAAAGCGACTTACAACATAGGAGTACAGGAAGCGATCGGTCATGAATAGGCGCAAAACGCAAAAAGTGCCTTAAATACCAAGCTTTGGATATCACATAGAATAAGCTTAAGCTAGAATAGGGAAGGAATAAAAGAGAAGAATAAAAGAGAAGAGGTTTTTTTTTTTTTTTTTTTTTATGATAAGTGTTCACGGAAGAGATGAGTTTTTAGCTGTCTTTTGAATGATGACAGTGATTCTGCCATCCGGATGGAGGTAGGAAGATTGTTCCACCAGCCAGGAACGGTGAATGAAAAAGTTCTGGAGAGGGATTTCATGCCTCTCTGTGATGGTACCATAAGCCTACGCTCCTTACCTGAGCGAAGGCTTCTGGTAGGGGTGTAGACTCGTAGGAGCGAGTCGAAATATGCTGGTGCCGAGCCTATGGTGGATCCATAAGCGAGTGAACTCGCTTATGGTGGATCCATAAGCGAGTGAACAATCTTGAACTTTCTATACAGTCTAATTGACTCCTTCTCATGCCTCATCAATAAAACATATTTCAGGACAAGGATTTCACAATCTTACATTTACATTTACATTTACATTTACATTTACATTTAGGCATTTAGCAGACGCTTTTATCCAAAGCGACTTACAACATAGGAGTACAGGAAGCGATCGGTCATGAATAGGCGCAAAACGCAAAAAGTGCCTTAAATACCAAGCTTTGGATATCACATAGAATAAGCTTAAGCTAGAATAGGGAAGGAATAAAAGAGAAGAATAAAAGAGAAGAGGTTTTTTTTTTTTTTTTTTTTTTTTTTTATGATAAGTGTTCACGGAAGAGATGAGTTTTTAGCTGTCTTTTGAATGATGACAGTGATTCTGCCATCCGGATGGAGGTAGGAAGATTGTTCCACCAGCCAGGAACGGTGAATGAAAAAGTTCTGGAGAGGGATTTCATGCCTCTCTGTGATGGTACCATAAGCCTACGCTCCTTACCTGAGCGAAGGCTTCTGGTAGGGGTGTAGACTCGTAGGAGCGAGTCGAAATATGCTGGTGCCGAGCCTGTGGTGGATCCATAAGCGAGTGAACTCGCTTATGGTGGATCCATAAGCGAGTGAACAATCTTGAACTTTCTATACAGTCTAATTGACTCCTTCTCATGCCTCATCAATAATACAGAAGTCCAAATTTGACATAACTGAACACTTTTCAGGCCAAAGAATTATCGATCTTAAACTTTATATATAGACTAAATGACTCCTTCTGATGTCTCATCAACAATATGGTAGTCCATATTTTACATACTAAACATTTCTCAGGACAAAGATTTCCTTAACTTTGGACTTTCTATACAGTCTAATTGACTCATTCTAATGCCTCATCAATCATACAGAAGTCCATATTTGACATACTGAACACTTTTCAGGCCAAAGAATTTCCGAGCTTAAACTTTATAAATAGACTTATTGACTCCGTATGATGTTTCATCAACAATATGGTAGTCCATATTTTAAAGATTGAACATATTTCAGGACAAGGATTTCTCAATCTTGAACTTTCTATAGAGTCTGATTGACTCCTTCTGATTCCTCATCAATCAACAGAAGTCCATATTTGACATACTGAACACTTTTCAAGCCAAAGAATTCTCGATCTTGAACTTTATATATAGACTTACTGACTCCTTTTGATGTTTCAACAGCAAAATGGTAGTCCATTTTTTACATACTGAACATATTTCAGGACAAGGATTTCTCAATCTTGAACTTTCTTTACAGTCTAATTGACTCCTTCTGATGCCTCATCAATCATACAGAATTCCATGTTTGACATACTGAACACTTTTCCGGCCAAAGAATTCCCGATCTTAAACTTTATATATTGACTTATTGATTCCTTCTGATGTTTCCTCTACAATTTGGTAGTCCATATTTTACATACTGAACATTTTTCAGGACAAGGATTTCTCAATCTCAAACTTTCTATACAGACTAATTGGCCTTCTTGAATCATCAACCATAAAGAAGTACATTTTTGACTTACTGAACACTTTTCAGGCCAAAGAATTCTCGGTCTTAAACTTTATATATAGACTTATTGACTATTAATTATGTTTCATCACCAGTACGGTAGTCCATATTTTACAGAATGAACATATTTCAGGACAAGGATTTCTCAATCTCAAACTTTCTATACAGACTAATTGACGCCTAACGAATCATCAACCGTAAAGAATAATATTTTTGTCTTACTGAACAAAAAATGTCCTGATCTTAAACTTTATAAATAGACTTATTGACTCCTTCTGATGTCTCATCAACAATATGGTAGTTCATATTTTACATAATGTAATAGAAAAAATGTATTTAATCAATAGAAGAAAATATAATCATTGAGGAGAGTGATTTTAACAATATGTATGAATTTGTTTTAAACACATATAATCATTCATTTAGTATGCTTAACATGAAGTTTGTTACATGTCCTTAGAATTGAACTGAGAGGGACAACTGGTCAGTTTAAAAAGAATCGATCTGACCCCTAAGGTCAGTGGCTAAAACTGTATTGATCCTTGACACAGGGACCATGAAAGTTTATTTCTGTGTGTGTGTGTTGAAGCTTTACCATGTGTGGAAGATTACAGAGCGCTTGTCTTTGCTTCTGACCTTGTAAATGATATAAAAGGGAACCTGATGGTTTAGTCTTTGGGCCGCTCTCATACAGTCATCTGTGGCTGTGCGACAGTGTACTCTTTCCTTGCAAGGAAATAAATCATTCTTTATTATATTTAAAGATTTGTCTCTTGTTCAGTGATTGAGTTGAATTATTGCCACGACAGTTTTGGTGTCAGAAGTGGGATTCCTTGGATGTGCCTTCTGGACCCCGAGAGCAGATGGTGACTGATCATCCTGGACGTTAGAGTCACAGCCTTACCCTGACAGATTGAGGGAGAAGGGCCGACTGCTCTGGGGGTCTGGAGGGTCCGACCACTGGAATCAGAAAACGAACCCGAGGTGGCACGGGAGCTTCCTGGTAAGAGACAGATTTTTTTTAAATTAAGAAATTCAGGGGGAAATGAATGATTATTGAATTTCTGAAAGATGTGAATGATTGTTGAATTTCTAATTTCTGAATGATGTGAATGATTGTTGAATTTCTGAATGAATTGAAAATTATTTGGGGAAAAATATTGAGAGAAAATATTGAGAGAATTGTAAAAAATATGAATGATTTGGGAAAAATATTGAAAATATTGAGGGTATTGGAGGAACCATAGCTGACAGCTGACTCTGGGGGAGACAATTTCTGGAGGAAATTGTGAGATAAGTTTTCCAGAGGGAAAAAGAGTAAAAGACCAGGCGAGGCCAGGTCGGACCGTGCTGAGAGCAGGTCTTAAAAGGATTACAGAGGGGGTAGTCCGCCCGTCCATCTTGGGTGAAAGATAGGGTCTGAACGGAGACGTCCGACAGACTAAAAAACCTAGCGCTAGGTGTAGATCCACAGAGACAGACTGTCAGGATGGGGAAGTCAGAGAGCAAGATCAAATATGAAGCACCGGTATTTTGTCAAATGAGAAAATTATATGGCAAAAAAATGCATGCAAGGTATAGAGAAGAATTAAATATCATGATTGTCCCAAATGAGGGAACGCTGAATAGCACGGATGGTCAGTTGAAAATAGGAGATAAGGATTGAAGGGCTGTTGTGGGAAATGTGTGTGTGAAATGCGAGTGTTGTGTGAAAGAAGCATAGCAGGGAAAGGAAAATGATGTCTGATCACACAGAAGCCGCAGCTGTTTAAAGATCGCTGGTGAGTATGAACTTTGATTAAGCTATGAATATACAATTTGTGATAACTAAATTATGGCAAATGATTTGAGTGACATGATCAGTAACTTGATCAGTCCGGATAAAGATATTGAGACGAAAGAGCAAACGCTGTAAGCAGCTCCGCTCTGAAGCCCACAAGTTAAAGAAATTTGAAGAACTAATGAAGAAAATGGGCAACAAATGTTTTAATTCTGTCTAGAAAGTTAAACAGCAGCTTAACTGGCTACAAATAAAGAGAGAATAGAGAAAAGATTCAAATTGCTTGTGCTTATTCATGGATTAGTAACAGAGATTTTACAATTTGATAAACAAATGTGAGGGTTATGAAAAACAAGATGCAAAACATTTTAGGTTTATTGGACCCTGAGCTCTCTTCTGAGACTGTCCGAGTTTTTGCCACTTTAGGCACTGCCCAGAGACTGGGAACTAGACTGAGATTGGAGAACAGAGGTGTTGCTCCACCAGAGGACAGAGAGTGTTTAATTGTGGTTAGCGGGCCATTTTGCATGAAACTGTAACGCCCACCCATAAGGTGTGGTAAATCAGGCCAACAGGCTAAATCCTGTAAATTAAACCCAGAAAAGAGAAAGAAACAGAGACAAGATTACACTCTGTCTTAAGAAAATAATTAGATAACAATAAGGTTAAGGAATTCCTTTTGAAAGAAATATATATAATATTTTAATACAGGCAGATGTACAAATTACAGAATAACAGAAAAACGTGAGTTGAGAATGTATATTTAAATAGTGACTTAGAAAAAAAAAATTAAGTCTTTAGTGAAGTTTAGTTAATATGAGTTTTAAAATTAAAGATAAAGATGATAAAACGTTGAATAGACATATAAATCAGGTTGAGAGGGTTTTAAGATAAACAAACAATTATAAATATGTTCTTGCTCTTCTCACTTTTGCAAAACTCTGAATATTGGGTTGTTGAAATAACTATAGGTTGGAAACCCTTTAAGCTGATGTTTTGGTTTCAAAAGATAAGCTGGTGCTGAGCTGTAATAAAACAATTCGCTTATCTGAATCTGGCCCACCATGTCATTTCTGGTGCTGTGGCCTAACTTGAGTAACAGAGACTCAATCTGAGTGGAAATTAATTCAAAATTGATTATAAGGGGCAAAAGACGAATATAAAATTATGATTATTGGAGATGGTGATCACTGTCTAAGGATAGAGTTAAGGGAAAATCTCTGATGTTCATTTGAAAACAATTTTAATTTCTAGCCAGATCAGACGCTGAGCTAAAGTGAAGAGTGTCTGTTTATGAATGCAGTTTACCGTCCTGAAGGCCTCAGAGTCGCTCTCATTTGAAACCAGCTCAAAGCTGTTATCTGAGCCTGTGTCATATGATAAGATATTTGAAGAAAAAGCACAGGGCATCAGTTGAAAATCATAGACAATGATTGGATAAAAAGGATGTTTTAAAATATGGTGACTTTTAAATTAACTGAAGTTTTTACTTTTATGTATTATATGAGCAGGTTGTGTCTAATCTTAGCCTTCACCATGAACAGAACTGATGGCCTTGGTCACAGTGGTAGCAGAACATTAAATTGAATGGAGAGTTGTTCTGGCTAAATTCACTGAGTAATTCACTGATGGATTTTAGTGATTAAGTTGTGTTATGATTAACCTGTCTCCATGTTCTACCTATAGTAAGCAGACTAATTGGCTCTGGTGACTCTTGAATGCACTTTCCCCAAGGCTCCAGAAAATATTGGATCCTGTTGAGGGTCAAAGATCTCAAGCGATGACCAAGTGGGCACGAGGTGGTTTCCCAAAGACGGGTAAGATTCTCTTTTGGCCAGCGGGGAACAACCCAAGCCAGGGAAATCACGTAAAGTCACTTGGGACCCCAAGTGGGACCCCACTTGGGGTTTTATGTGAGGTGTGTATGAGAGTGGAGCGATGTCTGTGAGGCCAGCAGCATCAGTGAAGGGGGGAAGCTGTGCTTGTGGGGGCCGAGAGTCCAGACAGGACACAGCAGGGCCTGCCCTAATTATGCTCCTCTATACCGCTCACCAATAACCGCAGAAATTGAGTGCCAGGGAAGAAAGACCCTGAGCGAAAGAGTTGATGATGGTAGGGGGCATTCAAGAGCCGGCTGAGACCATGCAGTGCTTGTCATTTAACTTGTGTGGAGACCAGAACAAAATGTATTAATTTGTATCAGTAAAACTGAATTAATGTTATTATGAGTTTACTTCAGCAGGCTTAATTCAGAGACATGGTGATGGCTTTAAGATGAGGACGACTTTTGAAGTTTAAAAAGAAGGTCTGGATGACAAAAGGTATTTAAACTAAAGATAACTTGAAACAATTTCATAACTTATTGGTACTTATTGTAACTTATTGGAGATGTTCTAATTTGAAAGTAAAGGATTAAGGTTAATAAATTTAATATTACATTTTTATAAGTTATAGTCTTAGGAGGCTATTTGGAGAGAGTGAGAGAGAGGCTGCAGGGACTGTACTCTGCTATCATCCTGCTAAAGCTGAAACAAAACAAAGCAATGTCAGCTGACTTTTATAAAAACAAATGAATAATGAACAGACATGATCTGAAATTGGTTAAGAGACCATGTAAAAGCAAATTTTGAGAATGAGCAGTTCATATTTACGTGTCCTGATTGAATGTAGGGTGTATTAAACCTCTGGAATGAGTGTTTTATCATTACAGACGGGTAAAGTCAAACGACAAACTGATAATTCTGAGAATCTGGTGAAAAGATGATCCAGAACATGGGACAAGCTTTAAGTGGATTGGTATCCAGCTCTGTCCGTTACTGGTAATTATGACTACTTTTGTCATTTAAGATGCTGATGTGAATTAGACTCTGGATTAGTTAAAATTGTAAACGTGCATAGAGAGACAAAGTGACAAATTGGTTAAAGTCACTATTTAAATGATCGAGAGAATCAATCAAATTTATGAAAGGCCAGATGGTGAACAAAGGAATATAACCTTTCAAATGAAAATTTTATTGTGCGTTTTAATCCATTAAATGGAGGTAGGACATTGATTTATATAGAGAACTAAAACTAATGTAAGAGAAAAAACAAGAGGCTGTGAGGCTTTCTGTGTGACTGGCATTGAGATATGAAGACAATAATATTTTGGATTTCTGCAGAGCAGTAGAGATAAACAGTATGGAAACAGTGGAACTTGATAGAGGAATAATGTGACCAGAGAAATAGCCACAAATATTAATGTTGTAAAAATAAAATTTCTGACAGGATTTATGAACACCTGAATTCAAATTAGGTTAAAATATATTGAATTACGATGTAATATGGAAGAAATTTATGCGGTCTTGGTAAAATTATGACAATTTTAGTGTAAGTGGCAAAGAAAGGATAGTGAGGATTTGTGTCACTGCCACATGAGGTTAAGGTTTTGGTTGTTTAGAACTTACGCCTAAAGAGTACTTTAAACTGTATAACATGACCTGAAAATTAGTGATGTGATTTTGGTAAAGAATATGAAATGTTGAAGAAACAACAGACTGGAGGAAGGTTGATTAGAATATGATGTACAGTGAGAAACTGGGGACATGAAAGCTGAATGTTTTCTAAAGTGTGTTTAGTCTCTGAGTGGGACTGATGGTCTGGGTGTGTGTGTGTAATCACTAAACGCTTGATAGCAACGAGGTGTCGTGTGTTTGGATTTGGGAGATATCACAAACCTAACATGTCGGGAGAGCAGAAACAGGGTTTTGATCACTTAGATATTAACTTCCAGATATTAAATATGGATTCGTCTTTAATTCACTGAAACACTAAAGAATCCAGATGAATATTACCTGTGATACTGTACCTCTCCCTGAGGGAGAGCACGTTATCATTTGTTTTGAGAAACTGTCTGATTGGAGCTTGTAGCCCTGACAACTGGAAGGGTTTGAAGTCATGTGATAAACTTGATTGGACAGCAGAGGCTAAGAAGGCCTTTGAAAACATGAAAAGACAATTGACTGGGTCCCCAACTTTGGGGTTACTGACACCTGTAAAACTGTTTGTTCAAATGGTAGATGAAAAGAATGGATTTATGACTTCTGTTCTCTTGCAGCATCATGGGGACAGACTGCGACCTGTGGGGTATTTTTCGAGCAAATTGATGTCTGTGAGCAGTAGCAGCTGCAGAATTGGGGGTACTCGCATCGAGGGAATATGTGGGGTATTCTGATTTAACATTGATGGTCCCACACGCGGTGTCGATGATACTGCAAGAGCAGAGAACGTCTCACCTATCTACGGCCAGATGGCTGAGGTATCACACGATTTTGCTTGATATGCCAAATGTCACTGTTAAGCGTTGTACGGTTTTGAATCCTGCCACTCTCCTCCCGACGGAGGAGGATGGGGAGGAACATCATTGTTGTGTCACTGCGTTAGAACAGGTGTGTACACCGAGACCGGACCTTTTGGACACACCACTCAAAAAAAAAAAAAGAAAAACTGCGAAAATGTCCTGTTTGTTGATGGCTCTGCTACAAGAGACCCACAAACAGGCCTAAATAAGGTTGGTTACGCTGTAACTACAGAATTTGATGTTTTGACTTCTGGCAGATTGCCAGCAAATTATTCTGCGCAGGGGGCGGAACTCGTGGCTCTAACTGAAGCATGCAAGCTGATGGAGGAAAAGTGTAACGATTTACACAGACTAACAATACGCGTTCGGGGTGGCGCATGATTTTGGGGCCTTATGGAAGCACAGGAAATTTCTAAAGTCCGATGGGCGCCCAATATTAAATGCTTCTTTGGTATCAGCACTTCTAGATAACCTTGCCAAGGCAAGTTGCTATCTGTAAATGCGCAGCGCATACTAACAAACAAGACTTTGTTTCTACAGGAAACTCCAGAGCCAACGCGGCTGCCAAGGTTGCGGCAATGGACGCAATCGAAGGACCAGAATGTCTTTTATTATCCGAAACAAACACTAATGTTTTATCTTCCATACAGAGTATGCAGACATTTGCGTCAGGAGCAGAAAAGCAGAAATGGAGACAGTGCGGCTGTACTGTCAAGGACGATGTGTGGATGAGTTCAGATGGAAAGCCTTGTTTACCCCACCATTTCTTTATGCATTACGCTAAGCTAACACACGGCAAAGATCACACATCTAAAGTACAGAGGATTGCCGAAATGAGAGAAAATGGTTCACAAAAGGGTTCACAGTGGTTGCAGAAAATTTCTGTAAGCGATGCGTCATTTGTAACACACACAATGTGGCAAGGGGGGTGAAAATGCCTTTAGCATCTCAACCACCATCATCTGGGCCGTTTGAGTATCTAATGATGGACTTTGTGGAGTTGAGCCCGTGCGGAGGAAAACGGTACTGTTTGGTGATGGTTGACATGTGGTCAAAATGGGTTGAGGCATTCCCAACATCAAAACAAGACGCGGCGGCAGTGGCAAAGGCCCTGCTGACTGAAATTGTTCCCAGATGGGGCATCCCACGAAAAATCAGTTCCGACAATGGAACACATTTTGTCAATGATGCGATAAAACAAGTTGGTAAATTTTTAGGCATCGAATTGACGACGCATTGCAGCTACCATCCTGCTTCGGCAGGTGCGGTTGAACGATGTAATGGCATCATTAAGAACAAATTGGCGAAAGGTTGTGAGGAAACTGGGCTAACATGGGTCAAGGCCCTACCAATTGTACTGATGTACATGAGAATGAGAAAAAGGACCAGAGTAAATTTAAGTCCATTTGAAATTGTCTTTGGACGACCACCGTTCATGGGAATGGAAGGGGTCAAACAACAGCTTCCATCGACAGAGTTGTGTGAACATGATATGATAAATTACTGCAAAGAAATGTCTTCTCTGTTGTCTAATGTCTGTGTGCAGGTGAAAGCAGCCCAGGGGAAACCAGCAGAAACCCCATTGCACAACATTAAGCCAGGAGATTCAGTGGTGATCAAGGACCTGAGGAGGAAAAGCTGGAGGGCAAAAGGTGGCTAGGACCTTTCCTGGTGCTGTTGACGACACACACCGCCGTGAAGGTCGCTGAAAGGGCTACGTGGGTGCATGCCAGCCATTGCAGAAAGATTCCAACAGCACTTCAGGACGAAGGGAGAGAAGAGGAGGTCGAAACACATGTCAGTGTACGCCGAGACCAAGTTTAAACAACAAGTACCACTATCAAGTCAAGAGCAAGGTCACCGTTTCTTCAGAGTGATCAAACAACAAACCTTCAAACTAGAGCCTATCGTGAGATCACAGACAGCAGGCTTAGTGAAAAGATGTGAACTGAGAACATTCCAAGATGTGATAGGAAGTCTACCAGGAAGATACAATGGTTATGTTTTATCAGATCCATGGACCTCACCAGGGGCGAATGTGGGGTGGTCTGTTCTATTAGGGGTGGGAACAGCGGTGTCAATTAATAAGATCAATGGGCCAGCATGGACTGTGGTAGCTATGGCTAACAGTACAGAAAATGAGTTTAAAATGGTAAATGAGGAAATGAGGCAAATCAGAGATGAAGTGATCGAAAACAGATTAGTCTTACACATACTAACAGCAGAAAAGGGAGGGGTCTGTAAGATGTTAGGACTGTCTTGTTGTTTTGATATTCAAGACTACAGTGATAATATCACCAGCATTATCACTCACATGAGGATGGCTGTGAAAGTACCTGAGAAAGCAGATGATTCATGGTTTGGGTGGTTAAGGAATCTGAAGGGATGGGGATACTGGTTGGGATTTACCGTGGTACCAATTTTGGGAATTGTAGTTGTAATATTAATGTGTATCCCGTGTTTTCTTCAGAACACAAGTATGTCAAATCAGATGGTTAATCTATCTATCTATGACTGTGATAATTCGAGAGATGAGTTCGATGATGATGCGATCTGTGGGAGTGACAGAGGTTAAATGATTTTCTTACTTTAAAGAATCTTTAGAGGTTCTATCTATCTATATGTTTGGCTTGCAGTGAAAAAGGGACTATACCCGTAAAAACAGCCTTAGCAATTTTAACTATCTTCCTTCAAGAGTCAAGAGTGATTGTTTATATGAAAATCAGAGATGAAGAGTATAAATGTGATGTAAAGACTTGAATTTTCTTTTTACAAGAATATATTTTTGATTGTGAAGTTATCAATGAATGATAAAAAGGGAGAAATTGTAATAGAAAAAATGTATTTAATCAATAGAAGAAAATATAATCATTGAGGAGAGTGATTTTAACAATATGTATTAATTTGTTTTAAACACATATAATCATTCATTTAGTATGCTTAACATGAAGTTTGTTACATGTCCTTAGAATTGAACTGAGAGGGACAACTGGTCAGTTTAAAAAGAATCGATCTGACCCCTAAGGTCAGTGGCTAAAACTGTATTGATCCTTGACACAGGGACCATGAAAGTTTATTTCTGTGTGTGTGTGTTGAAGCTTTACCATGTGTGGAAGATTACAGAGCGCTTGTCTTTGCTTCTGACCTTGTAAATGATATAAAAGGGAACCTGATGGTTTAGTCTTTGGGCCGCTCTCATACAGTCATCTGTGGCTGTGCGACAGTGTACTCTTTCCTTGCAAGGAAATAAATCATTCTTTATTATATTTAAAGATTTGTCTCTTGTTCAGTGATTGAGTTGAATTATTGCCACGACACATAACATATTTCAAGACAAGGATCTCTCAATCTTGAACTTTCTATACAGTCCAATTTACTCCTTCTGATACATCATCAATCATATAGAAGTCCATATTTGACATACTGAACACTTCTCAGGCCAAATAATTCTCGATCTTAAACTTTATATATAGACTAATTGACTATTAATGATGTTTCATCAACAGTATGGTAGTCCATATTTTACAGATTGAACATATTTCAGGACAAGGATTCCTCAATCTTGAACTTTCTATACAGTCTAATTGACTCCATCTGATTCCTCATCAATCATACAGAAGGCCATATTTGACATACTGAACACTATTCAGGCCAAAGAATTATCGATCTTAAACCTTATATATAGACTAAATGACTCCTTCTGATGTCTCATCAACAATATGGTAGTCCATATTCTACAGACTGAACATATTTCAGGACAAGGATTTCTCAATCTTGTACTTTCATTACAGTCTAATTGACTCCTTCTGATTCCTCATCAATCATACAGAAGTCCATATTTGACATACTGAACACTTCTCAGGCCAAAGAATTATCGATCTTAAACTTTGTATATTGACTTATTGACTCCTTCTGATGTTTCCTCAACAATTTGGTAGTCCATATTTGACATACTGAACATATTTCAGGCCAAAGAATTCCCGATCTTAAACTTTATATATAGTCTTATTGACAACTTATGATGTTTCATCAACAATATGGAAGTCCTTATTTTACATAACATATTTCAGGACAAGGATTTCTCAATCTCAAACTTTCTATAGAGACTAATTGACTCCTTCTGATTCCACATCAATCAACAGAAGTCCAGATTTGACATACTGAACACTTTTCAAGCCAAAGAATTCTCGATCTTAAACTTTATATATAGACTAAATGACTCCTTCTGATGTCTCATCAACAATATGGTAGTCCATATTCTACAGACTGAACATATTCAGGACAAGGATTTCTCAATCTTAAACAGTCTATACAGACTAATTGACTGGTTCTAATGTCTCAAATACAAATATGGTGGTCCATATTTGACAACATATTTCAAGCCAAGGATTTCACAATCTTGAAATTCCAATACAGACTAGTTGACTCCTTCTCATGCCTCATCAAACATACAGAAGTCCATATTTGACATACTGAAGACTTTTCAGGCCAAAGAATTCCAGATTTTAAACTTTATATATTGACTTATTGACTCCTTATGATGTTCCATCAACAATATGGAAGTCCATATTTTACATAACATATTTCAGGACAAGGATTTTCTCAATCTTAAACTTTCTATACAGTCTAATTGACTCCCTCTGATGCCGCATCAATCAACAGAAGTCCAGATTTGACATACTGAACACTTTTCAAGCAAAATAATTCTCAATCTTAAACTTTATATATAGACTTATTGACTATTCCTGATGTTTCATCAACAATATGGTAGTCCATATTTTACATACTGAACATATTTCAGCACAAGGATTTCTCAATCTCAAACTTTCTATACAGACTAATTGACGCCTAACGAATCATCAACCATAAAGAAGTACATTTTTGACTTACTGAACACTTTTCAGGCCAAAGAATTCTCGGTCTTAAACTTTATATATAGACTTATTGACTATTAATGATGTTTCATCACCAGTACGGTAGTCCATATTTTACCGAATGAACATATTTCAGGACAAGGATTTCTCAATCTCAAACTTTCTATACAGACTAATTGACGCCTAACAAATCATCAACCGTAAAGAATAATATTTTTGTCTTACTGAACAAAAATGTCCTGATCTTAAACTTTATAAATAGACTTATTGACTCCTTCTGATGTCTCATCAACAATATGGTAGTTCATATTTTACATAACATATTTCAAGACAAGGATCTCTCAATCTTGAACTTTCTATACAGTCCAATTTACTCCTTCTGATACATCATCAATCATATAGAAGTCCATATTTGACATACTGAACACTTCTCAGGCCAAATAATTCTCGATCTTAAACTTTATATATAGACTAATTGACTATTAATGATGTTTCATCAACAGTATGGTAGTCCATATTTTACAGATTGAACATATTTCAGGACAAGGATTCCTCAATCTTGAACTTTCTATACAGTCTAATTGACTCCATCTGATTCCTCATCAATCATACAGAAGGCCATATTTGACATACTGAACACTATTCAGGCCAAAGAATTATCGATCTTAAACCTTATATATAGACTAAATGACTCCTTCTGATGTCTCATAAACAATATGGTAGTCCATATTCTACAGACTGAACATATTTCAGGACAAGGATTTCTCAATCTTGTACTTTCATTACAGTCTAATTGACTCCTTCTGATTCCTCATCAATCATACAGAAGTCCATATTTGACATACTGAACACTTCTCAGGCCAAAGAATTATCGATCTTAAACTTTGTATATTGACTTATTGACTCCTTCTGATGTTTCCTCAACAATTTGGTAGTCCATATTTGACATACTGAACATATTTCAGGCCAAAGAATTCCCGATCTTAAACTTTATATATAGTCTTATTGACAACTTATGATGTTTCATCAACAATATGGAAGTCCTTATTTTACATAACATATTTCAGGACAAGGATTTCTCAATCTCAAACTTTCTATAGAGACTAATTGACTCCTTCTGATTCCACATCAATCAACAGAAGTCCAGATTTGACATACTGAACACTTTTCAAGCCAAAGAATTCTCGATCTTAAACTTTATATATAGACTAAATGACTCCTTCTGATGTCTCATCAACAATATGGTAGTCCATATTCTACAGACTGAACATATTCAGGACAAGGATTTCTCAATCTTAAACAGTCTATACAGACTAATTGACTGGTTCTAATGTCTCAAATACAAATATGGTGGTCCATATGGTGGTGACAACATATTTCAAGCCAAGGATTTCACAATCTTGAAATTCCAATACAGACTAGTTGACTCCTTCTCATGCCTCATCAAACATACAGAAGTCCATATTTGACATACTGAAGACTTTTCAGGCCAAAGAATTCCAGATTTTAAACTTTATATATTGACTTATTGACTCCTTATGATGTTCCATCAACAATATGGAAGTCCATATTTTACATAACATATTTCAGGACAAGGATTTTCTCAATCTTAAACTTTCTATACAGTCTAATTGACTCCCTCTGATGCCGCATCAATCAACAGAAGTCCAGATTTGACATGCTGAACACTTTTCAAGCAAAATAATTCTCAATCTTAAACTTTATATATAGACTTATTGACTATTCCTGATGTTTCATCAACAATATGGTAGTCCATATTTTACATACTGAACATATTTCAGCACAAGGATTTCTCAATCTCAAACTTTCTATACAGACTAATTGACGCCTAACGAATCATCAACCATAAAGAAGTACATTTTTGACTTACTGAACACTTTTCAGGCCAAAGAATTCTCGGTCTTAAACTTTATATATAGACTTATTGACTATTAATTATGTTTCATCACCAGTACGGTAGTCCATATTTTACCGAATGAACATATTTCAGGACAAGGATTTCTCAATCTCAAACTTTCTATACAGACTAATTGACGCCTAACGAATCATCAACCGTAAAGAATAATATTTTTGTCTTACTGAACAAAAAATGTCCTGATCTTAAACTTTATAAATAGACTTATTGACTCCTTCTGATGTCTCATCAACAATATGGTAGTTCATATTTTACATAACATATTTCAAGACAAGGATCTCTCAATCTTGAACTTTCTATACAGTCCAATTTACTCCTTCTGATACATCATCAATCATATAGAAGTCCATATTTGACATACTGAACACTTCTCAGGCCAAATAATTCTCGATCTTAAACTTTATATATAGACTAATTGACTATTAATGATGTTTCATCAACAGTATGGTAGTCCATATTTTACAGATTGAACATATTTCAGGACAAGGATTCCTCAATCTTGAACTTTCTATACAGTCTAATTGACTCCATCTGATTCCTCATCAATCATACAGAAGGCCATATTTGACATACTGAACACTATTCAGGCCAAAGAATTATCGATCTTAAACGTTATATATAGACTAAATGACTCCTTCTGATGTCTCATCAACAATATGGTAGTCCATATTCTACAGACTGAACATATTTCAGGACAAGGATTTCTCAATCTTGTACTTTCATTACAGTCTAATTGACTCCTTCTGATGCCTCATCAATCATACAGAAGTCCATATTTGACATACTGAACACTTTTCAGGCCAAAGAATTATCGATCTTAAACTTTGTATATTGACTTATTGACTCCTTCTGATGTTTCCTCAACAATTTGGTAGTCCATATTTGACATACTGAACATATTTCAGGCCAAAGAATTCCGATCTTAAACTTTATATATAGTCTTATTGACAACTTATGATGTTTCATCAACAATATGGAAGTCCTTATTTTACATAACATATTTCAGGACAAGGATTTCTCAATCTCAAACTTTCTATAGAGACTAATTGACTCCTTCTGATTCCACATCAATCAACAGAAGTCCAGATTTGACATACTGAACACTTTTCAAGCCAAAGAATTCTCGATCTTAAACTTTATATATAGACTAAATGACTCCTTCTGATGTCTCATCAACAATATGGTAGTCCATATTCTACAGACTGAACATATTCAGGACAAGGATTTCTCAATCTTAAACAGTCTATACAGACTAATTGACTGGTTCTAATGTCTCAAATACAAATATGGTGGTCCATATTTGACAACATATTTCAAGCCAAGGATTTCACAATCTTGAAATTCCAATACAGACTAGTTGACTCCTTCTCATGCCTCATCAAACATACAGAAGTCCATATTTGACATACTGAAGACTTTTCAGGCCAAAGAATTCCAGATTTTAAACTTTATATATTGACTTATTGACTCCTTATGATGTTCCATCAACAATATGGAAGTCCATATTTTACATAACATATTTCAGGACAAGGATTTTCTCAATCTTAAACTTTCTATACAGTCTAATTGACTCCCTCTGATGCCGCATCAATCAACAGAAGTCCAGATTTGACATACTGAACACTTTTCAAGCAAAATAATTCTCAATCTTAAACTTTATATATAGACTTATTGACTATTCCTGATGTTTCATCAACAATATGGTAGTCCATATTTTACATACTGAACATATTTCAGCACAAGGATTTCTCAATCTTGAACTTTCTATAGAGTCTAATTGACTTCTTCTGATGCCTCATCAATCATACAGAAGTCCATTTTTGACATACTGAAGACTTTTCAGGCCAAAGAATTCTCGATCTTAAACTTTATATATAGACTTATTGACTCCTTATGATGTTTCATTAACAATATGGTAGTTCATATTTTACATAACATATTTCAGGAAAAGGATTTCTCGATCTTGAACTTTATTTATAGACTTATTGACTCCTTCTGATGTTTACTCAACAATTTGGTAGTCCATATTTTACATATTGAACATATTTCAGGACAAGGATTTCACAGTCTTGGAATTCATATACAGTCTAATTGACTTCTTCTGATGCCTCATCAATCATACAGAAGTCCATGTTTGACATACTGAACACTTTTCAGGCCAAAGAATTCTCGATCTTAAACTTTATATATAGACATATTGACTCCTTATGATGTTTCATCAACAATGTGGAAATCCATATTTTACATAACATTTCTCAATCTTAAGGATTTCTTAATCTTGAACTTTCTGTACAGACTAGTTGACTGCTTCTGATGTCTCATAAACAATATGGTAGTTCATATTTTACATAACATATTTCATGACAAGGATTTCTCAATATTTAACTTTCAATACAGACCAATTGACTCCTTCTGATTTCTCATCAAAAAAATGTTAGTCCATATTTTACAGACTGATGATATTTCGGGATGAGGATTTCTCAATCTTGAACTTTCTATACAGACTAATTGACTGCTTCTGATGTCTCATCAACAATATGGTAGTTCATATTTTACATATATTCCAGGACAAAGATTTCACAATCTTGAACTTTCTGTACAGTACAGTTGACTCCTTCTTATGCCGCATCAATCATACAGAGGTCCATCTTTCTGAACACCTTTTTAGGCCAAATAATTCTCGATCTTTAACTTTATATATAGACTAAATGACTCCTTCTGATGTCTCATCAACAATATGGTAGTCCATATTCTACAGACTTAACATATTCAGGACAAGGATTTCTCAATCTTGAACTTTCTTTACAGACTAGTTGACTTCTTCTGCTGCCTCATCAATCATAAGAAGTCCATATTTGACATAAAGAACACTTTTCAGGCCAAAGAATTCTAGATCTTAAACTTTATATTTTTCTGATGTTTCATTTACAATATGGTAGTCCATACTTTACATACTTAACATATTTCAGGATAAGGATTTTTCAATCTTGAACTTCCTATACAGTCTAAATGACTCCTTCTGATTCCTCGTCAATCATGCAGAAGTCCATATTTTACATACTGAACACTTTTCAGGCCAAAGAATTCTCGATTTTAAACTTTATATATAGACTTATTGACTCCTTATGATGTTTCATTAACAATATGGTAGTTCATATGGTAGTTCACTGTGACGGCGTACCCGGAAGTATAAAAGGGGAGCCGGCGCAAAATGGCGGCAGTTATTGCTCTTCAGCATAGCGCTCTCTGTGATTGTCTGTCTATTTACTGTTGTTTGTCCAGTTGTGCAAGTGTGTGAAAGAAGTAGGCGAGAGAAAGCAAGAGAGTTTAAGCAGTGTGTGCATCCGTGTCCCCGCTACATTTCGGGCTCGGATGCACACCTGCTTTGTGTGCAATGCCTGGGTGTTCAGCATGCTCGGCGGCTCTCGAGGAGCCGCCAGAGCATTGTGAGAAGCTGACACTCAGGCTGCTCCGCTCTCGGCTGGCCGTGTTCGATGAGGCCGGCCAGCCTCGTGAGCCCCGTGGATCGGTCCCGCATTCGCCGAGGCGGTGCGGCGAGACCGGTCATGGGGCTCAAGGATGGACATATCAGCGAGACTTGGGACTGCTGAGGCATCTTCCCAGTCTTTGTCTGTCAGTTCAGATGTTCTCCTTCCCCGTGTGGAAGCCCGCGCTGCGGCTTCTTCCCCCGGGGCGGAGGACCCGATGCTTGAACGGTCTGATTCTGGGGAATTAGACGTGCTCAGCATCGGGGCAGTCGAAGTATAACGAGAGCTCGCCACTTCTTATATGCAAGACTCAATCTCACGATTGCCGAGGCAGCGCGCAGGTATGGGTCTGCTATTAAGGTGAACACACGCGATCGGTGTGCATGGAATACTGGTTACGATAAAACAGTATTGCCTGATGATTAGGGCTGCATTTAAGTCTGAGGATTTAAATGAAAAATGATCTGACTCTAGGGAGTTAGATATTCAGCCTGTCATTCAGACCATGTTTCACCGTGATACTGTTGGCTTTTTTCTCGAGCGATGAAAGCCAATTGTATTATGATGGTTTGAACCACGTTGCTGAGGCAATGCGTGGTTTATGAGTCCGTATAAATACAATAAAACAGTGTCATCTGAGGATTATGGCTACATTTAATTCGGAGGAATTAAATAAAATATGATCTGACTTTGAGGAGTTAGATATTCAGCCTATCATTCAGACCATGTTTCACCTTATTGTGGCTGTATTTAATTCCAAAGAATTAAATTAAAATATTATCTGACTTTGAGGAGTTAGATGTATTCTTTATTCAGCCTATCATTCAGACCAGGTGACTTCTCTGGATATTCATCTAGGGGGAGCCCTCTTGAAGTTGATGTCGTTCTCGCCGCCTTGTGGCCTGCGGGACACATCAGTTTCAGGCAATTGGTATTCCCAGTGTCCGCCCTAGTGTGCGGCCCTGTAGAGCTGCTCCCTTAGATGAGGCCCCTGGTGGCCAGCCCCCTCTCCCGGGTAGGAGCGATCGAGGTCGCCTCCCCTGTGGAGTTTTCGGGAAACGATGCTGTGCTCCCGCCATCAAGTA
The DNA here is from genome assembly GCA_023029165.1 of Gobiocypris rarus. NCBI lineage: Eukaryota > Metazoa > Chordata > Actinopteri > Cypriniformes > Gobionidae > Gobiocypris > Gobiocypris rarus. The sequence continues at coordinate 15,297,737 of CM040911.1, read as the reverse complement.
TGCTTCGGGCCATATCGCTTCCCCGCGCACGCGTGCTGCACCAGCCGCCTCTAGCAAGACTTGCGGCAGTCCAGCAAATGCGTACGCACACCGAAAATCTTCCTCGATTTCACCCTGCCGGTTAGCCGCTTCAGGGGGTCGGGGAGGAGGCTCGGTTGACACCCGAGGCCGGCCTCGAGAGGCTGGTTCCCTTAGCCGATTATCTCGGCGCATGGTTATGCCTCCGAATATATCTGCATGGGCCCTGCGTACTGTAGAAAAGGGAATACAGACTGCAGTTCAGTTACCTTCCCCCGAAGTTCAGTGGGGTGGTCTGGACGGCAGTGGTCTCTGGGCAGGTTCGGGTAATGGAACAGGAAGTCCACTCCCCGTTGGTAAGGAGGCCACAGAAGGTGCTCCTCCGCCAGACAGGGAGTCCGGGTTCTACAGCCGGTACTTCATAGTTCCTAAGAAGGATGGCGAGTTGCGTCCAAACTCTAGATCTGAGGTACTTGAATCGTTCTCTGAGGAGATTCAGATTCAAGATGCTTACAGTTCCTCCGTTGTGATTCAGATCCAGTCTGAGGACTGGTCTGTCACGACGGGTCTAAAGAGGACGCAGGCTTCCCTGTATCCATCCTTCTGTGTCACAGGAAGTTCCTGAGGTTCGCTTTTGGGGGCAAAGCGTACCAATATTGGGTTCGTCCATACGGCCTAGCCCTTCCCCTCTGTGGTAGCAGCAGTTCGGCATTGAGATGTCGTCCTTGGCTGCTCTCAGTGCTTGGTACGGACAGATAATACGGCTGTCGTAGCGTACCTCAATCTTCAGGGAGGGTTCAGGTCGCGCCCTCTGTGCAGACTGGCGCATCTAATCCTCCTGTGGTCCCAAGGGAAACTGTTGTCCATCAGGGCAATGTATGTCCCGGGGGTCCAAAATCAGGGAGCAGACATCCTGTCGAGGCAGGGGCTGAGGCCCGGGGAGTGGCGGCTCCACCCAGAGGTGGTGGAGGCCATGTGCAAGAGGTTCGGCCCAGTGGAAGTGGACCTATTTGCGTCTCCAGAGATGTCCCACTGTCCACTGTGGTTTTCCCTCACGCATCCAGCCCCGCTGGGGTTGGATGCCATGGTTCAGACGTGGTCGAGGCTGCGTCTGTACGCATTTCCCCCGATTGCTCTGCTCCCGGGAGTCCTGGAGAGGGTCCGTCGACAAGGGGTCAGCCTACTTCTGGTAGCACCCCGTTGGCCGACTCGAGTATGGTTCTCGGATATCATAGCTCTGCTGGCAGGTCATCCGTGGCAGATTCCTCTGAGGAGGGATCTCCTGTCTCAGGCGGCGGGCACAATATTTCACCCCCGGCCGGAGATTTGGAACCTTTGGGTCTGGCCCCTGAGGGGGCCAGGTACCTAGAGGCTGGCCTGTCGGCAGAGGTGGTAGAGACGTTACTCAGTTCCAGGGTTCCGTCTACAGGAGACTGTAAAGCCTCAAGTGGAATGTATTTTCCACTTGGTGCAGGGAGCATGAGGTGGACCCAGTTAACTGCCCGGTGGCTTCAGTGCTGGAGTTCCTCCAAGATCGCTTCTCTGCGGGTCTAACCCCGTCCACACTCAGGTGTACGTGGCTGCCATTGTGGCTTTCCAAACTCCTACGGGTGATGGGCCTTTGGGTAGGCACCAGCTGGTTGTACAGTTCCTCCGTGGGGTTCGGAGGATGAGGCCTGTGGCTCAGCCAGAGTTCCAACCTGGGATCTGGCGGTGGTTCTCGGAAGGCTGGCTGAGGCCCCCTTTGAGCCATTGGAGTCGGCTGAACCAAAGAACCTGACCCTTAAGGTGGCTTTTCTCCTCGCCATTACCTCTCTGAGGAGAGTGGGAGATCTCCAGGCCTTGGCGGTAACGCCGACTTGCCTGGAGTTTGCCCCGGGTGGAGTAAAAGCCATCTTACACCCTAGGCCAGGCTACGTGCCTAAGGTCCCATCAAGGGTGGTCAGGTCTTTGGTTCTGCAGGCATTTCATCCTCCGCCTCACGTGACGACGGAAGAGGGGAGGCTTCACCTGCTCTGCCCGGTTAGGGCACTCAGAGTGTATTTGGCGAAGTCGGCACAGTGGAGGAGATCTCAACAACTTTTGGTGTGTTTCGGCTCACCCAAGAAAGGGTTGCCTGCGTCTACTCAGACAATCAGTAATTGGATTGTCCAGGCGATAACCATGGCTTATCAGGTGCGCAGTTTGCCTTCACCTATGGCCATGAGGGCTCATTCCACCAGAGGCATGGCCTCTTCAGTGGCCCTCCTTTCTGGGGTCCCCTTGCAGGTTATCTCCGAGGCGGCGGGGTGGGCTACCCCACACACTTTTATTAGGTTTTATAGCCTACATCTCCCTACGACGCCTGGCATTAGGGTGCTCCAGTCCTAGCTGTGCCCGGTCTCCGGCTTCAAACTAGGGCAGGCGCTACCCTCGGTGTGGCCTAGTGGGTACTCGTTCCCCAAATTCGTCGTTCGGCGCGGTGTGAGTTCCTCGAAGAGCGGCTCGGGTTATGTATATAACCCTTGTTCCCTGAGAAAGGGAACGAGCACTGCGTCGCGTCGCCACACCTCGGCACGCCTGGAGCGCATGCTTCAGAGCAATAGCTGCCGCCATTTTGCGCCGGCTCCCCTTTTATACTTCTGGGTACGCTGTCACAGTGACGTCATCACGCACGCCAATCGGATTGGACTAGTGTTTAATCAGACTTCAGATTCGCTGATGCTTAGGGAGCATCCCCAAATTCGTCGTTCCGATGGAGTGCTTGTTCCCTTTCTCAGGGAACAATGGTTATATACATAGCCCGAGCCGTTTTCAGGCCAAGGAATTCGCTATCTTAAACTTTATATATAGACTAAATATAGACTACGATATGGTAGTCCATATTTTACATAACATATTTCAGGCCAAGTATTTCTCAATCTTGTACTTTCTGTACAGACTAATTTACTCCTGATTTCTTATCAAAAAAATTGTTGTCCATATTTTATTTCAGGACACGGATTTCTCAATCTTGAATTTTCTATAGAGACTTTCTATACAGTCAAATGACTCCTTCTGATGCCGCATCAATCATACAGAAGTCCATATTTCTGAACACTTTTTAGGCCAAATAATTCTCGACATTAAACTTTATATACAGACTTATTGACTTTTCCTGATGTTTCATCAACAATTTGGTAGTCCATATTTTACATACTGAACATATTTCAGGACAAGAATTTCTCAATCTTGAACTTTCTATACAGTCTAATTGACTTCTTCTGATGCCTCATCAATCATACAGAAGTCCATGTTTGACATACTGAACACTTTTCAGGCCAAAGAATTCTCGATCTTAAACTTTATATATAGACTTATTGACTCCTTATGATATTTCATCAACAATATGGTAGTTCATATTTTACATATATTTCAGGACAAGTTTTTCACAATCTTGAACTTTCTATACAGTCTCATTGACTCCTTCTGATGCCTCATCAATCATACAGAAGTCCATCTTTCTAAAAACACCTTTTTAGGCCAAATAATTCTCGATCTTTAACTTTATATATAGACTTATTGACTTCTTCTGATGTTTCATCTACAATATGGTAGTCCATATTTTACATGAACATATTTCAGGATAAGGATTTCTCAATCTTGAACTTTCTATACACACTAATTGACTCCTTCTGATTTCTCATCAAAAAAATGGTAGTCCATATTTTACAGACTGATGATATTTCGGGATGAGGATTTCTCAATCTTGAACTTTCTATACAGACTAATTGACTGCTTCTGATGTCTCATCAACAATATGGTAGTTCGTATTTTACATATAATTCAGGACAAAGATTTCACAATCTTGAACTTTCTGTACAGTCTCATTGACTCCTTCTTATGCCGCATCAATCATACAGAGGTCCATCTTTCTGAACACCTTTTTAGGCCAAATGATTCTCGATCTTGAACTTTATAAATAGACTTATTGACTATTCCTGATGTTTCATCAACAATATGGTAGTCCATATTGTACATCCTGAACATATTTCAGGACAAGGATTTCTCAATCTTGAACTTTCTATACAGTCTAAATGACTCCTTCTGATACCTCATCAATCATACAGAAGTCCATACTTAACACTTTTCAGGCCAAAGAATTCTCGATCTTAAACTTTATAAATAGACTTTTTGACTCCTTCTGATGTTTCATCTACAATATGGTAGTCCATATTTTACATATTAATTTCAGGCCAAGCGGGTAACTAGAACTTTCTATAAAAAAACGAATTGACTCGTTCTTATGTCTCTTCAAAAATATGGTAGTCCATATTATACATACTGAACATATTTCAGGACAAGGATTTCTCAATCTTGAACATTCTAAACAGAGTAATTGACTGCTTCTGATGGCTCATCAAACATTCAGAAGTCCAGATTTGACATACTGAACACTTTCATGCCAAAAAATTCCTGATCTTAAATATTATATATTGACTTATTGACTCCTTCTGATGTTTCATCAACAATATGGTAGTCCATATTTTACATAGTGAACACTTTTCAGGCCAAAGAATTCTCGATCTTAAACATTAGGTATGGACTAATTGACCTTCTGATGTCTCATCAAAAATATAGTAGTCCACATTTTACGGACTGAACATATTTCAGGACAAGGATTTCTCAATCTTGAACTTCCTAATTGACTAATTAAGTCTAATTGACTCCTTCTGATGCTCCATTAATCATACAGAAGTCCATATTTGACATACTGAACACTTTTCAAGCCAATTAATGCTCGATCTTGAAATGTATTTATAGACTTATTGAATCCTTCTGATGTCTTATCAACCATACAGTAGTCCATATTTTACATACTGAACATATTTCAAGACAATGATTTCACAATCTTGAACTGCCTATACAGACTTGTGGACTCCTTCTAATGTCTCATCAAAAATAAAGAACTCCATATTTGACATACTTAACACTTTTCAGACAAATAATTCTCAATCTTGAACTTTCTATACACACTAATTGACTCCTTCTGATTTCCCATCAAAAAAATGGTAGTCCATTTTTTTCATAACATTTCAGGATGAGGATTTCTCAGTCTTAAACTTTCTATACAGACTAATTGACTGCTTTTGATGTCTCATCAAGAATATGGTAGTTCATATTTTACATAACATATTTCAGGACAAGGATTTCACAATCTTGAACTTTCTATACAGTCTCATGCCGCATCAATCATTCAGAAGTCCATATTTCTGAACACTTTTAGGCCAAATAATTCTCGATCTTAAACTTTATATATAGACTTATTGACTATTCCTGATGTTTACTCAACAATTTGGTAGTTCATATTTTACATATTGAACATATTTCAGGACAAGGATTTCACAGTCTTGAAATTCCTATACAGTCTAATTGACTTCTTCTGATGCCTCATCAATCATACAGAAGTCCATGTTTGACATACTGAACACTTTTCAGGCCAAAGAATTCTCGATCTTAAACTTTATATATGACTTATTGACTACTTATGATTTTTCATCAACAATATGGAAATCCATATTTTACATAACATTTCTCAATCTTAAGGATTTCTTTATCTTGAACTTTCTGTACAGACTATTTGACTGCTTCTGATTTCTCATCAAAAAAATGGTAGTCCATATTTTACAGACTGATGATATTTCGGGATGTGGATTTCTCAATCTTGAACTTTCTATACAGACTAATTAACTGCTTCTGATGTCTCATCAACAATATGGTAGTTCATATTTTACATATATTTCAGGACAAAGATTTCACAATCTTGAACTTTCTGTACAGTCTCATTGACTCCTTCTTATGCCGCATCAATCATACAGAGGTCCATCTTTCTGAACACCTTTTTAGGCCAAATAATTCTCGATCTTTAACTTTATAAACAGACTTATTGACTATTCCTGATGTTTCATCAACAATATGGTAGTCCTGAACATATTTCAGGACTACCATATTAGGACTACCATCCTTCACATATTTCAGGACAAGGATTTCTCAATCTTGAACTTTCTATACATCCTTCTGATACCTCATCAAATAATTGACTGCTTCTGATGTATCATCAAGAATATGTTAGTTCATATTTTACATAACATATTTCAGGACAAGGATTTCACAATCTTGAACTTTCTATACAGTCTCATGCCGCATCAATCATTCAGAAGTCCATATTTCTGAACACTTTTTTAGGCCAAATGTATCTCGATCTTTATCTTTATATATAGACTTATTGACTATTCCTGATGTTTCATCAACAATATGGTAGTCCATATTTTACATACTGAACATATTTCAGCACAAGGATTTCTCAATCTTGAACTTTCTATACAATCTAATTGACTCCTTCTGATGCCTCATCAATTATACAGAAGTCTATATTTGACATACTGAACACTTTTCTGGCCAAAGAATTCTCGATCTTAAACTCTATGTATAGACTTATTGACTCCTTCTTATGTTTCATATACAATACGTTAGTCCATTTTTTACATACTGAACATATTTCAGAACAAGGATTTCTCAATCTTGAAGTTTCTGTACAGACTAATTTACTGCTTTTGATGTCTCATCAACAATATGGTAGTCCATATATTCCATAACATTTTCAGGCCAAGGTTTTCATAATCTTGAACTTTCTTTCCAGTCTCATTGACACCTTCTGATGCTGCAACAATTTTACAAAAGTCCATGTTTCTGAACTCTTTTACAGGCCAAATAATTCTCGATTTTTAACTTTATATATAGACTTATTGACTATTCTTGATGTTTCATCAACAATAAGTTTGTCCATATTTTACATACTGAACTTATTTCAGGATAAGGAATTCTCAATCTTGAACTTTCTTTACAGACTAGTTGACTTCTTCTGCTGCCTCATCAATCATAAGAAGTCAATATTTGACATAAAGAACACTTTTCAGGCCAAAGAATTCTAGATCTTAAACTTTATATATAGACTCATTGACTCCTTCTGATGTTTCATATACAATATGGTAGTCCATACTTTACATACTTAACATATTTCAGGATAAGGATTTCTCAATCTTGAACTTCCTATACAGTCTAAATGACTCCTTCTGATTCCTCATCAATCATGCAGAAGTCCATATTTTACATACTGAACACTTTTCAGGCCAAAGAATTCTCGATTTTAAACTTTAAGATCGAGAATTCAAGGATTTCTCAATCTTGATCTTTCTATACAGACTAATTGACTCCTTCTGATGTCTCATCAAAAAAATTGTAGTCCATATTTTATTTCAGGACAACGATTTCTCAATCTTGAACTTTCTATTCAGTCTAAATGACTCCTTCTGATTCCCTTTATCAATCATACAGAAGTCCGTATTTGACATTCTGAACACTTTTCAGGCCAAAGAATTCTCGATTTTAAACGTTATATATAGACTTATTGTCTCCTTCTGATGTTTCATCTACAATATGGTAGTCCATATCTTACGTACTGAACAAATTTTAGGATAAGGATTTCTCAATCTTGAACTTTCTATACACACTACTTGACTCCTTCTGATTTCTCATCAAAAAAATGGTAGTCCAAATTTTATTTCAGGACAAGGATTTCTAATTCTTGAACTTCCTATACAGTCTAAATGACTCCTGATTCCGCATCAATCATACAGAAGTCCATATTTTGACATACTGAACAGTTTTCAGGCCAAGGAATTCGCTATCTTAAACTTTATATATAGACTATATATAGACTACGATATGGTAGTCCATATTTTACATTACATATTTCCGGACACGGATTTCTCAATGTTGAACTTTCTGTACAGACTAATTTACTCCTGATTTCTTATCAAAAAAATTGTTGTCCATATTTTATTTCAGGACAGGGATTTCTCAATCTTAAATTTTCTATAGAGACTTTCTATACAGTCAAATGACTCCTTCTGATGCCGCATCAATCATACAGAAGTCCATATTTCTGAACACTTTTTAGGCCAAATAATTCTCGACATTAAACTTTATATATAGACTTATTGACTTTTCCTGATGTTTCATCAACAATTTGGTAGTCCATATTTTACATACTGAACATATTTCAGGACAAGATTTTCTCAATCTTGAACTTTCTATACAGTGTAAATGTCTGATGCCTCATCAATCATTCAGAAGTCCATATTTCACATACTGAACACTTTTCAGGCCAAAGAATTCTCAAACTTGAACTTTATATATATATTTATTGACTCCTTCTGATGTTTCAAAAACAGTATGGTAGTCCATATTTTACATACTGAACATATTTTAGGACAGGGATTCCTCAATCTTGAACTTCCTATACAGTCTAAATGACTCCTTCTGATTCCTCATCAATCATGCAGAAGTACATATTTTACATACTGAACACTTTTCAGGCCAAAGAATTCTCGATTTTAAACGTTATATAGACTTATTGTCTCCTTCTGATGTTTCATCAATATGGTAGTCCACTTACGTACTGAACAAATTTTAGGATAAGGATTTCTCAATCTTGAACTTTCTATACACACTACTTGACTCCTTCTGATTTCTCATCAAAAAAATGGTAGTCCAAATTTTATTTCAGTACAAGGATTTCTCATTCTTGAACTTCCTATACAGTCTAAATGACTCCTGATTCCGCATCAATCATACAGAAGTCCATAATTTTGACATGAACAGTTTTCAGGCCAAGGAATTCGCTATCTTAAACTTTATATATAGACTAAATATAGACTACGATATGGTTGTCCATATTTTACATAACATATTTCAGGACAAGGATTTCTTAATCTTGAACTTTCTGTACAGACTAATTTACTCCTGATTTCTTATCAAAAAAATTGTTGTCCATATTTTATTTCAGGACACGGATTTCTCAATCTTACATTTTCTATAGAGACTTTCTATACAGTCAAATGACTCCTTCTGATGCCGCATCAATCATACAGAAGTCCATATTTCTGAACACTTTTTAGGCCAAATAATTCTCGACATTAAACTTTCAGGACAAGGATTTCTCAATCTTGAACTTTCTATAATAGAGTCTAATTGACTCCTTCTGATTCCTCATCAATCAACAGAAGTCCATATTTGACATACTGACCACTTTTCAAGCCAAATAATTCTCTGTCTTAAACTTTATATATAGACTAATTGACTATTAATGATGTCTCATCATCAATATGGTAGTTCATATTTTACATAACATATTTCAGGACAAGGATCTCTCAATCTTGAACTTTCTATACAGTCCAATTGACTCCTTCTGATACATCATCAATCATACAGAAGTCCATATTTGACATACTGAACACTTTTCAGGCCAAAAAAATCTCGATCTTAAACTTTATATATAGACTTATTGATGTTTCATCTAATGCAAAGACACTTATCTCTTCAATGCACAACGCGTTCATGTATGTTCAAATATCTCTTCAGTGCACAACAAAGTGATGCAATGTTTAAAAAAAAAAGATTTATCTCTTCAATTCACAACAAGATCATATATGCGATGCAAAAGCACTTATATCTTTAATGCACATCGAAATCTTGTATCCAATGCAATGCAAACGTTCTCATCTCTCCAATGCACATTTCGTTCATGTAGGCAAAGCAAAATTAAAAAATGTATTCAAAGCAAAACATATTTTAAGCGATGCAAAAGCAAGAACGTGCCATGCAAATGCACTTTATCTCCACTGCACAAGTAATTGAACGCATTGCAATGGAAAATCACTTTTCTTTTCAATGCCCAACAAGTTATTTTTTGCATTGCAAGTAATGCAAACGCACTTTTCTCTTCTATGCACTTGTATGCAATGCAAATGCACCTCTCTCAACGCACCAATGAGATCTTGTATGCAGTGCAAAAGGAATTATCTCTTCAGTGCACAAGTTGTTGTAAGGAATGCAAAAGCAAGAACGTGCAATGCAAATGCACTTTATCGCCACCGCACAAGTAATTGAACGCATTGCAATGGAAAATCACTTTTCCTTTCAATGCGCAACAAGTTATTTTATGCATTGCAAGTAATGCAAATGCACTTTTCTCTTCTATGCACTTGTATGCAATTCAAATGCACTTCTCTCAACGCACCAATGAGATCTAGTATGCAATGCAAAATTAATTATCTCTTCAGTGCACAAGTTGTTGTAAACGATGCAAATGCAAGAACTTGTAATGCAAATGCACTTATCGCTTCAATGCACAGAGATCTTGTATAATGCAAAAGCATTTATATCTTAAATACACGACATCTTGTATACAATACAAAGCAAACGCACCTATCTCTCAATGCACAAGTGGTTGTTGCAATGAAAATGCACGTATCACCTCAGAGATCTTGCAAAAGAGTGTATCTCTTCAATGCACAAGTTATTTATACTATGCAAATGCACTTATCTCTTCAATGCACAACGCCTTCATTTATGTGCAAATATCTCTTCAATGCACAAGATATAAGCAATGCAAAAGTAATGATACTGCACGTATCTTTTCAATGCACAGATATCCGTTTGCAATGCAAACGCACTTCATGTATGTTGATTTGCAATTGTATGCAATGCACGATGCAAAAATCGATGCAAAATCACATATCGTCATTGCGCTTCATGTATGCAATGCAAAAGCATTTATCTCTTCAACGCACAAGTTCTTGTAATCGATGCAAAAGCACGCATCTCTTTAGCGTGCTAGTTTTTGTAAGCGATACAAAGCACTTATCTCTTCAATGTACGAGTTCTTGATATGCAAAGTAAAAGCAATTTGCTGAGTGCATGCAATATGTCATGCACAAATAACATATTGGATGCAATGCGATGCACGTTCTCTTTTATGCAATGCAAAATCTGTAAAATTGTCAATGCACAACAAGTTGTAAGCGATGCTAAATCACATATTTCTTCATTGCGCTTCATGTATACAATGCATGAATACAATACACAGTGATCTTGTATGCAATGCAAAAGCAATTATCTCTTCAATGCACAATTCTTGTAAGCCATGCAAAAGCAAGAACGTGCAATTCAAACGCTCTTATCTCTTCAATGCAAAACTCGTTCTTGTATGCAATGCAAAAATAATTATCTACTCAACGCAGAAGTGCATGTTGCAATGCAAAAGCAATTTTCTCTTGAGTGCACAACAAGTTGTAATCGATGCAAAATCACATATCTCTTTATTGAGCTTCATGTATGCAATGCGTATCTGTTCAATACACATTGAATCTTGTATGCAATGCAAAAGCAATTATCTCTTCAAGTGCACAACAAGTTGTAAGCGATGCAAAAGCAATGACTTGCAATGAAAATCCACGTATCTCTTCAATGCACAGAGCTCTTTTATGCAATGCAAAAGCAGTTATATTTTCAATGCACAACCTGTAAGCGATGCAAAATCACATATCTCTTCATTGCACTTCATGTGTGCAATGCGTATCTGTTCAATACACAGTGATGTATGCAATGCAAAAGCAAGAACGTGCAATTCAAACGCTCTTATCTCTTCAATGCAAAACTCGTTCTTGTATGCAATGCAAAAATATTTATCTCCTCAATGCAGAAGTCCATGTTGCAATGCAAAAGCAATTTCTCTTGAGTGCACAACAAGTTGTAAGCGATGCAAAAAAAAATGACTTGCAATGAAAATGCACGTATCTCTTCAATGCACAGAGCTCTTTTATGCAATGCAAAAGCAGTTATATTTTCAATGCACAACAAGTTGTAAGCGATGCAAAATCACATATCACTTCATTGCGCTTCATGTGTGCAATGCGTATCTGTTCAATACACAGTGATCTTGTATGCAATGCAAAAGCAATTATCTCTTCAATGCACAATTCTTGTAAGCCATGCAAAAGCAAGAACGTGCAATTCAAACGCTCTTATTTCTTCAATGCAAAACTCGTTCTTGTATGCAATGCAAAAATAATTATCTACTCAATGCAGAAGTGCATGTTGCAATGCAAAAGCAATTTTCTCTTGAGTGCACAACAAGTTGTAATCGATGCAAAATCACATATCTCTTTATTGAGCTTCATGTATGCAATGCGTATCTGTTCAATACACATTGAATCTTGTATGCAATGCAAAAGCAATTATCTCTTCAAGTGCACAACAAGTTGTAAGCGATGCAAAAGCAATGACTTGCAATGAAAATCCACGTATCTCTTCAATGCACAGAGCTCTTTTATGCAATGCAAAAGCAGTTATATTTTCAATGCACAAATTGTAAGCGATGCAAAATCACATATCTCTTCATTGCACTTCATGTGTGCAATGCGTATCTGTTCAATACACAGTGATATTGTATGCAATGCAAAAGCAAGAACGTGCAATTCAAACCCTCTTATCTCTTCAATGCAAAACTCGTTCTTGTATGCAATGCAAAAATAATTATCTCCTCAATGCAGAAGTGCATGTTGCAATGCAAAAGCAATTTCTCTTTAGTGCACAACAAGTTGTAAGCGATGCAAAAAAAAAGACTTGCAATGAAAATGCACGTATCTCTTCAATGCACAGAGCTCTTTTATGCAATGCAAAAGCAGTTATATTTTCAATGCACAACAAGTTGTAAGCGATGCAAAATCACATATCACTTCATTGCGCTTCATGTGTGCAATGCGTATCTGTTCAATACACAGTGATATTGTATGCAATGCATAAGCAAGAACGTGCAATTCAAACGCTCTTATCTCTTCAATGCAAAACTCGTTCTTGTATGCAATACAAAAATAATTATCTCCTCAATGCAGAAGTGCATGTTGCAATGCAAAAGCAATTTTCTCTTGAGTGCACAACAAGTTGTAATCGATGCAAAATCACATATCTCTTCATTGTGCTTCATGTATGCAATGCGTATCTGTTCAATACACATTGAATCTTGTATGCAATGCAAAAGCAATTATCTCTTCAAGTGCACAACAAGTTGTAAGCGATGCAAAAAAAAATGACTTGCAATGAAAATGCACGTATCTCTTCAATGCACAGACCTCTTTTATGCAATGCAAAAGGAGTTATATTTTCAATGCACAACAGGTTGTAAGCGATGCAAAATCACATATCTCTTCATTTCATATGTGCAATGCGTATCTGTTCAATACACAGTGATCTTGTATGCAATGCAAAAGCAAGAACGTGCAATTCAAACGCTCTTAACTCTTCAATGCAAAACTCGTTCTTGTATGCAATGCAAAAATAATTATCTCCTCAATGCAGAAGTGCATGTTGCAATGCAAAAGCAATTTTCTCTTGAGTGCACAAGTTGTAATCGATGCAAAATCACAGATCTCTTCATTGTGCTTCATGTATGCAATGCGTATCTGTTCAATACACATTGAATCTTGTATGCAATGCAAAAGCAATTATCTCTTCAAGTGCACAACAAGTTGTAAGCGATGCAAAAGCAATGACTTGCAATGAAAATGCACGTATCTCTTCAATGCACAAAGCTCTTTTATGCAATGCAAAAGCAGTTGTATTTTCAATGCACAACAAGTTGTAAGCGATGCAAAATCACATATCTCTTCATTGCGCTTCATGTGTGCAATGCGTATCTGTACACAGTGATTTGTATGCAATGCAAAAATAATTATCTCTTCAATGCAGAAGTGCATGTTGCAATGCAAAAGCAATTTTCTATTGAGTGCACAAGATGTAACGCCAAAAGCAGGACTTTTAATGCAAAAATGCACGTACCTCTTCAATGCACAGAGATCTTTATGCATGCAAAAGCAGTTATCTCTTCAATGCACAACCTGCTCATGTAAGCGATGCGAAAGCAAGAACGTGCAATGCAAAAGGACTTATCTCTTCAAATGCCTAAGATGTAATGCAAAAGCAAAGACTTCCAATAAAAAAGCATGTATCTCTTCAATGCACAACTTGTTCAGGTATGCAATGCAAAATCAATTATCTATTCAAGTGCATAACAAGTTGTAAGCCATGCAAGAGCAAGGACTCGCAATGAAAATGCACGTATCTCTTAAATGCATAGATATCTTGTATGCAATGCTAAAGCAAGAACGTGCAATGCAAACGCAATTATATCTTCAGTGCACAATGTATCCTGTATACAATGCAATGCAGTTATCTCTTCAAGTGCCAAATATGTAATGCAAAAGCAAGGACTTCCAATACAAATGCACGTATCACTTCAATGCACAGAGGTCGTGTATGCAATGCTTTTATCTCTTCAATGCACAAGTTCTTGTAAGCGATGCAAAAGCAAGAACGTGCAATGCAAACGCACTTATCTCTTCAATGCAAAACGCGTTCATGTATGCAATGCAAAAGCAAGTGCACAAATGTAATGCAAAAAGCAAGGACTTGTAATGTAAAAATGCACGTAATCTATTCAATGCACATAGATCTTGTTACAACGCAAAAGCAGTTATCTCCAATACACAACGCGCTCATTTATTTGCAATTATCTCTTCAATGCACAACAATATATAACCAATGCAAAAGCTATGACTTGCAATGAAAATGATCTCTTCAGTACACAGTGTACTGAATTATGCAATTCAAAAGCAATTACCTGTATGAACAATTAGCTCATCAAGCAAGAACGTGCAATGCAAACGCACTTATCGCGTTCATGTATGCAATGCAATGCAAATTCTATGCACAACTTGTTGAAAGCGATGCAAAACAAGGACTTGCAATGCAAATGCAGATATATCTTCAATCCACAACGAGATCGTATATGCAATGCAAAAGCACTTACCTCTTCAATGCAAAACGCGTTAATGTAGGCAAAGCAAAAGCATAGTTTCTTCAATGCAAAAAAATCTTTTAAGCAATGCAAAAGAAGAACGTGCAATGCATAGCAATTATCTCTTCAATGCACAAGTTCTTTAAAGCGATGAAAAAGCAAGGGCTTGCATTATCTCTTCTACTGCAAAACTCGTTCTTGTATGCTATGCAAAAATAATTATCTCTTCAATGCAGAAGTGAATGTTGCAATGAAAATGCACGTATCTCTTCAATGCACCGATATCTTGTATGCAAAGCAAAAACCCATATCTTTAATAAAAAGGGAGGTCTTGTGTGCAATTCAATGTACTCATATCTTCAATGCACAATTGAATACATTGCAATGGAAAAGCACTTTTCTTTACAATGCACAAGTTCTTGTATGTAATGCAAAAGCACTTAGCTCTCAGTGCACAACGTGTTCCTGCAAAAGCTCTTCAAATGCACAACAAGTTGCAAGCAATGCAAAAGCAAAGACTTGAAATGCAAATGCACTTATCTCTTCAATGCACAACACTCATTGGCCTCATGTATGCAATGCAAATGCAATTATCTTTTAAATGCACAAGCTCTTCAAATGCACAACAAGTTGCAAGCAATGCACAGAGGTCGTGTATGCAATGCTTTTATCTCTTCAATGCACAAGTTCTTGTAAGCGATGCAAAAGCAAGAACGTGCAATGCAAACTCACTTATCTCTTCAATGCACAACGCGTTCATGTATGCAATGCAAAAGCAATTATCTCGACAAGTGCACAAATGTAATGCAAAAAGCAAGGTCTTGTAATGTAAAAATGCACATAACCTATTCAATACACAACGCGCTCATTTATTTGCAATTATCTCTTCAATGCACAACAATATATAACCAATGCAAAAGCTATGACTTGCAATGAAAATGATCTCTTCAGTACACAGTGTATTGAATTATGCAATTCAAAAGCAATTACCTGTATGAACAATTAGCTCTTCAAGCAAGAACGTGCAATGCAAACGCACTTATCGCGTTCATGTATGCAATGCAATGCAAATTCTATGCACAACTTGTTGAAAGCGATGCAAAACAAGGACTTGCAATGCAAATGCAGATATATCTTCAATCCACAACGAGATCGTATATGCAATGCAAAAGCACTTACCTCTTCAATGCACAACGCGTTAATGTAGGCAAAGCAAAAGCATAGTTTCTTCAATGCAAAAAAATCTTGTAAGCAATGCAAAAGAAGAACGTGCAATGCATAGCAATTATCTCTTCAATGCACAAGTTCTTTAAAGCGATGAAAAAGCAAGGGCTTGCAATGCAAATGCATTATCTCTTCTACTGCAAAACTCGTTCTTGTATGCTATGCAAAAATAATTATCTCTTCAATGCAGAAGTGCATGTTGCAATGAAAATGCACGTATCTCTTCAATGCACAGATATCTTGTATGCAAAGCAAAAACCCATATCTTTAATAAAAAGGGAGGTCTTGTGTGCAATTCAATGTACTCATATCTTCAATGCACAATTGAATACATTGCAAGCAATGCAAAAGCAAAGACTTGAAATGCAAATGCACTTATCTCTTCAATGCACAACACTCATTGGCCTCATATATGGAATGCAAATGCAATTATCTTTTAAATGCACAAGCTCTTCAAATGCACAACAAGTTGCAAGCAATGCACAGAGGTCGTGTATGCAATGCTTTTATCTCTTCAATGCACAAGTTCTTGCAAGCAATGCAAAAGCAAAGACTTGAAATGCAAATGCACTTATCTCTTCAATGCACAACACTCATTGGCCTCATGTATGCAATGCAAATGCAATTATCTTTTAAATGCACGAGTTGTTTTATAAAAATCAATGTAATAGAAGCATATATTTCTTCAAAGCACAACGTTAGTACTTGTATGCAAGAACTAACTTATTGCGGTGTAAGAGATAAATATCATGCGCTTTTACTTTGCTATTTATAGTGTATTACTCGTGGAAAATATTGTGAGGTTAATTCATATAAAGAGACTAATTCTTATGTAACAATTTGGGAAATAGTCTAAATTTGACCTATTGGTATTTCTGGCCAAAGAGTCCAGGAACATTATAATAATATATAATAAAGTCCTTCTAATCTTACATCAACAAGACATTAGTCTATAATTTACCTACTATATACTATATTCTGACCTGAAACTTTAACTTTACTGAATGATTCATTTTGCTGT
Organism: Gobiocypris rarus; assembly: GCA_023029165.1. Taxonomy (NCBI): domain Eukaryota; kingdom Metazoa; phylum Chordata; class Actinopteri; order Cypriniformes; family Gobionidae; genus Gobiocypris; species Gobiocypris rarus. The sequence goes on along the minus strand of CM040911.1, from coordinate 15,280,758 downwards.
TACAGTTGTCCATAATTGACTTCATGCGCTTTTACTTTGCAATTTATACAAAAATTTACTGCATCTTTTGCATTGAAGAGATGTTTGTGCTATTGCATTAGTTGTGCATTGGAAAAATACCATAAAATTAGGCACGTTTTTTTAAATGTATCCATTCTTTCACTTATATTCAACATAACACCAATATATGCAACATTCAGTTTAAAATAATGCATTGGCGACATCTTGTGGAAAAATAAATAAAACATGGCATGTCTACTGCCAGATTGCCTTAAACGCTATATGGAGCAAATTCACCTTTTCACTGATTCCAAAAGTCCAATTTCAAATCAATTTGCCCATATATATTACTCGAGAAAAATATTGTGAGGTTAATTCATATTAAGAGACTAATTCTTATGTAGCAATTTGGGAAATAGTCTAAATTTGACCTATTGGTATTTCTGGCCAAAGAGTCCAGGAACATTATATATAATAACGTCCTTCTAATCTTACATCAACAAGACATTAGTCTATAATTTACCTACTATATACTATATTCTGACCTCAAACTTTAACTTTACTGAATGATTCATTTTGCTGTTACAGTTGTCCATAATTGACTTATTGAAAATACTTCTGGTCTGTACATTCCCATAGACTTCTGATGGTATATCAACCAGAATTTTTTTTCAATTCGATCTACAGAATATATTTCTGGCTAAAGTTCCTCTTGCCCAATCTTGAAATGTCTATACATACTCTTTTGATGTTACAACAGCCAGACAAGTCCTCAAAGAGTAACGTAACATAGACCTTACACCTCGGTTTGAGATGCAATGCAAAGGAATTAAGTTAGATCCTGTAAGCAATACAATGCAACATCATATATGCTTGTCGCCTGTAGCTTGTCTTTAATGTAGCTTCTCTTTAATGCACAATGGAAATTAGTTACTTCTTGTATTGTATCAGTGAAATGCGCGTATTTTATTATTATTTTTAGTTATCATAAGCAACTACAAGTTCTTTATTTTATTTATTTTTTTATTTATTAATGCATAGAACATACATAATAAATGCCAGGGGTAAGAACAATTGGAAGCGTGATTACAGGTTAGACAAACAGAAAAATATCATACATATGACACAGTGAGACAGTTTTAAGGGCTTTAGAATAGCTGGGTGTAAGAAGAGTGTCCAAGGTAGGATTTAAATTCCTTACAAAAAATAAAAAGTAGTGCTTAGCACCCTGAAATTTACTTTTGTGTAAGAAAAAACTTAGCAAAAAAAAAAAAAAAGGTTTATCAAAAATTATTGGTCCTTTACATCGAAGTTGTGCTGACCAAATAAAACATCTTTGTCATCACAAAGAAAAGCTTTGTGATGAAAATGTGTGTACAAAGATACAGAAATCCTTCCAGAAGAGACTAGAGTATGAACAATCCCAGAAGAGATGAGAAATAGATTCTTCTTCAGCACCACAAAAAGAACATAAAGGGTCAATATCAGGAAACTTATTTTTTAAATAGCGCTCCACAGGATAAAAAAGATGAAGTATTTTATAAGACACTTATTTGACCTTATTGGTTATTAGATATTTAGATGCCAAAGACCACACTTTCTTCCATGGAATGTTAACAAACTGGCCATTCCAGAAAGATACAGTATATGGGAGAGAAACAATCTCATTCTGAAATAATTGCCTAATTCTCCTGTTCCGACCAGAGGAGTTGGATAAAAACAAATATTCCCAATCATTGTATCAAATGGATGAACTAGCAAAGAACAGATCTGGCTGAGTTCCTGAGAAGAGTTAATGCTCCGTAAGGAATGGCATCCATTAGCGAACTCTCGCGGAGTGACAGGTATATTATATTTGTTCAAAAACTCTGAATAGGATCGGCATTAATTAATTGAGAGACCAAAATAATATTATTATTAACCCAATTTGGGAAAAACAAGGACTTATTTTATAAAGAATATCACAATTATTCCAAATGAAGTGAGTAGTATGAATGCAGACTCGGAGCCTGCACCTACAGTCCCGCACTCAGAGTCCCGCATTCTCAGACCCCTCGATTTTTTTTACGACAGCGCCTCCTGCTGTTCTGAAGATCGTATTGCACCCTTATCCAAATGCCATTTAAAACAATATGATGCACTATTTCGGTCTTATTTCATTTAAAGTTTAACAAAAAAAAATACTCAAAATAACGATTTTGCAAACATATTTGCGTTCCCTGCTCAATGCAAGTGCCAAAATAAAATCTCACTGTGTTCGTTGACTAACAAATTACCCAGTAGATTTTTTTTTGTCAGTGTGGGAAATGGAAAGTAATTGAAAGAAAATAATGCAGACTCGGAGCCTGCACCTACAGTCCCGCACTCAGAGTCCCGCATTCTCAGACCCCTCGATTTTTTCACGACAGCGCCTCCTGCTGTTCTGAAGATCGTATTGCACCCTTATCCAAATGCCATTTAAAACAATATGATGCACTATTACGGTCTTATTTCATTTAAAGTTTAACAAATAAAAATGCTCATAATAACGATTTTGCAAACATATTTGCGTTCCCTGCTCAATGCAAGTGCCAAAATAAAATCTCACTGTGTTCGTTGACTAACAAATTACCCAGTAGATTTTTTTTTGTCAGTGTGGGAAATGGAAAGTAATTGAAAGAAAATAACTTTCAATACAATTACAGATTGAACTTCTGAAAAATATTATGTGATATTATATTGCTACAATGTTTATTTTTGTTTATTCAAATTCCAATGTTTTTCTCAGGTCAACCTATGCTAATGGTCTAATTAACATATTATACCTTCCTTACATTAAAAAAACTTTTTTTTTTAATATATCTTGAATGCAAAGCAAAACTCAAATAATAACAGACAAAACACCAATAATAAACAAGTCTGTACTTTATTTAGCCTAAACATCATCTTGCTGTAAACAGGACAAAGCAAAGAAGAAAGGAAGAAAGAATTGTGTTAGTGACTTTTTCATCTTAAATTACATTAGGTAAAATAATAACTGTACTGTATATAATGAGCCATTTTGTTTGAATATACCTCAAATTTCTTCTGCATAAGTCAGAAACTCAACGAACTTCACAGGTGTTCATTTTTAGTTTTCTTTTTCCTGCGGTAGGCCCAAACATGTTGGTTAATTAGATTTATTTTCTGTTATTGCCATATTTGCTATGTTTTATATGTGAATTTATTTTATTTATTTATACGGACAGGCCATCATTCATGGCCTATGTGAGATGTAGGCATACTTATCACCCTAGGTATGTTTGTAATTTGCATTTGCAAAAAATATATACATTTATTATTACACAATATTTTTGACCATGGCATTCATCTTTTATTTTAGTGAAGTCGAGGAATTTGCCAGAGAGATCACCAAACTAATGAAAAATGAAGGAACAGTCGCCTACCAGAAAGTACAGTTATTATTTTACCTAATGCAATTGAAGATGAAAAGTCACTAACACAATTCTTTCTTCCTTTCTTCTTTACTTTGTCCTGTTTAAAGCAAGATGATGTTTAAACAGACTTGTTTTTTATTGGTGTTTTGTCTGTTATTATTTGAGTTTTGCTTATATATATATAAAACAGGTTTTATAATGTTAGGAAGGTATAATATGTTAATTAGACCATTAGCATAGGTTGACCTGAGAGAAATATTCGAATTTGAATAAACAAAACGGGACTCTGAGTGCGGGACTGTAGATGCAGGCTCCGAGTCTGCAGCTTCATACTGTTGAATGAAGTACCGGTGAGGACTACTCGCATTATGACTTTGACTGTTTGCCCTTTTGAATTATAATAACGATTGCTTGTTCGATGCCATGGCCGCTGACATTAGTATCATTTATTTGAAATAATCTCTGTGAGCTGATTCTGACCACCAAAACTTTAAGATTAATATGCATCTCGGTGCCAAACTGCCATCTTGCGCGACTCGGCCAAGATGAGCCAGTCGTTGATGTAATTGAGTACACGGATGCCCTGGAGTCTCAATGGAGCCAGTGCTGCATCCATACACTTCGTAAAGGTGCGAGGGGAAAGGGCTAGGCCGAAGGGAAGAACCCGATATTGGAATGCTTCGCACCCAAAAGCAAACCTCAGGAGAAAATTCCTGTGACATGGAAGGATGGAGATGTGGAAGTATGCGTCCTTTAGATCTATCGTGATGAACCAGTCCTCGGACTGGATCTGAGTCACGATGGCTGGGATTGTAAGCATTCTGAACCTGAATCTCGTCAGAGACCGGTACAAAATCCTCAGATCTATTATCGGACGCAACACCCCATCCTTCTTGGGAACTAAACCGGCTGTAGAACCCGGACTCTCTGTCTGCAGGAGGAATGCGTTCTATAGCCTCCTTTGCTAACAGGGATTGTACTTCCTGTTCCATCACCCGCACCTTCTCTGGGGCCGCCACAGTCCAGACCACCCGTGGAACTTCGGAGGTGCAGTCTGTAACCCAGCTCTACAGCAGGGCCCATGAAGAGCTATTCGGAAGGCATTTCCATGCGCCGAGATACTCTACTTAACCTCCTTCTTGTGCCCCTGAAGTGGCTGACCGTTAGGGAGCGGACGAAAGGGATTTTTGGTGTGCGTGGGCGTTCGCTTCCCAGCCACAGGCCTTTCTATAGGTGGATGGAGCAACGGGCGTAGGCGGGGAGTCTGCTCTGTAAAAAAATGCTGTAAAATATCGGCCAAATTTTGACAGTAACATGCTGTTTTCCAATAAAACAATAATATACCGTAGAAAACAATGCAATCTGGGGTAATATTTTCATTTTCGAGAAAAAGGCCAACGGGAATATACTGTAAATTAACAGCACTCGAAGTCGACACACAGAGGCTGTGCTCCGAATCACACTCATTCACTATTCACTATATTCACTATATACCCTCATTCACTATTCCCTACACTATAGTTTACTGATATAGACCACTAGACAGAGTGAATTCATACACTGATGAACACCAGCTGATATCACTGAAGGAAAGAGAAACATGAACAGAAAAAAAGTTGATTTCATCAAAGGAGGATCTCAGCAGAGGAGGATTAAACAACTCCACAAACAGCATTACCAGCTTCACACATTACTAACCAGACTGACTTTATTTCTGTCACAAAGCTCTTTTTGAGAATTAACAGATCTTTAGGTGTTGATGTTTGGTCACCATTATGGTGATCAGTGTTTGCTTCAGTTGGCCTCTTGACCCTTGTCTTACAATGTTTTTTCTGTGGCTGCTGTATCTGTGTTTTTTAGACACATTTGTTATAGCAAGCAATAGCCATGAAAAAAAGTGTGAACAGGTCTCACTGGTTATGTTTTGCTTATGACATAATCATAATGGGATGCTTAGTTTGTTAGTCTATCCCCTAAACAAACCCATTGTTTTAAAAATACATAGTTTTACTGTGATTGTATGATATCAACTGGTGACACTTCTGCAAAATATCAAGCAGTGATAAGGAATCAGTTATGAATTCATTTAAAACACATCAATAAAGCAGCGAGAGAAACATTACTGTTAATCTCAAGGGTCAAGAGCCCAACTAAAGCAAACACTGATCACCATAATGGTAACGTCAAAAGAAACCATAAAACAACCTCTGTTAATTCTCAATAAGAGCTTCTGTAGACGTGTGACAGAAATAAAGTCAGTCTGGTCAGTAATGTGTGAAGCTGGTAATGCTGTTTGTGGAGTTGTTTAATCCTCCTCTGCTGAGATCTTCAGAGATTTAATGTCTTCTTTTATCTTCAGTCGATTTCATCTAAAGCTGTGGCTGAAGTCAGTTGTAGGTCTTGTGTTTCTCTTTCCTTCAGTGATTCTGAAGGTGTTCATCACTAATTCTCAATTATCACTTAATTAATCCCTTAATTATCTCATTAACTTCAACACTGCTTCAATTACTCTAACACTCTGTAGTGTGGACACATATGTGTTCATTTAAAACTGAAGATTTCGCTGTGGAGTTTAAGATGGGATAAGATGAAAAAAAGGGATAAGATGAAAAAAAACCCCAGAGTGAACTGTAAATTAACGGTAAGCAACTGTAAATTAATTTACGGAAAAGTACTGTAAAAAACAGCAATCTACTGGCAACCAGAGCTGCCAGTAGATTACCGTTAAATCAAGGAAAAAACAGTAATATACTGTAAAACATAACAGTCAGATTTACCAGATGAATCGAGATATTTTGACTGAAATATTAGTGAAAGTTAATAGAAAAAAGTTGTGCAAAGTCAGTAACTGATAAGGAGAGTAAATATTCAAATGAACTGTGTTTATGTGTTGTTGCAGAAGGTGATATAGAAAAGATCTTAGTTTAATGAATTAGTTTTGCGGGTCACCATTGTGCTGGAGAGTAGCGCCTGTGCTTCAGTCCAGGATGAGCAGGGAAACACTGATGATATGCTGTCTGATGCTTTATTTAAAGTCAGTGGCTGTGTTTGCTGATGCAGTTATGAACTGTTTGTTGATTTGGCTCATACATGTGTGCTATTGCTAATGATGAACTGCAACGATTGAAGTTAAAGTCATATTTCTTAAGTATTTCACTACGCATTACGACACATAACATGTTTGCAGTTTATATTTATATTAAGAAATGTTCTTTTTCAGTGGATTAAAATGAAATACGTTTACAGTACAAACACCATATAAATACTGGTTTAAGCGATCAGTTTTCCAAATGAAGAGAGTTAATTTCATGGTATTATTACGGTAACATACTGTAAAAAAGGAGAGCTGTAAATAAACCGTAGAGGGCTGTAAATTAACAGTACATTGCTGGCAACTACAGCTGCCAGTAGATTACCGTTATTTTACAGCACAATTTTTTACAGTGAGCTTCTTATTGACGCTATCCGGTCCACCTTAAAAGACGCGGCGGTTCCGCGTCTTTGGTTTCTTATTCACGCTCAACTTAGGAACCGTGTGGTTTGTCTCTTTTTCAAGCTTTTTAATGGATTGTGTTGTTTTTGTGTCCATTTTCAGAATAAAATAATAATATATTAGCGAACATTGGCTGTAAAATATTAAGGCACATTCAATATAATTACAGTATGCCTATTCTTTAATTATTTGCCATCAGCTAAATTTAAGGACCATGTGGTTTTTTTTTATTCACACGTTTGATACTATTGTGTCTATTTTCAGAAAAGAATAATAAACTATTTTAAAAGGTAATTAACACAGAAATATCAGTGAAAAAATACAAATGTACATAAAATATAATTACATAATTTTTCAATCATTTCACTTGAATGCTTTGAATGAATTAATAAATCAATACAAGGTAAGGTAACTAGAGATTAATGCCAGCTCCAGCTTGGATCCAGTCTCTGAAGACTTCAGATGAACCAACACCAGATGACACCTACCCCTGCAAGGCCTCCAGAACATCAAATAAGGATGAAATACAAAATGTATAATCATGTTATCATTGCTTTGAAATGCAAACTAATTTTGCTTAAATGTATATATGATATTTGTCAATACTGTAATTCGTAATATCTTACAACTGTACTTTCTGATTTAATTGATTAATTAAATTGGCTTGAAAGAGCCATTGCATTATGGTTACTGTACCATTTTGATGTTATGGACCCAATCTGACAATGCAGTTAGAAGAGCCATCACATTGTGGACCCATTTGGGGAAGTAGCCTACATCATTTAACTTGTGCTTTATACCCATCGTGCTTGAAAATCATTGTGAAAAAGGCATGAGAAACCTGTTGAGGGCATGAGAAACCTGCACCTGAGCTCATCCAGGGATCAAAGGGTTCGTAACAGTCCAACGATTGAAAGGCCAACTAATAATAGACAAAATGGAGGACATGAAGCCCACATGGTTTCAAGAAGTCATGTCCGATCTCCCTCTCCCCAAGCTTTCTCAAGGCAACAGCACAAGCTATTATTTAGGAGTAGGAGAAGACACCACCACTCACACAGTGCATTGGTTGACCAAGAAAGAGTATATCGTGGACCTACGCCTACGATTCCCGACCTGATCCACCCGAACCCAGAGAGTTTGCACGGCTTAAGATTGCGTTTGAGAACATTCTTCCGGCTAATACCACAGAGCGTTTCAAATTCCATATTCTGCTAGAACATCTCAAGCTGGAGGAAGCACAGCTAATCGCTGAATCCTACAGCAGTTCACGTCATCCTTATACCCCCCACTAAGCAAAGTTATGTCCAAAAGACGTCTTTTCAACGTCTTTGACCCTAGAGGCGAACGTTGAAAAGACGTCCACTGAGGAGGCAGAATGAAAGTTTTTATGACGTCTGTTTTGGACATGATCTGCACGTCTGATATAGACGTTCATGGAACCTCAAGGTGAAACAGTTCAAATGTGCCCTTTTGTAATTGCAAATCAACTCACAGACAGTGTGTTTGTCCAAAATCATGAAAATAAAAGAAACTTAGCTCACACCTTTAGACACTTAAGGCAACTTAGCAATCCAGGATCTTCTTGCTGTGAGGAGCCAGTGTTTCCCACTCATACACTGGTGCTGCCCTTAATCACAGATATAAGAGACACTTTGACTATTTCTGTCAGACGTCTACAGAAGCTCTTACTGAGAGTTAACAGAGGTTTGGATGTTGATGATTTATGGTTCATTTGAAGTCACCATTGTGGTGGGAAGTGGTCCCTTTAGTTGTGTTAGCTTTTCTTTGGCTGCTGTAACTGTGTCTGTGAAACACAATAGTTGTGGCTGAGCAAGCAAAGATAAAGTGACAGCAGATGTTGTCAGCTCCTCGTTGATGATCTAAATCTTCACAAAGTGAGCATCTGATTTTTGTTTTCTTGTTTGGCACAGTTGTAATCTGCTTATAACTACTAAACCTTTGTGAAACTGCAGAATTGGCACCAATAGCATTAAATCGATCAATTATCCAATGTTTTGAGCAAATGTATCACAAAGTCACACACCGAGGTCAACATGTGGCCTTTGATTCACAACAATGGTGACAAGTTTCATGCTGCAATGCATGATGGGTGGCTTCATAGTGCAAAACTCATGCTTGATTCCCAAGCTTTTTTGATTTGATTGTCACCGTTGTTGTGAAGCATAGGTCTTATCTTGATGTCGGTGTGTGACTTTGTGAAATATTTGCTCAAAATGTTGGTGCACAAACTTTTTTTTTGGTCATCCTTCCAGATAATTGGTCAATTAAATACTATTGGTGCAAATACCACAGTATTACAAGGTTATTGTGGATATATACAAATTACTATTGTACCAAACAAGAAAACAAAACTTAAAACACAACATCAAATGCTCGCTTTTTGATGATTTAGTGATCATCAACGAGGAGCTGACAACACCTGATGTCACTTTATCTTTGCTTGCTCAGCCACAACTATTGTGTTTCACAGACACAGTTACAGCAGCCAAAGAAAAGCTAACACAATTACAGGGACCAAGAGTCCAACTAAAGCAAACGCTTCCCACCACAATGGTGACTTCAAATGAACCATAAATCATCAACATCTAAACCTCTGTTAACTCTCAGTAAGAGCTTCTGTAGACGTCTGACAGAAATAGTCAAAGTGTCTCTTATATCTGTGATTAAGGGCAGCACCAGTGTATGAGTGGGAAACACTGGCTCCTCACAGCAAGAAGATCCTGGATTGAGTCCTGAGCCAGAGAGTCTTTCCTTCAGGTCTGGTTTCTCTCATGATCCAAAGATGTGTGAATTACAGATGCTAAGTTGCCTAAAGTGTATAAAGTTGTGAGCTAAGTTTCTTTTATTTTCATGATTTTGGACAAACACACTGTCTGTGAGTTGATTTGCAATTGCAAAAGGAATATATGTCCACAATGAGCACATTTGAACTGTTTCACCTTTCACCAGACGTGCATATCACGTCCAAAACAGACGTCATAAAAACTTTCATTCTGCCTCCTCAGTGGACGTCTTTTCAACGTTCGCCTCTAGGGTCAAAGACGTTGAAAAGACGTCTTTTGGACATAACTTTGCTTAGTGGGCCATACCATGGATGCACTCAACAAGCAGTATGGCCAGCCACATCAATTGGCATTACAGCGCATAGTGGAATTGATGGAGGGACCGAGCATCAATACTGGAGACATCAAAACATTGTATGCTCCTTCCTGAAGATCGACCACTTCTCCGTTTCTTATGGCGAGATCAAGAAAGAGAAGTGCAACCCCGAGTCTATGAATGGCAAGTCCTTCCCTTTGGGACAACTAGTAGTCCATGTTGCGCTGTCTTTGCTTTGCAAAAGCATATCTTGGGGAACAGTCAGCCTGGTGAAAAGGTACATGATGCTGTACTGAAGGCATTTTATGTAGACAATTACCTTCAAAGTCTGCCCTCTGTAGATGAAGCAAGACACATGGTAGACCGGTTGCAGAGTATCTTGGCAGGAGGAGGATTCGAACTCAGGCAGTGGGCGAGTAATGCACCTTTCACCATCAGTCACTTACCAGCGGCATCCAGGTCTGACAGTGCTGAGCAATGGATTGCCAAGGGTAATGCTTTGAATCATGAATCAGTGCTTGGACTCCAGTGGAACTGTCAAACCTGTCATACCTTGTCCTATAAGCTTCGTGCTATAAAGTGCCAGGAAATTACTATGCGCAACATCTATAAAGTGTTGATGAACACTTGGCTACATCATCCCATACCTCACACGTGCCAAGGTAATAGTGCAGCGACTATGGGACAAAAAGAGGGATTGGGATGATCCCATATTACCTGAGAATTTAGTGAGTGCTTGGAACAGATGGGCAGAGGAGCTCAGTAAACTTCAAGAGATAGTCTTACCGAGATGCTATTACAGTGCACCGAAGGATGATGCCTCCAGTCATAGAGAGATTCATATCTTCTGTGACGCGTCAGAGTTAGCGTATGGGTCGGTCGCTTATCTTCGAACAGAAGATCAGCAGGGAGAAGTGGAGGTCACATTCATAGTGGCCAGGTCAAGAGCGGCTCCAAAAAAACGTCTGTCGATCCCCCGACTAGAACTATGTGCAGCTCTAACAGGTGCCCAGTTGGCCAAGATCCTGCAGAATGAACTGACTTTACCCATTCATTAAGTTTTTCTTTGGACTGATTCCACCACAGTCTTAAGTTGGATTAAATCAGAATCCTGTCGATTCAAGGTTTTCGTTGGGACAAGAGTGACCGAGATTCAGGAACTTACCAACCATTGTGAATGGCGCTATGTGGACTCTGATAATAACCCGGCAGATGATATCACCAGAGGGAAAAAGCTGGCAGAACTAGGAACACGAAGTCGATGGAATACAGGGGCATCATTCATCCATCTTACATCTGATCAGTGGCCGGTTACACCAGCACCATCCCTTATTGATAATGATGAATTAAGAAACTCTACATTTTGTGGACTGACTAATGCAGCACAACGTTTGTCCATACCGGATCCAAGCAAATTTCTGACCTTTCAAGAGTTACTGACAGCCACTGCAGAATCTCTCAAGGAAAATGGGGCCAATCTCTCAGCTGAAGACTTTCGACAGGCTGAAATAGCTATACTTCAGTTTTGCCTCCGATATGTCACAGCTTACAGCGGGAAAACAACTGAATAAGCACAGTCGACTCCTTAGCCTCGCTCCTGAACTTGACTCTTCGAGTCAGCTCCTTAGAATAGGAGGTCGTCTTCGCCGCTGTGAAGCGATTGAGCCTGGGTTGATGCATCCTATTGTCCTTGATTCCCGCCATCATATCACTACGCTTCTCATAAAGGACTATGATGCAAAGCTGCTTCATCCAGGACCTGAGAGAGTACTAGCGGAAATGCGTAGGAAATACTGGATCCTTCGGGGTAGGGAAGCAATTCGATGTTATCAACGCAAAGATTGTTCAGAATGTCAGAGATTTCGTAAGAATCCACAGATACCCAGAATGGCTGATCTGCCTCCAGCCAGGCTACGTTTATTCAAACCGGCCTTCTATTCTACTGGAATTGACTGTTTTGGGCCATACTTGGTAAAGATTGGGCGCAGAAGTGAGAAGCGCTGGGGTATTCTGTTCAAGTGCATGACTACACGCGCAGTGTACACTGTAAATTGTGCTGTAAAATAACGGTAATCTACTGGCAGCTGTGGTTGCCAGCAATGTACTGTTAATTTACAGCCCTCTACTGTTTATTTACAGCTCTCCTTTTTACAGTATGTTACGTTAATACCATGAAATGATCTCTCTTCGTTTGGAAAACTGATCGCTTAAAACAGTTCTCATTTTAAAACAAGTATTTTTATGCTGTTTGTACTGTAAACTTATGTCATTTGAATCCACTGAAAAGAACATTTCTTAACATAAATATAAACTGCAAACATGTTATGTGTCATAATGAGTAGTGAAATACTTAAAGAATATGACTAACTTCAATCTTTGCAGTTCATCATTAGCAACAGCACACATGAGCCAAATCAACAAACAGTTCATAACTGCATCAGCAAACACAGTCACTGCACTGTCAGAAAAAAGGTACATTGTTGTCACTGGGGCGGTACCCTAAGGTACAAAACCGAAAAAGTACTAATATGTACCTTTAAGGTACTAAAATGTACCTTAAAGGTACTAATACGCACTCTTAAAGCACTGATATGTACCTTTTAAGGTACTAATATGTACCATTTAGGGGTGAGTAAGGTACAAAGATGTACCTTTTCACTTTTGTACCTTAGGGTACCGCCCAGTGACAGCACTGTACCTTTTTTCTGAGAGTGTGCCTTTAAATAAAGCATCAGACAGCATATCATCAGTGTTCCTTTGCTCATCCTGGAGTGAAGCACTGGCGCTACTCTCCAGCACAATGGTGACCCGCAAAACTAATTCATTAAACTACAATCTCTTCTATATCACCTTCTGCAACAACACATAAACACGGATCATTTGAATATTTACTCTCCTTATCGGTTACTGGATTTGCACAACTTTTTTCTATTAACTTTCACTAATATTTCAGTCAAAATATCTCGATTCATCTGGTGTTATTCATCATGTTATGTTTTACAGTATATTACTGTTTTTTCCTTGATTTAACGGTAATCTACTGGCAGCTCTGGTTGCCAGTAGATTGCTGTTTTTTTACAGTACTTTTCCGTAAATTAATTTACAGTTGCTTACCGTTAATTTACGTTTCACTCTGGGGTTTTTTCATCTTATCCCTTTAACCCTTTAAACCCCACAGCAAAATCTTCAGTTTTAAATGAACACTTACATGTGTCCACACTACAGAGTGTTAGAGTAATTGAAGCGGTGTTGAAGTTAATAAGATAATTAAATTAATTGAGTGATAATTGAGAATTAGTGATGAACACCTTCAGAATCACTGAAGGAAAGAGAAACACAAGAACTACAACTGACTTCAGCCACAGCCCTAGATGAAATCAACTGAAGATAAAAGAAGACATTAAATCTCTGAAGATCTCAGCAGAGGAGGATTAAACAACTCCACAAACAGCAATACCAGCTTCACACATTACTAACCAGACTGACTTTATTTCTGTCACACGTCTACAGAAGCTCTTATTGAGAATTAACAGATCTTTTGGTGTTGATCATGTGTTAATAAAGAAGTTCTTTTTGCAGTCCGTGAAACCATTCAGAGTCTTTGCGCTTTAGCCCAACTGAGTTGGTATTTGGACATAGTGTCCGTGGACCATTGAAAGTTCTCAAGGAACAAATGCTTGGTCTGGATGACCCGTTTAAGCCCCACCAATAACATTCTGGACTATGTGGCCCGTTTTTGGGGAACGGGTACAGGAAGCTTGTGCTTGTGCTAGAGAAGCCCTTTCTAAAGCTCAGTTGAGCATGAAACAACACTTTGATAAAGCAGCAGTGTCCCGATCATTCTCGGTGGGTGATAAGGTACTGGTTTTATTACCAATCTTAGGCTCTGCGTTGTCTGCACGTTTTGCTGGTCCTTATGAGGTGTTTAATTGATTATGTTTGGTCACCATTATGGTGATCAGTGTTTGCTTCAGTTGGGCTCTTGACCCTTCACTTTGAAATGTTTTTTTGTGGCTGCTGTATCTGTGTTTCTTAGACACATTTGTTATAGCAAGAAATAGCCATGAGAAAAGTGTGAACTGGTGTCACTGGTTATGTTTTGCTTATGACATAATCATAATGGGATGCTTAGTTTGATAGTCTATCCCCTACACAAACCCATTTTTTTTAAATACATAGTTTTACCGTTATTGTACGATATCAATCGGTGATTTTTCTGCAAAATATCAAGCAGGGATTAGGAATCAGTTATTATGGATTTTTTAAACTCATGATTTTCAAAAATGGTTTAATCTGTGGTGAGCTTTAGACTGACATAGGGATGAAGAATCAGCATATGAATCTCAACAATGGTGACAATAAACACAACAGATGAACAGATCAACTCATCAACTTCACAAAACACTACTAAAAGTCAACACAAAAACAACACCAAAAATAAAGCTAAATAGTGAGAATTAAAGGAAATAACCAGGCTATTCAGCAGCATAATTTATTCATACCGCAATGCATGCTGGGAGTCATGGATGATTTTTGAACAACGCTGGTACCCAGCATGCATTGCAGCATGACGCTTTTGATCGTCACCATTGTTGAGATTCATACGCTGATTTTTGATGTCTATGTGAATCTGAACGGTCATGATGTTCAAAATGTTTTGGCCACAAACTGTTCATGCTCTTCAAGTGATCTGATCGTTGCCACACTGATATTTCTCATTCCGTAAAATGGCATACCATAAAAAATAAAACAAAACACATTCTAGATTAAACCTTGAGTAACCTCAGTGAAGCAGACCACTAATAAATAGTCAACATCATCTTTTTATGTTTCTTCTCAGCTTTGTTTGCTATAACAAATGTATTTAAAACACATCATTAAAGCAGCGAGAGAAACACTAATGTTAGTATCAAGGGTCAAGAGACCAACTAAAGCAAACACTGATCACCATAATGGTAACGTCAAAGAAACCATAACACAACCTCTGTTAATTCTCAATAAGAGCTTCTGTAGACGTCTGACAGAAATAAAGTCAGTGTGGTTAGTAATGTGAAGCTGGTAATGCTGTTTGTGGAGTTGTTTAATCATCCTCTGCTGAGATCTTCAGAGATTTAATGTCTTCTTTTATCTTCAGTTGATGAAATCAACCTTTTTCTGTTCATGTTTTTCTTTCCTTCAGTGATATCAGCAGGTGTTCATCAGTGTGTGAATTCACTCTGTCTAGTGGTCTATATCAGTACACTAGTGTAGGGAATAGTGAATGAGGGTATAGGGTGTGATTTTGAGCACAGCCTCTGTGTGTCGACTTGAGTGCTGTTAATTCACTGTATATTCCGTTGGCCTTTTTTCTAAAAATGAAAACATTACCCAGATTGCATTGTTTTCTACGGTATATTACTGTTTTATTGGAAAACAGCATGTTACTGTCAAAATTTGACCGTTATTTTACAGCATTTTTTACAGTGTATATTGACATCCTCTCAAGCCTTGATACCGACTCCTTTCTAATGGCCCTCAGGCGTTTTATAGCCCGACGTGGGAGACCTTTGGAAATTTTATCTGATCAGGGTACCAATTTTAAAGGAGGAAAGGGAGCTGCATCAGACATTCGCTGGACTAGTTCCAGAGCTTCAGGAACAGCTTGCCAGTCAGCAGATTATCTTCCGCTTCAACCCACCTTATGCCCCACATTTCGGTGGGTGTTGGGAAAGGGAGATCCGTTCCCTGAAACAAGCTCTACAGGTCACTCTGGGAACTCAGCCAATACCAGAGGAAACTCTTCTCACTACACTCGTTGAGATCGAAGGGATTTTAAATTCTAAACCCTTAGGGTATACCTCCTCTAATGCTGCTGACCCAGATCCTATTACTCCTAATTCGCTCCTCATGGGGCGGCCCGATTCTTCCCTTCCTCAAGTGATATTTCCTCAAAGTGAACTATTGAGTCGACGTCGATGGCGTCATAGCCAAGTCCTAGCGGATCACTTTTGGAAGCGATTTATCAAGTTTTATCTGCCTGGTCTTCAGATTCGTAGCAAATGGCAACTAGAGTCGCCCGATATCAAGGTGGGAACTAAAGTTATGATTGTGGACCCTCAATTCCCCAGGGCCATGTGGCCCATTGGTCAGATCTCTCAAGTATTCCCTGGGGTGGATAATAGAATCAGAACTGTTGAAGTGAGAATTAAGGACAAGTTTTATGTGCGACCTGTGGCTAAGGTTATACAGCTACCTGAGATTCCAGACTAAAATTGGACTTTGACCTTTTAATGGACAGATTTCCCAGCTAGAATTTTAGAACATTACTACATTGTTCTATAAATGTTTTCAGCGGATAGTTTTATTTTTGTTCCCAGAATGTTCTTTTAAAAGTTAGGATAACATTCTTTAAAAACATTCTAAAAATGTTTAGTGGTAACATTCTAATAACATACCCACTAAGCAAAGTTTCAACGTCTTTGACCTAGAGGCGACGTTGAAAAGACGTCCACTGAGGAGCCAGAATAAGCGTTTTTATGGCGTCTGTTTTGGGCGTGATCTGCACGTCTGATATAGATGTTCATGGAACCTCAAGGTGAAACAGTTCAAATGTGCTCATTGTGGACATATATTCCTTTTGTAATTGCAAATCAACTCACAGACAGTGTGTGTTTGTCCAAAATCTTGAAAATAAAAGAAACTTAGCTCACACCTTTAGACACTTTAGGCAACTTAGCATCTGTAATTCACACATCTTTGGATCGTGAGAGAAACCAGACCTGAAGGAAAGACTCTCTGGCACAGGACTCAATCCAGGATCTTCTTGCTGTGAGGAGCCAGTGTTTCCCACTCATACACTGGTGCTGCCCTTAATCACAGATATAAGAGACACTTTGACTATTTCTGTCAGACGTCTACAGAAAATGAACAGAGGTTTAGATGTTGATGATTTATGGTTCATTTGAAGTCACCATTGTGGTGGGAAGCGTTTGCTTTAGTTGGGCTCTTGGTCCCTGTAGTTGTGTTAGCTTTTCTTTGGCTGCTTTAACTGTGTCTGTGAAACACAATAGTTGAGGCTGAGCAAGCAAAGATAAAGTGACATCAGGTGTTGTCAGCTCCTAGTTGATGAAACTAAATCATCACAAAGTGAGCATTTAATTTTTTTATTTTTTGGCTAGTTGTTTTCAATTGTAATTTGTTATAGCTACTACACCTTTGTGAAACTGCAGAATTGGCACCAATAGCATTTAATTGATCAATTATCCTGAAGAAAAAAGTATGCACACCCAACATTTGAGCAAATGTTTCACAAGTCACACACACATCAACATTTGGCCAATGATTCACAACAACGGTGACAAGTTTCATGTGGCAATGCATGATGGGTGGCTTCATAGTGCAAAACTCATGCTTGATTCCCAAGCTTTTTGATTTGATTGTCACCGTTGTTGTGAAGCATAGGTGTTATCTTGATGTCGGTGTGTGACTTTGTGAAATATTTGCTCAAAATGTTGGGTGCATTTTTTTTTTTTGGTCATCCTTCCAGATAATTGATCCTTTTAATCTTATTGGCGCAAATACCACAGTATCACAAGGTTATTGTGGATATATAAAATTACTTTTGTACCAAACAAGAACACAAACACAACATCAAATGCTCGCTTTGTGATGATTTAGTGATCATCAACGAGGAGCTGACAACACCTGATGTCACTTTATCTTTGCTTGCTCAGCCACAACTATTGTGTTTCACAGACACAGTTACAGCAGCCAAAGAAAAGCTAACAAAACTACAGGGACCAAGAGTCCAACTAATGCAAGCGCTTCCCACCACAATGGTGACTTCAAATGAACCATAAATCATCAACATCTAAACCTCTGTTCATTTTCTGTAGACGTCAGACGTCTGTAGAAATAGTCAAAGTGTCTATTATATCTGTGATTAAGGGCGGCACCAGTGTATGAGTGGGAAACACTGGCTCCTCACAGCAAGAAGATCCTGGATTGAGTCCTGAGCCAGAGACTTTCCTTCAGGTCTGGTTTCTCTCACGATCCAAAGATGTGTGAATTACAGATGCTAAGTTGCCTAAAGTGTCTAAAGGTGTGAGCTAAGTTTCTTTTATTTTCAAGATTTTGGACAAACACACACTGTCTGTGAGTTGATTTGCAATTACAAAAGGAATATATGTCCACAATGAGCACATTTGAACTGTTTAACCTTGAGGTTCCATGAACATCTATATCGGACGTGCAGATCACGTCCAAAACAGACGTCATAAAAACTTTAATTCTGGGTCCTCAGTGGACGTCTTTTCAACGTTCGCCTCTAGGGTCAAAGACGTTGAAACTTTGCTTAGTGGGTATGTTATTAGAATGTTACCACTAAACATTTTTAGAATGTTTTTAAAGAATGTTATCCTAACTTTTAAAAAGAACATTCTGGGAACAAAAATAAAACTACCCGCTGAAAACATTTATAGAACAACGTAGGTAATGTTCTCAGAACATTCTTATAACAAAAAATTCTAGCTGGGTTCCTCATTCTTTGGAAATCTGGGGGCGGCTGTGAAAAAGGCCCATTGGGACTTGTATTTTGAAGTATCTGTCAGTGGAACTTTCTCTGGTAACCAGTCAGGGCACGCGTGTCAAGGCAGCAATGCAAAGACACTATGCTCCGCCCATCTCCAGCAGGTGGCTTTGATTAGGGCTAGTGAATAGCTCAGCATGGTGAGATGTATCAAACAGACTCTGTGTTTGCTTCACCTTTGATGTGTGCGTATATGGTACGAGAAGTAAGTTGATTTATGGACTTCAGCTTATGTTATCTGTTTGATTTATGTTTGGTTGATTTGCCTTGTTTAATGAATGAATTATTAATTTGCTCATGTATTCACATGATGTTGCTTTGAGTGTTTCTGTTATCTCTCTAAGTTTATCTAGTTATTTGATTGTTTCTGTTACGTTATATTGATTATTTATGGTATGCTTTGTTCTAGACCACACATACTAACATATATGGAAGCAAAATGTACTGATTCGTGCAATGTGCTGGAAATAAAGAACAAAGAACTTAAGAACCTATTGCTTCTTCATGTCTCTAACCGGACATCTGTGGTGAACTAGTCCCCAACTGGCAACCCCCAGACTGAGTGAAATACAACACTTTTCTTTAATCATCATTCAAATTTTTAAAGATTTTTACTGTAGCGTTATGAATTTATGGACCAAAGAATTTGACAAACGACAGTAGAGTAAGAGCCTTTGCATTAATGGCACAAGTGGCCCATTTGGAGGCGCTATATCTCGGCTGCCTTTATGGGTGCGTTCAAAGTTGCACTGGGGCATTATACCCAGTGTACCTGACTGTCACCATGCAAAATTCCAGACATTTCTACAGTAGCATTTTGAAGTTATGGATTCATGAATTTGACATACATGACAGTACAGTTAGAATAACTTGCATGATGGATTCATGAATTTGACATAGATGACAATAGTTAGAATAGCTATTGCACTGTTGGCCCGTTTGGAGGCGCTATATCTCAGCTATCTTTATGGGTGCGTTCACAGTTCTACTGGAGCATTATACCCAGTGGGCCTGACTGTCACCATCCAAAGTTCCAGACATTTTTACTGTAGCATTTTGAAGTTATGGATTCATGAATTTGACATATATGACAGTACAGTTAGAATAACTTGCATGATGGATTCATGAATTTGACATAGATGACAATAGTTAGAATAGCTATTGCACTGTTGGCCCGTTTGGAGGCGCTATATCTCAGCTATCTTTATGGATGCGTTCACAGTTCTACTGGAGCATTATACCCAGTGGGCCTGACTGTCACCATCCAAAGTTCCAGACATTTTTACTTTAGCATTTTGAAGTTATGGATCCATGAATTTGACATATATGACAATACAGTTAGAATAGCTGTTGCATTGTTGGCCCATTTGGAGGCGCTATATCTCAGCTAGCTTTATGGGTGCGTTCACAGTTCTACTGGAGCATTATACCCAGTGTGCCTGACTGTCACCATGCAAAATTCCAGACATTTTTACCGTAGAATTTTGAAGTTATGGATCCATTAATTTGACATATGACAATACAGTTAGAATAGCTATTGCATTGTTTGTCCATTTGGAGGCGCTATATCTGAGCTATCTTTATGGGTGCGTTCACAGTGCTACTGGGCCGTTATACCCAGTATGCCTGACTGTCACCATGCAAAATTCCCGACATTTTTACTGTAGCATTTTGAAGTTATGGATTCATGAATTTGATATATATGACAGTAGAGTTAGACGAGCTATTGCATTGTTGGCCCAATTGGAGGCGCTATATCTCGGCTCCTTTATGACTGTCACCATGCAAAATTTTTATGGTTTTTTTTGTGCGTGTCATTTTCCATTGTGCAAAGAATTAACGACTGGCTTTGAAGAATTTAAAATACATTTAATCCTGCTGTAAACAAATTAATTAATTAATCTGAATTGTTTTCTAATTATTATATTTTGTGTGTGTGTGTGTGTGTCAGGGTTAGGGTTAGTTAGTTATGCTATATAATGCTATATTATGACAACTTTACAAAATGTAGTACCATTTCTGTCAGCCCTTTGGAGGCGCTGTCAATTTCTATAGGAGATTATATATATATATATAATCTCCGATATATGTAGCCTACCTTCACTGTTGAGTTAGGATTTTGCCAAGATTCGTCTTGTATAATGGAACTTTTTTATTTTATTTAAAAACTTAGCTTTTTCCAGTAAGAGTTTATCCAATATACATCAACAATAAACCTATGCTCCAATTACTACTAAGTAGCTACACTGTAACTAACTATGCTTGAAGACTCGCTATGCTTGAAGACTCGAAGACAGGCCAACAAACTCAACATTAAAGCTCTTTAAACTTTAATGTTCTTTGTCAAATTCATGAATCCATAAATTAAAAACGCTAGTGTTAAAATGTTGAAAAATTTGAATGATTATAGTAAAGCACAATGGGTATAAAGCACCAATGCAACTTTGAACGCACCCATAAAGACGCCTCAAATTGGGCCAACAATACAATAGCTATTAACTGTGTTATCATTTCTGTAAAATTCATGCATCCATAACTTCAAAATGCTACAGCAAAAATATCTTGAATTTTGCATGGTGACAGTCAAGCAAACTGGGTATAATGGCCTAGTGGAACTTAGAACGCACCCATAAAGGCAGCCGAGATAAAGCGCCTCTAAATGGGCCAACAATGCAATAGCTATTCTAACTGTATTGTCATATATGTCAAATTCATGGATCCATAACTTCAAAATGCTACAGTAAAAATGTCTGGAACTTTGGATGGTGACAGTCAGGCACACTGAGTATAATGCCCCGGTAGAACTGTGAACGCACCCATAAAGGAATCCGAGATATAGCACCTCCAAATGGGCCAACAATGCAATAGCTCTTCTAACCGTACTGTCATTTATGTCAAATTCATGGATCCATAACTTCAAAATGCTACAGTAGAAATGTCTGGAATTAAAAAAAAATTAAAAGACGCGACGCTTCCGCGACGCTTCTCCGTCTTTGGTTTCTTATTCACGCTCAACTTAGGAACCGTGCGGTTTGTCTAATTTTCAAGCTTTTTAAGGGATTGTGTTGCTTTTTTGTCCATTTTCAGAATAAATTAATAATATATTAGCGAAGATTGACTGTAAAATATTAAGGCACATTCAATATAATTACAGTTTCATTTCATATGCCATCAGCTAAATTTAGGGACCATGTGGTTTTTCTCTTATTCACACGTTTGATACTATTGTGTCTATTTTCAGAAAAGAATAATAAATTATTTTAAAAGGTAATTTACACAGAAATATCAGTGAAGAAAAATCTTCAATCATTGTACTTGAATGCTTTGAATGAATTAATAAATCAATACAAGGTAAGGTAACTAGAGATTAATGCCAGCTCCAGCTTGGATCCAGCCTCTGAAGACTTCAGATGTACCAACACCAGATGACACCTACTCCTGCAAGGCCTCCAGAACATCAAATATGGATGAAATACAAAATGTATAATCATGTTATTATTGCTTTGAAATGCAAACTAATTTTGCTTAAATAGATAGATGATATTTGTCAATACTGTAATTCGTAATATCTTACAGCTGTACCCTCTGATTTAATTGATTAATTAAATTGGCTTGAAAGAGCCATTGCATTATGGTTACTGTACCATTTTTATGCTATTGATCCAATCTGACAATGCAGTTAGAAGAGAGCCATCACATTCTGGACCCATTTGGGGAAGTACAACATTTCACTGGTGCTCTATACCTATCGTGCTTGAATATCATAATTCAAATTTTCGAAAAATTGTACTGTAGCGTTATGAATTTATGGACCAACGAATTTGACAAACGACAGTACAGTAAGAGCCTTTGCATTAATGGCACAAGTGGCCCATTTGGAGGCGCTATATCTCGGCTGCCTTCACAGTTGCGTTCACAGTTCCACTGGGGCATTATACCCAGTGTACCCGACTGTCACCATGCAAAATTACAGACATTTTTACTGCAGCATTTTGAAGTTATGGATTCATGAATTTGACATGTACGTATCTACAATGACAACAACAACAACAACAACAAACGTGGAAAACCATTGAGATAAATAATTTACTTTGTTTAATGCTGAGTAAAATTTATTTTCAGTTCTTCAAAGCCAGTCGTTATTTCTTTGCACAGTGGGTGCGTAAAACATACACAACATAAAAACCATAAACATACAAATGTAAAATATACTTAAAATGTATGGGTCCATAACTTCCCAATGCTAATAAAAACATGTCTATATTTTGGCGTGGTGACAGTCATGTGCACTGCGAATACAATCTGCACCCTCTAAGGCAGCGGAGATATAGCGCCTCCAATTGGGCCAATAATGCAATTTCTCATGTAACTGTATGTCATATCTCTCAGATTAATGGGATAATAACTCAATAATGCTACAGTAAAATTGCTCATAATGTTGCATGGTGACAGTCAGGTGCACTGGGATTAAGGTCGCTGTTAAAATTTTAACGCACCCTCTAAGGCAGCGGGGATATAGCGCCTCCAATTGGGCCAATAATGCAATTTCTCATCTAACTGTATGTCATATCTCTCAGAATCATGAAATCATTACTCAATAATGCCACAGTAAAATTGCTCATAATGTTCCATGGTGACAGTAAATTTGGCACACATTTGACATAAGACACCAATGAAACTTTAACAACCCTAAATGGCTCAACAATGTGATGGCGAACTATAGGGTAACTTCAAAATGGTACAGTAACCAACAATGCAAGATTTCTTTCGATTCAATTCAATTTAATTCACATTCACTTGTATAACACTTTTCACTATACATATTTCAGAGCAGCTTTACAGAAAATGCATGTTTCTATGTTACAAAACCACAATAGTCTGTTACGAGATGATATCAGAAAGAACAGTTGTAATATAATGCATTTAAGCAAAAGTAGTGTGCATTCGAAGCAACCTGATAACATGATAATATTGCATAATGTTTCCATCCATGTTTGATGTTCTGGAGTCCTTATTCAAAGGTCTTGGGTTATCTGAAGTCTTCATTCATAACAGGCTGGATCCAAGCTGGAGATGGTAAAATGTCTAGTTACCTTGTGACACTGAAATTTATTTAAAAATGTTTTAATTATTTTGTTCAACGGATTCATTAATGCATTCAAAGGCTGACATGTGCAACAATTAAATAATGATGTAATCACTTTCATATAGCCTATCTTTGTAATTGTACAGCCATTTCACTTATATTTCAGTGCCATTTACATTTCGAAATAGTGTGTTATTCTTTTCTGAAAATATACACAATACTAGTAGCATCAAGGCACCTAAAAGGCATGGAAAAAAGCTGAAATGTTCAATAATTTAAAATTCACCTTTACTGTATGTATGTGCCTTTATATGTTTACAGTCCATTTTCAGTCAGTGTTATTTGCATTTCGTTCGTTCATTCTGAAAATAGACACAAAATTAGCATGATCCCTTAAATTGAGCCTAAATTGTCCCTAAATTGAGCGTGAATAAGAAACCAAAGACGCGGAAGCGTCGCGTCTTTTAAGGTGGACCGGATAGCGTCAATAAGAAGCTGCGAATAAGAAGCGTCGCGTCTTTTAAGGTGGACCGGATAGCGTCAATAAGAAGCTGCGAATAAGAAGCTGGATTCAGCCTCGTCATGAAATCGCATGTAACACGTTCCTAAATGTGCTTACGTGTTGTTAACGCGTACCCATGGCGACCGGTCGGGAGTCCGGTAACCGATCGTCTTCCCAACGTGTTGAAACACGTTTGTCTTTCTTACCTTAATTTAATGTTCTACACTTCGATTGTGTCCTTCGATTGTGTCCGTTATAGTCCCCATTTGATTACAGCAATTGCTGATTTATAAAGTTATGTGCAGTGTAGGCCTATTAATAAAGTTTATTACAGAGGCTATTATTAACAAAACAGGCAAGCTCTGACGGCTAATTCGGAAAAGCACGAGATATCACAAATTTTATCCATCGCTCATTAAAACCAAAGGTTCAGGAATAGATCTAAATCTAATTTCGTTTTATTTAATAGAAATATGCTGTAGCTGCGCATTTAAATGCAGCGAAAACTGCAGTCCATAGGCTATATAACTGCAGTTCTTGAAATAAATTAAAGATTAGATTTGACACACTTTGTATTAGTTTGTTATTTAGCCTAATTTGTTTGCATATTTTTAATATATTGCAACTTAATTATTAATATTGCAAGACCTTGAAAAAGATTCTTCACCTTAAAAAGAAGGTGGGGCTGGTTTACTTATTTTGAGGTCTGATACAAATATGATAATATACAAAAAATATGTATTTCAAGGCTTGTTTGAACTGTTATTTATTAAAAGATGGCTATTTCTGTTTCGCAAACATCAAATAATAATGAAAGTATTGGAATAAAAGTTTTTATTATTATTATTATTATTATTATTATTATTTTAGAATATAATTTAGGCTTCAAACATTCAGCCATTACAGTCTCTGAATAAAGATCAAATACTTACAAATAACAACATAAAAAATAAGTATGAAATTAATAAATACATTCAAAAAATTGAATAAAAGTTTATGGTCGGAAATATAAACACAGAAGTTGGCTATGATCAAAATGAGTAAATGACCCTTGAAAGTAATGTTAAGCTTTAAATAAAGATTCTATTAAAATTTTATTCCACTAGGTGTTGACCAGTGACTGATAAAAAGTATTTGATGTAGCCTATCATTATTTCATTAATTCAAGAGATCCCTCCAAAAACTCAGGATAACGAAGGACTCTGGTCTTTATTCATTAATGAAATACATTTTTAAATAGACACCATTTATAGTAGAACCTCAAGTAAATTAGGCCTACGTGTTTTGTTTAGATGTCTAATGTTTTGTTTTCAGAATCATTGGATTACAGTGAAAAAAATCCCTATTATCCAGAAAGAAAAAAAAAAGTATCTTAAAATATTTTCTAAAATATCTGGCATCTAGACTATACTATTATTACTGTTTCGAATATTAAACTGTACGATCTTACAGACTAGGATGAAGTCTTTATGTACATTAACAAGGATGTGGCATCCCACATTATAATGCATTCTAACCATATTCTGCAAACCACTTTATGCCCCTAGCACAGTATTCAATGATAATAATACAAGATGAGAAAAGGAGAGACAGTGGAAATGTTAGATCCAGTGTTGAGTTGACATGACCCCACAATATTCATATCAGAGTTCATTTTTAATTTCCAAAAACATCAACAGCTTATGTTAACTCATTGTCTTACTAGCCCATGAGTCAGTGGAGTCAGCAGAGGAAATATCAGAAAGGAGACAAAATCATGGTAAAAATTAACATTGTGTTTATTGAATAATCTTAATCTTACTCAATGAATAGTCAATGACAACATGGTTCCATGACATTGAAGACTTAGAAAATAAAACTCATTATCTTCTAACTTTTAACTCTCTTAACAATAACACACAATATAAAATTAATCTGTTTGACAAATAATAATAAAATAAATAAATAAAAAACAAGCAAATGATTACATAAAATGATAAAGCTTAGCCTACATATAAATGAAATATGAAGAAAAAAAACATTAGTTAACAGTAGCTTACTATTATATGTAGCCTACAGTTAAAATAGGTTAGTCTGGTGTTTGAAAGTTTAAAACATTAGCTCCTTCTAGCTTTTTTAGTTCATCACTCAGAAAGACAGAATAGCCTACAACATATTTAAAGGCTTGTTCAGGGAAGTACTGCAGGATGCAGGAAATGGTCGAGTTATTCTTTAAGGTATACAATTCACCCTATCTCTGTATTTAGTGCCTGCAATGTCAATTTATAGTCTTTACACATCAGCTTGGATAAGTATCCAAGGTTACATGGTAAAAAAAAACATAATTCCAAGACCTTGACGGGTCACCCGCTCAGTCAGATGTTCACAGAACAAGACGTTTGGATAGACGTTCGATCGGTCGATCGGTCTTTCGGATGTTTAATTTTGGCCCGGAGTGCGCGCCATACGGATGTTTAATTTTGGACCGGAGTGCGCGCCATACGGATGTTTAATTTTGGCCCGGAGTGCGCGCCATATAAAGGACCCCACGGAACGCCATATTCGAAACATCTGCCCTTCGAGATCTCGACACAGCATCGAAACGTCCGTTTCGCGTGAGCCATCCCTATAAGAAGCTAAAGACGCGGAAGCGTTGCGTCTTTTAAGGTGGACCGGGTAGCGTCAATAAGAAGCTGCTAATACAGCCTCGTCATTGACGAGATATGTGCATTTGCATTGTATACAGAACTTGTACATTGAAGAGACAAATGCTTTTGCATTACATACAAGATCTCTGTGAGATTTAAGAGATTATTATTGTTGGAAAAAAAACAAAAAACAAAAAAAAACACTCTTACCAGAATAGTTATATTAAGCTTGTGTGTATTTCAGTTAAAGCTGTTTAAGTTATAAAGCCATGTCATGAATACCTTCTTTTAAGTTTCATCATTTGACCACTAGGTGGAGCTCTAAGCTTGCTTCGGTGATTTCTGGTTGTTTTATAGAAGCGTGGTAGCCTACATGTTGTTGAACACGCAGTAAAGTATGAGGCATTTTTTGTTCTGTGCGTTTTTCGCAAGAAACAACTGCTCTGAGTCTTTATTAAAACCAACAATTATGAAGGTAAATTGATGCCATAAAGAATCGCATGCGCATGGTAAGATTTATGAAAGTGTCCACAAGATTGCAAGTGTAAATACAATTTGTTTGCAGAAGAGAAGCTTAAAGGTGTAAATCGTCTTTCAAGTGTAAGAAAAAAAATATTTGCAGCATTTTACTGTTATTCATAAGCACTGCGAGTAGGGCACCAAGTGCTGAGGGGGGCACCACAAGAAAATTCTCAGCGGCAGTACTGTTAAGTAAGTGTAATTCATGTAGGCTACTGTGAAACTAAAGGTTCATGTTAATGCAAAATAAATATGATTTGTATTCTTTTGACTTCCATTTTTCTGTGCTTACCCTTTTGACATGTTTCTTTTGTCAAAATACGGCCAAAAGCATTGCATGCCTGTGAACATCGATTTGCAAGCGAAAACAATAGAGTCAGGAACTGCAAAATAGATTGACCATGTAAAACCAACCTTTCTGTAAAAACAAAACAAAACTGTTGAATATGTCTAAATGACTTGTGTACGTGGGCAAAAAAAACTCCCGAAATAAATCGATTTGTACAGTTCCGTCTTTCTTTTAGCTGCACTTATAGTTTTGGCATGATTCTGTCATTGACTGAGTTTTGCAAGCGAGGAAGAAGGTGGGTCCACCTTCTTCTGGAGCTAATCAAATGAGCTGCTCGCTGACTCTCGATTTACTCTTATCTGATTGGTTCAAGAAACACCCCAGACGTCAGAACACATCGTTATCTTCATTTGGCTCAGCAGTGTTCTCGCTGCCAAAATTTTGGTTTTAATGCACACATACATGTTGATAAATAAATAAATATATAGATAAATAAATAAAGCACAATTGCTTAATAAGCTGTGCACCATTAGGTTTAAGGCTTAATGTTTTCATCCTGAATTCTGAGCTGGTGTGTTAAGAAAGAAAATATATGTGGATTCAGTGCATGTATCCTTATCATCATCATCATCATCATCATCATCATCATCATCATCATCATCATCATCATCCTCCTCCTCCTCCTCCTCCTGCCATGATATTAGTTTGTAATCTTGATGCTACTAAAAGTAGACCTAGTCTCTGCACTACTGCATGCATAATTGTACATTTCTACTGATCAGGGGAGATCCCAGAATTATTATTATTAGTATGTTACTAAATTTAGTTCATAATAATAATATTGTTTCCTTTAAAATGATACACCATTTATCATCTGTAACACCATCGTTTAACCTCTAGATGGCTGTATATCCCTATATATAAACATATCAATATGGCTGTGTATTCCCTGTTTGCTGGGTTTTGATTCAGACATAATTAGTTTGCATTTGATTTGGATATGTATATTTAGACATTATGAAAGACTACTCTTTGTAAAAGTTGAGTTTTTATATTGATTTGAAGTATCAGTTTTGTATTAGCATACCGTCAAATCTGGACAAAGATAAAGCATTTTGTTAGTAGCTATAATAAATCAGTCACACTAATCAGAATCAATATTGACAGTACAACAAGGACGATATTTCAAAATATATAATTGAGTGTTAAATACCATGAAATGTGGTCTGAAAAAGTCTTAATCAGAATGGTATTGTTATATGGGTGTTAAAGAATGGGTATTATATATATGTTTAATAAGTTTACAGTGGCAGAGAAGAATCGTGTTACAATACAAAATACAATGCAAGAAAATATGAGTTGGGTAGTTGAGTCCTATCGGAATGCACTCAATGCTTACGTGTTTCCGGTAGACTCTCAGACAGCGACCCCACTTCCGTATAGCGCTGTGTGTACTAGCGGCAGAGCTCTTTCCTGATGTATATTGCGCACAAAAGTAATTCTGCAAGTATTTTCTAGATAAGTATCGTTATAAATATAAACATATAAAATATATAATGCAAGTTATTATACAATTTAGTTATTGCTTGCTGAAAGTTTACATATTAACGGTGGAAGACGGTAGTTTTGTCTTACTTTACTGTATCGTTACTGGAAAGGGGCTAATATCTACTTCGTTTAAGCACAACGACCTTAAAATATTTAGAGTAAACACTAGTGACAGACTGCATTTATCCCCGCAGGTTTGATATCTTTGCTATTCCTTAGTGCATTGATACTCTTCACAACAAAACAAATAACAGCACAATATTAAATAAAATAATATTTAGAGGAGAAATTGTGGATGGAATATTTGCATTTATTTGTACATTTGTCGATAATGCAAACATTTACACATAAATCACTTTATTTGCACTGCAATGTAAACAAATCATTTTGATACTTAAACTGCAATGTAAATATAAATCACTTTATCTGCACTGCTGTAAAGTGTTAAACATGTCCTGTACAACATTGTTTAGATTTCTTATATTATTTGTATACATTAAAAAAACTACTATGGACAAAAAAGCAGACAGATGAGTCAAGGCTGTAAGTAACCAACAATTTGCAGTGGTGGGGCATCTTGATGGTGAATAATGTTGTGGTTTGATGCTGCTGGTATGACACAACACTTCCAGGGTCCGTTCTTCATACGTCGCTAACTCAGTTAGCTAAATTTGATTGTTGACGATTTGGCATGATCTTGGATTGTTTAATTCTTCGACGCTCATCCTCGGGTCTATTGCACAAAACTAGGGTAAGGGATTAAGCCGGGATATCTTGGTGATCCTGGCTCAATTTACCGCTAATATACAGTTATCTTTCGTTATCGTTCTTGATGTGAGTGTGCCTTCAGGGTAAGTTTACAAGACAGCGGTCTACTAAATTTTGCATACAGATGACAAGATCATAAAGATATCCCATTTAATTCCTTGTCCTAGTTTTGTGCAATAGGCCCCTGGACTTGCTGTCAAAGAAACAGGTCTGTAAACTTACAGGTTTGGGAGCATCTTATTTAATGTAAACAGAATTAGAGTGGATTTTGAGGTGATAATTAAAATCTGTCCCAGCCACTGCTACTTTAGTCAAGTCAAGTCAAGTCAACTTTATTTATATAGCGCTTTTAACAATGCAGATTGTTTCAAAGCAGCTTCACAGTGTTAAACAGAAAAATAATGCAACAGAATATATTTCGATTATCATACAGTAACAATGTGGGCTTTAGATCAAGTAATTAGATCAGTAATTTGGTCTATATGGTTAATTTAGTTTAATAATTAGATTTATTTTGAAATATATTTGAAAAATAGTTTTTCCCCAACTGAGCAAGCCAAGCCAGAGGCGACAGTGGCAATGAAACCAAAACCCCATCAGGAGACCTAATGGAGAAAAATAAACCTTGGGAGAAACCAGGCTCAGTCGGGGTGCCAGTTCTCCTCTGGCCAATTAACAAACAGCGTATTATTATTATTCTGGCAATTTTAAAGGTCAGAGGTCATAATAGATCTGAATATTCGAAAGATCTGAAGCAACACGCCGGAGACGGGTTTATTGAGGATGATTTAATGATTAAATAATTATTAAAAATAAATATTTTGAAATATCGGTGTCATTACGCTGAAGATTTTATTGAGGATACCGTATTGATTAAACAATTACTAAAGTGTAATATTCGAAAGATTGGCGGCAACACGCTGGAGACGGGTTGTTTTGAGGATGACATATTGATTTAAAGAATTCTATTCAAACAATCACGCCGTCATCACGCCGGAGACAGGTTTATTGAGGATGCCGTGTCGATGAGGCAGCTTAAGGGGGAGTCTAAATGACACGGTCTTCTGAATTAAGTTGCAGGAAATTACTGATCATCCAATTTTTTATATCATCTATACATTCTCTTAATCTTGTGAATTGGTTAGTTTCTTCAGGGTGTGAAGAAATATAGAGCTGAATATCATCAGCATAACAATGAAATCTAACGCAATGCTTCCTAATAATATCTCTCAGTGGTAGCATGTACAGGGTGAAGAGCAATGGCCCTAGCACTGAGCCCTGTGGTACTCCATACTGAACTTGGGATGGGTGTGACATCTCTTCATTTACTGCTACAAATTGATAACGGTCAGATAGGTATGATTTAAACCATGCCAATGCAGGTCCACTAATGCCTACATAATTTTCGAGTCTATTCAAAAGAATGTTGTGGTCGATAGTGTTGAATGCAGCGCTAAGATCGAGTAACACTAACGAGATACAACCACGATCGGATGATAAGAGTAAATCATTTGTAACTCTGATGAGAGCAGTCTCAGTACTATGTAGCCACAATGAGGATGTCTGTTCATCTGGCAGACGGCCAGATGTCTCGCACCTCTCATGAAGCGCGTTATCAGATCACGATAAGGCGATTGATGCTATTAAGGGCGCTGCAATGTCTGGAAGAACACTCTTTTGATCACCCTGGGGAGATAACAGCCAGGCTCCGGAGTGACTTTTATTGCCAAATGGCCCTATCGCGAACTCTCACACCTCACACTCACACCTAGCAAGACACAAATGAAATGTTCACCAAGCTCATGGAAGAATAGATGGTTAAAAGCCCCCTAAAAACTTAATAAATGTATACTTTGCTGTCTGAATGTCTGTATAGGTGTCTGTAATAATTAGGAGGGTTATATGAATGTTAACTCAATTGTTTAGGACAATGGACAGTGGAAAACCTGGACTTGTGTGTTTTCCACCCTGCAGACCAGTGGTTCATGGTGTCTCTAGAACCGAGAGAACTCCATCGTACCGAATCTGGTAAAATAATTTAAAGGACATGCATTATTACAAAGATGCCAGCTTTGTAAAGAAAAATGCATGAATCTGTCTGCCCCGGATAGTAGCCAGGGGGAGGAACTCAGCCGAACAAAGAACTTAGTTTCGCGCCGAAAACGCTCAGATCGATTGGACCATCCAGAAAATGGGTGTCGCTCTCTTATCGATAAGTGCCAATGCAACCCGCATTCCTTTGCCTTTGCGAGTGCATTGCATTTGCAATCCGCCACCTTCTTTCCAGCCTTCTTCAGAGAGGAGGATACAGCACGCTTCAGCACTTCCAAGAGAACCGGCCGCATCCAGCTAAACTTCTTCGCAAACCGAGAGCCAATACCAACCGACTTCAAAAGGAACCACGGAACGTGCGAGACATTTGAACTCAGAATACACGCGAGAAGCCAAAACCAAAGCAAGTATTCTTATTTCTACAATCCAAGCTGCTGTTGAAAAGTCGTGTTACATCCGTTTTGGGACGAGATTAACTCATTGAGGGCTCTTTGTAACGAACTGAAGTGAACACTGTTATCCACTCTCTCTCTCTCTCTCTCTCCTTTATTTTGTTTTCTTTTATTCTTTTCGTTTAGGTACAATTTTAGTTTAATTTCCTTT
Source organism: Gobiocypris rarus (assembly GCA_023029165.1). Taxonomy (NCBI): domain Eukaryota; kingdom Metazoa; phylum Chordata; class Actinopteri; order Cypriniformes; family Gobionidae; genus Gobiocypris; species Gobiocypris rarus. Next base: position 15,248,166 of record CM040911.1, on the reverse strand, counting down.
CTATATTTCTACTCTCTTGATGCATATTTAGTATGTACTTTCTGTGTTAATTGTAGTGTTATCTTTAGTCGGTGTTATTAAACTTCCAAAAGATATTTTTGAGTTGAAGCTGTTATTCTTCTACATACACGAAGTCAATGAAACTTACAAAATCTTGAACGTTACCTAATGCTGCCTAGTGCTATGATTTTAGTAACATAACTGTACGAACATACGAAATATTAATTTGTCCTGATCAGTAAAGTTAATGCTTCTTATGCTCTCGTAAAGCAGTAATCCCTTATTGAGAATTGATTTGAAAGTCTATAACTAATTTGCAGGACAAACTTAGTAAGATAACTTCAAGCAATTCCTTAAAGGTTACTTGTATTTAATTAAACATTTTCCTTATTGGAAAATTTTAATAAACGTAATGAACAACTAGCAAATTATATTCATAAACTCATGAATATTAAATCCCTTTTGAGTTAATTATTCCCCGATATATCAGACTCATAGTCGATATTGTAACCAAGTTTATTTGGTGGAGAATTATAAGGCAAGTTTCAAACGTTTGTGTATGTGTGAACAATATCCATATTCTGTTCATTGTGTATTTTTGGGAGTATTAATAACACGCACGCGCGTTTTTGAATTGTGAGGTACCGCGAAAAGCGACCCAAGCATAAACATGTTGGGATAGCCGGCCTATATTAATGACAGTATAGACGGCACGTAAATCCAAGCATAAACAGATGCTAAAACATGTTGGGGTAGCCGGCCTATATTAATGACAGTATAGACGGCACGCAAATCCAATATTGAAACAGAAAACCACGAAATCTCTGCAGCCGTAGGCGCAATATTGTTTCGTCCGCTTGATTTCCAAACAAATGTATTGAAGAATCAACACGAGGTATTGACCCAAGCGAGACTCCTTGAGTCAATAATAGGCTTAATAATAATATTATATCGTTAAGATAAATGATAACTCCTGGTTTAAGTTTGGCTTAGCTAACCAAAATCTGAGACCTAAAACATTTGAATCAAAAATTGCTGAAAACCGTCAGCCAGTTTGATAAATGTCTATTGGAGTTCTTCTTGTAAATGTGTGATAGACAGACGGAAAATTCCTGTATTCACCGTTTTTGTTTCCCGTGCCTGTACAGCACTGAGAGAAACCCCCGTGTTTTTAAGAAGTAATTGTGAGTTTCGCAACGCCGCGTGTGAACGCCAGAGGGCGACTCTAAAACCAGATAGCGCCATCTGGTGGATAATTTCTGCCTAACTAACCCTAGTCTAGGGCGGACGCAACAGCGCCATCGCGTGGATAAATTCGGATAGTGTCACTCTCCGCTATTTGATTCCGCCTTAACAAAGTAAGTTTGAGCCTATAAATTGTTTATTGATTACTGTTGTGCACAGTTTCATTTATACAATTTTTGTTGTTGTTGTTGTTTCCTAGCAACAACCAAGTCTCCTTTCTCGCTGATTAAACACCCTTATTCGAATTTGAAGTTTAAAAAGAAAAACACTTTTCTCTAACTCAAAGTGAAATTAGGTTTAAGTCACAGACAGTCCACTTGGAAGGAAGGACGCCACCTTGTGGCTGTACCCTGCTAAGTCAGCGCACCACTAACTCCCTATTTCCTTTCTGATTAATTCTTTTATTTTGATACTCTCACTTATCGATTAATCGTTATAGGATAGTATTTTTATTGCTTCCTTTTATTTGATTTTTCCTTACAGGCTTAGTTAAATTTCATTTAAACTTGCTTCGAAGGTGATAATTTTTATTTTATTTTTTATTTTTTTAAATTTTTCCTGCAAAAGTTCTTCTTTTCCCCTCCCATTGGGGTTAAGCTAATTCTGGTAATTACAAACAGTATCAAAAGTGCTTTTGTTTTATCATTATTTGACAGAAACCTTTGCCTTTTTCTAAATTGCTCTTGATATTGTAATTTTCCACTTCCTTTTCGCCTACAATCATAAATCCTTTGATCCGGTTAACAGGAGAGTTTTAATTCATTTTGATTCCACCTGTTTACCCTCTTTGTGTATTTAGTGTAGGGCTCACAAGCATCTATGGTGAGTTGAGAATCGTCTCAAACTGGTCTCCACCAGCGGGGTTGCCCGACTAACGTGACCGACACCGGCTGTGTGTGAATCTCGGTTTCTTTTATCTCTGTCCGCCGTTGCGGCCCGCAGTGGCGACATCAGCAATTTGACACTCCAAAGAAGTCAACCAGCCCAGCACGCACGCAAGGCAATTTCTGGAACTAGTACCTAAACCGGGGCCTAATAGGGGGCCACTCTTGAAAGAGAGGGTTCTAGGGAACGTACCAATTTTGCTGTGCGGACTGGCGGTTGATGGATTGGTGTTGTCAGGTTGTGTTTAAAGTCATAAGCTGTTTAAATGGGGGTAAGGCGACAGAGTAACGAAGGACCGAGGACACGGCAGTTGGGTGTTTGGAAACGTCTGGAAGGCCGACCACACCTCTGGGTTTTCCACCTGAGCGACCTCAATTCACCCCGGATGAGCTAAATGGGATAAAACCCATAGTATAAGCCGAATTTTAATATATCCTGAGCATTTGGCCCATTAATTTTTTTCTCTTGTTCTCTAAGCCGTACCTTTTTCCTAAGTCTCCTACCCTGGTATCCACCGTGCGTAGGCCCTATCAGAAACTCTTACAAAAAGTAACAGGCTTAGCCCTTTAGGTTTCTCTAACACCTCTAGCGCTCACGCTTACTTTCCATGCATTACAGACCAATTCATTTTGTGTTTGTCCCCACTGTGCTATTTCCTATCCTCACTGTTGGACTGTCATAATTGTGTTTCTTTCTGTTCACCAAGAGACCCCAAGGAGAACTTAGTAATTAAGTGACGACCGAGCAGCGGGTCACCAACTGTCTACATCAGTTAGCCAAAATTCCTATCGACGGCATAGCCCGTACGATAGCTCGTTAGCGTTAAAACAAGCTTGCATTGGCCTCTGTGTGTGCTGTGTTTCTCTCGTCCACAGTGAGCCGGCATGTCCCGTTCATCCAGTCCTGCCGTCCCGTGCCGTCGACATGGCTGGGAGCGCTAACGGCCACCAGTCAAGGGAATCTGGGGCAGCTGAGCCAGGAGCAACTGGACACCGAGCTAGACCAGCTAATGACACACGATCCAACGCAGAGCTACTCTAACAAAGAGGTGGCCAAGATCCTCGGAAGCCTCGCCCACGTCCTCATCGCTCAGGCACGTTTAAGCGAAGGGAGCTACGCCAATCTGGAACAGGATGCAGCAACGTTGAAACTTCAAGCCAAAAAGGCCCGGAGAGACCAAGCCCTCACCCAGCTTCGTCTAGATCAGCTTCTACAATCAGAGAAAGATGATGAAACGGACAAAGAACAAGGAAAGGAAGTAGAAAGACTTCAAAAGGCCCTGGAGGAGCTCCGTCTCGACGCCGACCGACGAGTACAATCAGAGAAAGACGCCAAGAGAGAACTCGACGAACAGCTTCGGCGTGGCGAATCCCTCCTGGAGAGAGCCAATGATGAACTTAAAGACAGAGACGTTAGAGCCAAAGCCTATGCAAAACATTTGCAGTCGGCACAAGCCGAGATTGATGAGCTCATCCAGCAAAGACACAAGCTCAAAGATGAACTTGACATGGTGCAAAGAGAACTAAGACTATAAAGTGCAACGTGACCGGAAGGAGGAAACACACAACACAGAGTTTCCCCTGACCAGTTACTCCGCACCTTTTTGCCAAGAAGCAAGAGCTACGAGGGGGGGGTGACAGCCCACCATTCAAAATGTCACTCGCCAGTCTCCACGAATCCCCGTCTGGAGCAGAGGAAAGGAAGCCCTTCCAGGAAGTCAAGGTCAACAGCCACGGAGCTTCAAAGAACCTTGACAAGCTGGCCAGAAATATTCCTACCTTCAGCCCAGAGGACACGACGTCCACGCATACTTAAAAGACATAGACTTTTATCTGCAAACTGTCGCTCACGCGAACAACTGGGAGAGACTGTACCTACTCAGGGCCACGTCTAACCGTGACGTATGGAGCTTTCTGGATCGACAACCAGAGACCGTCAAAGCGGACTACTGGCATCTACGACAAGCTCTAATTCGTGAGTACTCTGACCCTGAGTCAGACCAGGGGCTCATCACTGCCATGGACCTCAAGCAAGCCCGACTTGAGACCCCACAGAACTATTATAACCGACTGCGACGTGCTTACTTTGGGGCACGTAACGACCCAGGCATGGAGGAAGACATCAACTTCAGAACTCTGTTCCTCCGAAACCTGCACCCGACCATCAGTCACCACCTGGGGGTGCTGGCGTGCCCGCGCAGTATGGATACGCAGCAGTTGAGAGACTTAGCTCACAAAGCTTACGTCAAACAGAAAACCATTTCTGAAAAGACTGTAAGACAGCCCACCATTTGCCCTGTCTCTGAGCACCACCCAGAGCTAACCCTAGAGGGCGCCGAACAGAACCACACTTACAGACCCGTCAACAGAGAGTCTAAACCACTCCAAGCCAGCAGAGGGCAGCGTGGTCATGGTGGCGGCTGTCCACGGCACCAGAGCGATCGCTCTGAAGGATCCTGGGACCCGCCTCATCCCTTCCACAACCAAAAGGGGGTGAGCACCTGGGAAGCCGGCCGGCAACCCAGACGGAGCCGAAATGAACCTCCGAGACCACCCAGCCCAGAAAGCCAGCAAAGGGGCCACTCGACGTGATAATGGTAAGCTCAGACCTGAGCCCACATCCAACAAAGAAAGTGCAGCCGCTTCTGAAGTTGCAGAGCTCTTAAAAACACTGAAAGAGTTTCTCCAAAAGAAACCTCACAAGGAAGACAAGAAGGATGGGCCAGATAAAGCATGACTAAATCTGAAATCAACCTTCCCGACCCTCCTGCAACTGCATTAAGAACCCTGAACACTGTTCCTCAACCACAGACTATTGAACTGACTGTTGCACCCCCACACGTCAGCAGCACACACTCACTACAGCTGACAGCAACAGCCCCTGACCAAAACAGCATCATGTGTCACCCCAAGATACCAGAAAGCGCTGTTTTGACTATTTGCACTCACAATGAGACACCAGAGATATATCCCGACGGCTTAACAAGCAACACACAGGTCCCCACACCAAGACTCCTGGGAAACCTGATTGAGAAGGGAATGGCTCGAAAACTCTATCTAACCATTACCATGGAAAGGGAAGTTAAGCTCGAATCCCTCGTTGACACTGGCTCCGACCTCACGCTGATATCCGCCCGACTGTTTGAAAAACTCAGATTTGAAGCACAGAGACAAAATCGCACTCTTAACCTTCAAACTTGCAAGCTAAATGTGCAGTCGTATAGCCAAAACGACATCCAGCTCAAGCACATAACTCCCATTCACCTGACGATTGGACCTATGAGCCTTGTGCACCCCGTCTATGTCTCCCCGATGAACACTTATCCGTTTCTCATCGGAAAAGACCTGCTGGACTGCTTCGAACCCTTACTGGACTTCAAACAGCTGAAATTTTGGGCTCAAGTGCGCGACCCTCTGCCCCTTCAGACGCACACATCGTCTGAGCAAGACTGTCAAGTCACCGAGGTCACGGAAACTCCCACAGAGCCAGACTGCCAGGTCACAAAGGTCACAGGACCTCCTGCAGCACACTGTGAAAACACAGCCTCAGCCACGAAGCCAAGTTCAAGTTCGCTACATGAATGACCTACAGCTGAATGATATCACCACAACGAACAGTATTCTCGCACTATGGGCCGATAACTCAGCCATTAGTCTCTCACTGTTCAAGTCAATCAGTGAAAATGCACCACACACTCCTTACGCCAGCAAGCGCACCCGTTTCCCTTTTAACTCATACCCCTCCTCTATGGTTTCTGCCAGAGGAATCTGTGCGCTGCGCTTGACATGGAACCACCGGTGCCTTACCCATTATTTCCTGGTCCAGCCGGACCCGCCCCATGATGTTTACATCGGAGCAGACATTCTGATTCGCCTCCGGGCTCATGTGGACGTGTGTAACGAAGTGGTATGGGCTCCATTAACTTCACAGCCACACGTTTCCATCAGTCATGACAATCTCATGTCAGGACAGACCATCCCAGAAGTCTGCACGCTTGTCAGTGAACAAGGAACTGTGATACCAGCATACACCAAAGGGGTCGCTGTGCGGCTCAACATGCGATGTGGTCAAACCTTAAACCACACGCTGGGTTTCTTCCAACCCTCACCCGAATGTGTGGAACTCGGACTCACACTTGAAGCCACACCCCCCACTGAAGTGTCATCTCGTATTGTTTACATCCTGTTCAACAACTGCACAGCAATTGACATCAACATTCCCAAAGCCTTTCGGCTGGGATGGCTAATCAGCAATGACTTTCATGACTTCGAACTTGTGTTACCCATCATTGGACCCATTCCACACGCACTGATACCCGAAGGGAATACAGACAACACACTGTTCACTGTACCCTTCAAGGTCATCGCCATAACATCTGTCATGCCGGCGACCAAAGACCAGGTCTGCCGAACGGAACTGACAGAGGACAGTCACCTTGTAGTATACACAGTCTCCCATCAGCCTGTCATGGAAACGGATGAACCTGCTTCACCTCTCCATACCAACCTGACTGATGACACCCAGACGGAGGAACCGTACGCAGGTTTCGAGTCTCAAGTGCAACAAATCCTACAAGATGCTAACACACTACACGGCGAGATGTGGGAACCTCCAAATCCCACATCCAGCCCCAGCGTTGAAGTGCTAACCCGCAGCAAGCGATCGGCACCGGCTACAATGCCCGCCTCACAGTCGCTATCGCTAACACCGCAGATTGCCCACAACGACATCGCGGAAATACAAGCTTCCGACACGGCAATAAAGACAATTTTCGACCACCTCTCGGACCCCTCCAACCACCCTATCACTGACTCTGAGCTCTCTGATGACTCAAGCCTCAAACATCTACATAACTCCAAAAACATGGTGCGTATACAGGACGACATTCAATCAATCAACTTTATTTATATAGCGCTTTTACAATGACGATTGTTTCAAAGCAGCTTCACAGTGTTAAACAGGACAACATTGCAACAAAATTTGATTTGGCTAGTTTAATTTGGATAGTTTATAGAATTATATATGACCAAATTAATTAATTCTATTTGTATATTTAGTTGAGTAACTTGGATCATAATTTGAGTGTCCCCAACTGAGCAAGCCAAGCCAAAGGCGACAGTGGCAAGGAACCAAAACTCCATCAGGGCATGATGGAAAAATAAACCTTGGGAGAAACCAGACTCAGTCGGGTGCCAGTTCTCCTCTGGCCTATTATTAACAGTGTATAATTATTACTCTGGCAACCTTGCAGGTCATAAATCATATTAGATAGGAATATTCGAAATTTTGGGTATGACGCACGACGGGCTCATTTAGGATGGCGCGTCGATTACACAAGAATATGAATACTTAAAAGATCGGAGTTATTGCGCCGGAGACGGGTTAATTGAGGATGACGTTCCGGTGAGGCAAATTCAGAGGAGACACTAATGGACACGGTCTCAGCAGACACTCCAGGATGAGCTGGTCATGTCCAGATGCAGGTCCACCATCTGACACGGCCTGGATCCGGCCGACTGCAGTAAACCTCGGGATAAACAGAGAGACTAACATTAGTGTGGATGCCACTCTTTATATGATGTAACGAGTACATCAGGTGTTATGGGAAGTGTTCCCGGTTCCGGCTGACCTAGTTAATGCAGCCTAACAATCAGTCATTTGATTTGAATAAAGAAAGTTAAAAATGTTCTATGTGTATGCCATAGTAAAGAGATGTGTTTTTAGTCTAGATTTAAACTGACAGAGTGTGTCTGCTTCCCGAACAATGCTAGGAAGACTGTTCCAGAGTTTAGGTGCTAAATAGGAAAAGGATCGACCGCCTGCAGTTGATTTAGATATTCTAGGTATTTTCAACTGGCCAGAGTTTAGAGACCGCAATTGACGTGATGGAGTATAATGCGTTAAGAGCTCACTCAAGTACTGGGGAGCTAAACCATTTATTGCTTTATAAGTAATAAGCAAGATTTTATAAGTGATAAGCAAGCAAACCATTCTGTGGTTTGCACCCGATGACAGCACAATGCCACGGCTTGTGATGCCACGATCGCAAAGGGGGGTTAGGCTAATGTACGCCCACGACACACCATGTGCGGGACACCACGGCACCAGAGCCACGTATGACACACTGAAACAGGTGGCATATTGGCCTGGCATGCAACAAGATGTTGCGGAGTACGTCAGAGAATGTCTGGTTTGCTGTCAGTTCCAGCCAGCAAACCCGAACCACAGAGCCCCACTGCAACGCAGAGGATCACGTTCCCGTGGTCAGACCTACAAATCGACTGGGTAGGACCCCTGCCCAGGTCCACAAGAGGCAACAGGTACTTTCTCACAGTGGTGTGCCAGTTTACCAAGTGGGTGGTGTGTCTACCAGCACCCAACGACACTGCCCAGACCACGGCATACCTACTGTTAAACCACATCTTCTCCCGGTTCGGATTGCCACTGAGAGTCAACTCAGACAGAGGCACCCATTTCACTGCCCAGATCATGCAACAGATCTGGAAATGCCTGGGGATACGGGCTAGACTGCACGTCAGCCACCACCCCATCGCATCAGGGCAAGTTGAGAGATAGAAACAGAATGGTGGTCGCCATGCTGAGAAAGTATGTGTCTACTAACCAGAAGGACTGGGATATGAAACTCCCCCTCGTTCTGATGGCCCTCAGAGCCACCCCGCAGGAATCAACACGGGTATCCCCTTTTGAACTCATGACTGGGCGGCAGATGACTCTGCCACTACACCTGCTGTAGCAACCCGGCAACTCCAAACCTTGTCAACGCGTACACCACGTTCCAGTACCTCGATGAGCTCCATAGACATTTAGATGAGCTCCATAGACATCTTTTGCAACACTTGCAAAAGAGCGCTGAAGGTTGGAAAGCCTATTACGACCGCAAAGCCTCACACCAAGAACTGGAGGTGGGGGACAAGATCTGGTACTACAACTTCAACCCGCCACCTTTGACAGGCCCCCGACGGCTGTCAAAGAAATTTCTGCCCCACTGGACGGGACCTCAGGAGATTACGAACAAACTCTCTCCCGTCGCGTACCAGATTCAACTAAACCGGGAACAGAGAGAACCGGTTCTCAAATGGGTTCACCGAAACCCGATCAAGAGACATGTGGCCACTAACAGAGAAAGACAGTTAGGGGCCAATGCAAGCAGAACCCAACCGCCGCCCCTGAAACGAGGAGACTTTTCCCATCAACCTGGGACAAACCTCGCTGACCTATACCCTCTCTCTCTTCCCCTTCTCATCCCTACCTCTCTCTCTCTTGCCTGTAACAGGATGCGACTGTGGATCATGCTCCTGTGCCTCCAGACAATCAGAGGACAGCCACCACCAGACCTCATCACACCAGGTCCAGCCTCGGGCATCGTACTGAGAGAGCAACCCGGACTCTTGATTACCAACTGTCGAACATACACCCAGAAGGTGTATGTCCGATTTGACCCCCGCAACGTCTACAAAGCACACTACCCCCGTGCAATAGCCCAGTACAGCTGGGCCGGTGCTCGCTGGACAGAGGACTCTCTCCTCCACGCCGAGGCCGATATCAAGCACATGCTCAACCAGCTAGAGAAGATGACCGTCACCCAAGCAGAGTTGGGAGGACACAACCGCCGCTCCAAACGGTTCCTGGGAGCGCTGCTCGGAGCCGCCGCCGCCGTCAGAACTCTGTTTAACATTGGCATGTCCAGTGTCAATGCGGTAAACATCGCCACAGTAAGACGACATTTGGCCGAAATCCAAAATGAACTTCCACAGCTTAAAGAGCAACTCACCACACAAAGTGCAGCTTTGCAAACTATCGGCAAGACGTTGAGAGGAACTGTGGTAATTCTAAACACCCACAGTGTCCTGTTGAACCAGACCATGAACTCCATGAAACAGTTATTCACCGTCTTCCAGAATGACTTTGCCCAAACGCAGCTGGTTACAGCCTTAATGACTGACATGTTACGGGAAATAAGCTCGTCCATCGACAGCTGAGCCATGGGTAGAATCCCACCGTACCTGATACCTTTAAGCCTTGTGCAAAACGTGTTGGCATCTGCGATCAACACACCCACTGACCCTCTGCAGATTCACCTGGCCTACTCCCTGGGTAGCGCCATTCCCCTGTACGTGGACCTCGAGCAGAAAGAAATGGGTTTCCTCCTTAACTTACCCATCATCGAGTCGAGCCGAATCTACCGACTCAAAGACATTATCAATGTGGGCTTTTGGAAAGGTAACACTCACCTCAAGGTGCGCACACCCCAGGTAGTCGCATACCATGACAGCGACACCCAGCTGTACCTAGCCCCAAACCTGCACATGTGCACCCTGACCAAAGACATTCATTATCTCTGCCCAAGCAAACCTTTCCTCGAGGCAACACAGAGGGAATATGCAGTTTGCAACCTATGCTCAGCGATACCCGCTGCCCCACTGACGCAACGCCTCGTACCCAAGTCACCGGGACGCAAGCAGAGATCGTAGGTGACAGATGGCTCGTCAACACTCCAGTGCGCACCGCCACACTGATCTACGACCAACACGACACTGCAACCCGCATCAACCTGCTGGATCAGAGCATGTGGGTCCAGGTACCGCGAGGAGCCATCCTCCACCTGGACGACTTGGCCATGTACCACCTCCCAAGCGAAGAGTACCAGTCAGAACTGGAAATCCCCGCCTTCTTCAAGGACCACAACTTCATCCTCGCCCCTGAGTTAGAATTGTGGATTGAGAAAGGGGGGCCCTAGCTCATTGACATCACTCCCCTTGATGCAACCCTTCAAGCATTGTCCCAAATGCCTATCCTGTATACCTCTCCTGTTGTCCAAACCTGGACCGCAGCTGACACTGCACTATGTGTCTCTATGATCTTCGGCAATACCCTAACCCTGGGGGTCGCCTTCTTCCTGTACAGAAAATTCAGCGAGATGAGAACCTCCACAGCCAAGCTCACGACAGCCGTGTCTGGAGGTCTCCGATGGAAACCACGGAGGGAGGTTACCACGCCCTAAGCAGAGGCAGATCTCATCGAGCAGCCGTAACAAACACCTGCTGCCCGACCGCCCGATTCACCTACCATCCGTCCATTGTGATGGGGTGGGTTGTCCAATAATGACCACAGGACATCAGCCGAACAAAAAGGGGGACTGTAGCCACAATGAGGATGTCTGTTCACGGTCTTCTGAATTAAGTTGCAGGAAATTACTGATCATCCAATTTTTTATATCATCTATACATTCTCTTAATCTTGTGAATTGGTTAGTTTCTTCAGGGTGTGAAGAAATATAGAGCTGAATATCATCAGCATAACAATGAAATCTAACGCAATGCTTCCTAATAATATCTCTCAGTGGTAGCATGTACAGGGTGAAGAGCAATGGCCCTAGCACTGAGCCCTGTGGTACTCCATACTGAACTTGGGATGGGTGTGACATCTCTTCATTTACTGCTACAAATTGATAACGGTCAGATAGGTATGATTTAAACCATGCCAATGCAGGTCCACTAATGCCTACATAATTTTCGAGTCTATTCAAAAGAATGTTGTGGTCGATAGTGTTGAATGCAGCGCTAAGATCGAGTAACACTAACAAAGAGATACAACCACGATCGGATGATAAGAGTAAATCATTTGTAACTCTGATGAGAGCAGTCTCAGTACTATGTAGCCACAATGAGGATGTCTGTTCATCTGGCAGACGGCCAGATGTCTCGCACCTCTCATGAAGCGCGTTATCAGATCACGATAAGGCGATTGATGCTATTAAGGGCGCTGCAATGTCTGGAAGAACACTCTTTTGATCACCCTGGGGAGATAACAGCCAGGCTCCGGAGTGACTTTTATTGCCAAATGGCACTATCTCGAACTCTCACACCTCACACTCACACCTAGCAAGACACAAATGAAATGTTCACCAAGCTCATGGAAGAATAGATGGTTAAAAGCCCCCTAAAAATGTAATAAATGTATACTTTGCTGTCTGAATGTTTGTATAGGTGTCTGTAATAATTAGGAGGGTTATATGAATGTTAACTCAATTGTTTAGGACAATGGACAGTGGAAAACCTGGACTTGTGTGTTTTCCACCCCGCAGACCAGTGGTTCATGGTGTCTCTAGAACCGAGAGAACTCCATCGTACCGAATCTGGTAAAATAATTTAAAGGACATGCATTATTACAAAGATGCCAGCTTTGAAAAGAAAAATGCATGAATCTGTCTGCCCCAGATAGTAGCCAGGGGGAGGAACTCAGCCGAACAAAGAACTTAGTTTCGCGCCGAAAAAGCTCAGATCGATTGGACCATCCAGAAAATGGGTGTCGCTCTCTTATCAATAAGTGCCAATGCAACCCGCATGCCTTTGCCTTTGCAGTGCATTGCATTTGCAATCCGCCACCTTCTTTCCAGCCTTCTTCAGAGAGGAGGATACAGCACGCTTCAGCACTTCCAAGAGAACCGTCCGCATCCAGCTAAACTTCTTCGCAAACCGAGAGCCAATACCAACCGACTTCAAAAGGAACCATGGAAGGCGCGGGACATTTGAACTCAGAATACACGTACACGCGAGAAGCCAAAAACAAAGCAAGTATTCTTATTTCTACAATCCAAGCTGCTGTTGAAAAGTCGTGTTACATCCGTTTTGGGACGAGATTAACTCATTGAGGGCTCTTTGTAACGAACTGAAGTGAACACTGTTATCCACTCTCTCTCTCTCTCTGAGTACAATTTGTTTCATTTCCTATCTATATTTCTACTCTCTTGATGCATATTTAGTATTTACTTTCTGTGTTAATTGTAGTGTTATCTTTAGTCTGTGTTATTAAACTTCCAAAAGATATTTGAGTTGAAGCTGTTATTCTTCTACATACACGAAGTCAATGAAACTTACAAATCTTGAACGTTACCTAATGCTGCCTAGTGCTACGATTTTAGTAACATAACTGTACGAACATACGAAATATTAATTTGTCCTGATCAGTAAAGTTAATGCTTCTTATGCTCTCGTAAAGCAGTAATCCCTTATTGAGAATTGATTTGAAAGTCTATAACTAATTTGCAGGACAAACTTAGTAAGATAACTTCAAGCAATTCCTTAAAGGTTACTTGTATTTAATTAAACATTTTCCTTATCGGAAAATTTTAATAAACGTAATGAACGACTAGCAAATTATATTCATAAACTCATGAATATTAAATCCCTTTTGAGTTAATTATTCCCCGAGATATCAGACTCCTAGTCGATATTGTTACAACTATGATACGGTCTAAATCCTGACTGAAAATCCTCACAGATACCATTTCTTTCTAAAAAGGAACATAATTGTGAAGACACTGCCTTTTCAAGTATTTTTGAAAGAAAGGGTAGATTTGAGATTGGCCTGTAATTGACTAATTCTGTAGGATCAAGTTGCGTTTTTTTAATAAGTGGTTTAATAATAGCCAACTTAAAGGTTTTCGGTACATATCCTTATGACAAAGATGAATTAATGATATTAAGAAGAGGATCCATGACCTCTGGTAGAATCTCTTTTAATAGCCTAGTCGGTATAGGGTCAAGCATACATGTTGTTGATGTAGATGAATTAAAGTGTTTAGCCAATTCTTCCTCTCCTATAGCAGTGAATGAGTGTAATTTTTCCTCAGTGACACTACGATGCTCTGTCTGATGTGATTCTTTAGTAGACAGCTGCATGGTTATAATTTTCTTCCTAATATTGTCAATCTTACATGTAAAGAAGTTCATAAAGTCATTACAGCTGTACTGTTTACAAACATCAGAAGTTGAATGAACTCTTGTAATAAATCTAACTTTATTACAAGAGTTCATTAATGAACCAGGGGCAACAACAATAATATAAAAATGCATTTGAAAATAATATAATGTTGTGTAAAAGGTGTATAATACTATAGACACAGTCACTTGATTGAGAGATTTATTTGTGATAATGAATTTATCATTTTATTGGAGTCTTACACACATGCTGTTAACGTTACTCTGAACCTCTGAGTGGTGACATATTATGGGAGTTTAAAGCTGCGCAGGAGATGCAGATAACTTGATCTTTACCATTAAGAAACTTTAATTAATACTGTCATGTAACAAATCTGCTTCAAATTTACTTAAAGGTAGGGTAAGAATTGGTTAAAAAACTTTTTTTCCAAATTTGTTTAAACTTTATATTTATATATCAATACATAATTAAAATGTAAGTACTCTGAAAAAGAAAGTATACAAATTGAGTGTCTGTAGACCTCTCACGACTGTTTTAAAGACAGCTAATTCCATTCACTCCACCTTCTCCCTTCTGGGTTCTTTCCAAAGCCACGCCCCCAAAACACATGAACGCCCTCCGCCTCTCATCTAGAAGACGCATTATGTACCTGAGACGAGCGGAGAAGAAGGAGCGGAGTGCATGTAGTGACCATGTCAGAATCACATGTAATAAAAAATCTAACTTTATCAGCATGAATATAAACAAATAAGATGTCTTTTAGTACTCACTATCAAGCTAGAATACCGATACTGGTAAAGTTTAAAATATATTTTTGTTTGATTCGGTAACGAGCTAGTTATATTTATAAGGCAAAGCTAAAAACGGGTGGCATTGATACATGTTTTTCCAATAACATCAGTTATACTGTGATGAAGATGAATTTCGTGTAAGATTCATAACATAAGTATACGGTATTTTGCATGTAAGAGTTTCCATGATGAAAGCATTGCTGACTCAGATTTATGGCGAGTTTAAAGTGACATTTCTCATACTACCCTGACGAAGTAGAAGGAGCAGTCTACCCTTCCGTCGCCGTCAATCCGTGTCTATTTTTGAATGGGATTGATGGAGACGGTAGACGACAGACCGCGGCGAAGTCACAGCGGCGACATATGGAACGCCAAAAGGGTCACAAAACGCCATTAACCAAACTCCTGGTTCCCAGAAAACGCCGTTAATTTGCGGCGTTTTGGACGAAAAGACGGCGCAAAATACGCCGTTCTGTAGTACCAGCACCGTAAATGACGGCGTTTTCACCGCAGAACCGCCGTTAATATCGGCATTTTTTTATATGACCCAAAACGCCGTTCATTTCGCCGTTTGGCCTTCCATATTACGCCGCCATTGATGGCGCTTCAGTCTGACAAAGACGGCGTAAAAAGCGGCGTTTTCGATAATATTCAAAACAGCCCCTCCTTTTAGTACACAGCCCAGCCCCATCAAAAGGCGGCAAGACCTGTAGAATGTCGATCCACCTCAAGAGTCCTGTCTTTTAACGCTATGTGACTGATATTTGGACCTTCATCGTGTGATATTTGTATTTTTTCATTGGGCATATGTGTATGCGCCTTTTCCTAAATCATATATGCATAAGTTAAACTATTTTATAATATTTTGTGTGTATTGTTTGTGAAAACCATAGAGCTATCCTTTGTTCACTAGTTAGTAGCCACTATTTATTTCCTGACAGGAGTTCAAGTCCGAGTCTCCTACACAAACAAATGTATTTTTGCCCACTTGATGCAAACCTTGAGCATAATACGTTTCTGACGAACAAAACGGTAATGTAGGCTATATATACATTTCCGTGCTTTATTCTTAACCTGATGAATTAATTTCTCTCTTACATCGATGCTGCTGAATAAATAAATATAAACACATTATTGCGGTTACAGCAAATACTAAGCATTGTCTCTGTCCTGTTGCATATATCCCGACATTATAGCTGTTCTTTGTCTCAGAAGCGCGGTGAGTATTTTTCAGTTCAATCATAAAAATAATCCATACTGTCAAACTTCCAATAGACAATTCCTAGACCTACAGACAGTTCTGTAATAACTACTGGCACTAGGCCCATATCTATCTATATCTATCTATATCTATCTATCTATATATATATATATATATATATATATATATATATATATATATATATATATATATATTTTACCAGTAGGCTAGCCTATATCTTCTTCTTTTTTTATTGGCCTATGCACTTTAATAGATTCATTCAATTAAAAACAATTAAAACTTAAAAAAACAAATCCCTTCTTTCGTTTTGGAAAAATTATATCTTAATATTGATCAATGTTTCATCAACTAATTGCCTGGATTTGATAACCTAAATAAGATGCAAATATAGCATACGCTGTAAAATAAGATGCAAATACGCTGGCGGAATGACTTCGTGTTAACTTTAGTGATATTCTTCAGTGAAAAATGTCTAATGTAATATATAGCCTAGCTATATACTATAATTATATAGGCTATATAATAATATATATATTACTTTAAATGGATAAAGCTCTGTTAAGGGAGTGTTTCCCAAACGGGGTGCCATATTATGAGATTAATATTTTGCC
This sequence comes from Gobiocypris rarus, assembly GCA_023029165.1. Taxonomy (NCBI): domain Eukaryota; kingdom Metazoa; phylum Chordata; class Actinopteri; order Cypriniformes; family Gobionidae; genus Gobiocypris; species Gobiocypris rarus. The sequence continues at coordinate 15,231,670 of CM040911.1, read as the reverse complement.
ATGATTCAAAACCTAAAATAAAGTTCTGAAAGGTTGAAACTAAGTGTTCGAAAACTCAAAATCTTACAAAAAGAAGTTTTGCAAGATCGAAAAATAAGATTTGCAAGCTTGCAAAATGTAAAAAAAATCAAAAAAATCTCTGCAAACATTTTTTTTTTTTTTTAGATTTCCTTCTTCAGAACTTCAGAGTTTCGAATTTGTCACTGTTCTCCCAGTGTATAGTTTGTTTTCCAGGTTTGAAACCTTGTAAATGGTGATCTGAAAAGTGGTCTTCAAGACGCCACATTTTTATAATTGACAAGCTGCAGAGATGTTCAAGGCGCTGTATTTTCCTCATCCATTTTGAAACAAAACTTTATATAGATATATTGTTCTATTGTAGGCCCTTTACATACAATATTTTTATTAACAAATATCGTACGTTTTTTTTTACTTTTTTTCTTCATTAATAACACCGTAGATTGATATATATATATATATATATATATATATATATATATATATATATAGAGAGAGAGAGAGAGAGAGAGAGAGACTCGGACTTGGACTCCTGTCAGGAAATAAAGAGTGGCTACTAACTAGTGAACAAAGGATAGCTCTAGGGTTTTCACAAACAATACACAAAATATTATAAAATAGTTTAATTTATGCATATATGATTTAGGAAAAGGCGCATACACATATGCCCAGTGAAAAAAAACAAATATCACACGATGAAGGTCCAAATATCAGTCACATAGCGTCTAATTAAAATTACATTTTAATTAGACAGGACTCTTGAGGTGGATCGACATTCTACTACACAGGTCTTGCCGCCTTTTGATGGGGCTGGGCTGTGTACTAAAAGGAGGGGCTGTTTTGAATATTATCGAAAAGGCCGCTTTTTACGCCGTCTTTGTCAGACTGAAGCGCCGTCAATGATGGCGTAATATGGAAGGCCAAATGCCGAAATGGAAGGCCAAATCATCACTTGATTCGTCCCAAACGAAAATGATGAGCGGTGTTTATTGCAGATTAAAAAGTCTAGAGCCACTCGATTTTTATACTCTCTTTTTCAGATTACTTACATTTTAATTATGTATTGACATATAAAGAAAGTTTAATCAAATTTGGACAAAAGTGTTTTAGATAATTCTTACCTACCCTACCTTTAATGCAGGGCTAATGAATTGCTAAAATTTATGTTGTCTTTGTAATCCTTATAAAGGTCCAGAAATTCATGTTTTTATTTTTTATTTAATTTGTCAGGTTTTTTTTTGCCAGGTGGCTTTTTTTAATTATATGATGTCATTACGTTGTCTTGACGCCAGCCAATCGCTGCTTTACTGATTGTGGTTTCGAGTATCGATACATATGAACACAAGAACGGGCAGTAATCTTAGATAACTCAATCCAGATATTTTTTTATCCAATCCGCAAATTCGTCTGAAGAACCAAATTAACCAGAGATCAGTTATCATGATTAGAAGATCTGGAATCTGTCAAATCATCTCAGATGTATTAAGCGAGGTACAAAAACGGAGCCCCAGCCTAAAATTTTCCAAAAGCAGAATCCACCAAGAAATCATCACTGAACATCTTGATTGTGATGGTAATAATACAGCTCGGCCACTTGGAGGAATGAGAGGTCAGGCAGCTCACTGGGACACATCTGCAAAGAGTACTCCTGAAATAAGAATAAAAGAGAAGTATTATGCAAAGTAAATTACTTAGATTTTCATCTGTAGTCTGAAAATTTATATTTTACATTATATTCATCTTCCTTAGTATGAGTTTAAATTATGTGAAAAAATTTGATGTCTCAATTGAAAAAAAAACATGATACTCAGAATACTCTCAAATGCCGCTTAATTCTGGGCACATACTGTTCTGTAATACTAAAATTCTGTAATACTAAATAGGTATTTATCATTTATGAGTTAAGCAAAATTGTGGAGTTTAAGTAAAGTAATTTATTGTTGAAATTATCAATATTATAGTTAAAATTCATTGTCCAAAAATCATATATGTAGCATAACCAAGCACAGCAGTCAAAAGCAATACAACCTACAAAAACACGTTTCCTAGATAGATGAAATCAAATGACAAATAGACCGGTATGAATGGTCAGAAATGGGACTTAACTAGAATCGCTAGTTGCATATAGCACGAGAATACTCACTCTCAAAGCGTTGAATGTAATTGAAAACGTCTTCTTGTTGTTAGGAGTGACAGCTGACTGCCTCACAGTGTGAGTAACATTGTTCACAGTAATCCAGGAAAACGTCTCGGTTACGTATGTAACCCTCGTTCCCTGAAGGAGGGAACGGAGACGTACGTCGGAACTGACCGACAAATTGGGATCTGCCCTCAGAGACCTATCTGCTTCGAGTGTTTCTAAACGAGCCAATTGGCATTAGCATGCGGTTCACGCTCCGCCCGTACCGCGGGTATGAAACACCGCATATTCGTTTTCTGCTTAGGAGCCAAACTAGTGGCGGGTCCTTCAGCGGAAGCACAGCACCTGGTGACGGGACGTACGTCTCCGTTCCCTCCTTCAGGGATCGAGGGTTGCATACGTAACCGAGACGTTCCCCTTTCAGTCGGTCACGTTCGACGTACGTCGGAACTGACCAACGAATTGGGATCCCTACCAACACACCAGGGATGGTGGCCCTTCCAGCGCCCTGCCTGAGCTCGCTGGACCACTCCTAAGTTGGAGTGGGAGTCAGGGCTCCCGGCAGGGAAGGACAGTCACTGCTGTTCCTGCAAGACCCACTCAGCGTGACTATTGGATAACGCTGGGAAAGCATGCCCGTCTCGGGGAGATGGCACGCTGCGGAGCCACGTCCTTCAATGGAAGGAGAGGTGGTGAATACACATAAGGACTAACCTAGCAGGGTAGTGCAACATATGGCAGTCCCTGGGGTGGTTCCAGCCTGGTTCCAGGGGAAGAACACCTCCAGGAACGACAGAGGGAGCTCTGTCAAGGGAAAGACACGGGGAACAACTGGAGCAAAATAGACGCACGTATCCGGCCCCGAGGGCGGGAGTGGCGTATGCAAGCCGACACTAGAACGGGCACTTAGCGCTACTGGCCACTGGGGGCGAGTACACGGGAAGATACCGGCTCTACACGGAGGCTATAGAATCTAGCGAACGTGTTAGGTGTCGCCCAGCCCGCAGCTCTACATATATCTGTCAGCGAGGCGCCTTGAGCCAACGCCCAGGAGGAGGCAACGCTCTTTGTTGAGTGAGCTCGCAACCCAAACGGGCAAGGCACATCTTGGGACTGGTAGGCCAAGACGATAGCATCCACTATCCAGTGGGCTAACCTCTGCTTGGAGACAGCCTTTCCCTTCTGCTGGCCTCCGTAACAGATGAAGAGCTGCTGTGAGGATCTGAAGCTCTGAGTCCGGTCAACGTAAGCGCGAAGAGCACGGACGGGACATAACAAAGCTAGGGCTGGGTCTGCCTCCTCCGAAGGCAGCGTTTGCAGGTTCACCACCTGGTCCCGAAAGGGAGTGGTGGGATCCTTGGGCACGTGTCCAGGCCGGGGTCTCAGGACAACATGAGAGTTGGCCGGCCCGAACTCTAGGCACGATTTGTTCGACCGAGAGTGCATGCAGGTCCCCTACCCTCTTGACTGAAGCCAAAGCAATCAGGAGAACTGTCTTCATGGACAGAATTTTAAACTCAACGGACTGCAAAGGCTCGAATGGAGGACCCTGAAGTGCTCTGAGCACCAGGGCTAAGTCCTGTCGTGGCAATAATTCAACTCAATCACTGAACAAGAGACAAATCTTTGAATATAATAAAGAATGATTTATTTCCTTGCAAGGAAAGAGTACACTGTCGCACAGCCACAGATGACTGTATGAGAGCAGCCTAAAGACTAAACAATCAGGTTCCCTTTTATACCATTTACAAGGTCAGAAACAAAGACAAGAGCTCTTGTAATCTTCCACTTCAGTATTCACATAGTAATAACCCTTTCAGTTTGGTCATGGTCCCCTTTGTCAAGGATCAATACAGTTTTAGCCACTGACCTTAGGGGTCAGATCGATTCTTTTTAAACTGACCAGTTGTCCCTCTCAGTTCAATTCTAAGGACATGTAGCAACCTTCATGTTAAGCATACTACAATAATGATTATATGTGTTAAAACAAATTCATAAATATTGTTAAAATCACTCTCCTCAATAATTATATTTTCTTCTATTGATTAAATACATTTTTTCTATTACAATTTCTCCCTTTTTATCATTCATTGATAACTTCACAATCAAAAATGTATTCTTGTAAAAAAGAAAATTCAAGTCTTTACATCACATTTATACTCTTCATCTCTGATTTTCATATAAACAATCACTCTTGACTCTTGAAGGAAGATAGTTAAAATTGCTAAGGCTGTTTTTACGGGTATAGTCCATTTTTCACTGCAAGCAAAACATATAGATAGATAGAACCTCTAAAGATTCTTTAAAGTAAGAAAATCATTTAACCTCTGTCACTCCCACAGATCGCATCATCATCGAACTCATCTCTCGAATTATCACAGTCATAGATAGATAGATTAACCATCTGATTTGACATACTGGTGTTCTGAAGAAAACACGGGATACACATTAATATTACAACTACAATTCCCAAAATTCCCAACCCGTATCCCCATCCCTTCAGATTCCTTTACCACCCAAACCATGAATCTTCTGCTTTCTCAGGTACTTTCACAGCCATTCTCATGTGAGTGATAATGCTGGTGATATTATCACTGTAGTCTGGAATATGAAAACAACCAGACAGTCCTAACATCTTACAGACCCCTCCCTTTTCTGCTGTTAGTATGTCTAAGACTAATCTGTTTTGGATCACTGCATCTCTGATTTGCCTCATTTACCATTGTAAACACATTTTCTGTCCTGTTAGCCATAGCTAGCACAGTCCATGCTGGCCCATTGATCTTGTTAATTGACACCCCTGTTCCCACCCCAAGTAGAACAGAAGACCACCCCACATTCATCAGAGCTGGGTACCAACATCCTGACCAACCCCTCTCTGGCATATAATGATAAGCTCTGTCCCCACAAACACACACTGCTGCGGGTGAAGTGTCGTTTGGTCTACTAAATGGACAGGTGAAGTTGAAGTTGGTCGTCATGTTGCTGTTGCTTGGGCTGATAAGGCACCTGTTGTTTAAACATGTGACTCAGCTGCCTTCCTTCCTGCTCCGTCTCCTGGATTGTTGCAGCCTTCAATGGCCGTCGTGAACCCATGTCGCCCTTTCTCACTGCGGTGTGCAAGAAAGGTCCTGGCCCCTTTTCGCCTTCCAGCTCTGTAGGATCTGTAGTCCCGAATCACCACAAAATCACCTGGTTTGATGTAATGTAAAGGAGTCCCTTAACCTACACATAGACCTTAGACAACAGAGTACAACAGAGTATTTCTTTGCAGTAATTCAACATGTCATGTTCACAGCTGTTGTTTAACCCCTTCCATTCCCCTGAATGGTGATCCAAAATCAATTTCAAACGGCTCAGATTTGCTCTAGGCCTTTTCTCGTTCCTTTGCCAATTAGTTTTCAATCATTAATTATTTTCTCCTTGTGGCTCCAACTTCAGCCAATTATCATAATTTCTCTAAGAAATGTCTTGTTAAACAACAGCTCATCCATACACCATTCATCATAACGGTTTAGCCACGTTACTCTGCTCCCATTGCAAAATCTGCTTCTCTGTAACAAAGACAAAACATTAGTGTTTGTTTTGGATAATAAAAGACATTCTGGTCCTTCGATTGCGTCCATTGCCGCAACCTTGGCAGCCGCGTCGGCTCTGGAGTTTCCTGTAGAAACAAGGTCTTGTTTGTTAGTATGCGCTGCGCTTTTACAGATAGCAACTTGCCTTGGCAAGGTTAGTGCGTCTAGAAGTGCTGATACCAAAGAAGCATTCAATATTGGGCGCCCATCGGACTTTAGAAATTTCCTGTGCTTCCATAAGGCCCCAAAATCATGCGCCACCCCGAACGCGTATCGTTAGTCTGTGTAAATCGTTACACTTTTCCCCTCCATCAGCTTGCATGCTTCAGTTAGAGCCACGAGTTCCGCCGCCTGCGCAGAATAATTTGCTGGCAATCTGCCAGAAGTCAAAACATCAAATTCTGTAGTTACAGTGTAACCAACCTTATTTAGGCCTGTTTGTGGGTCTCTTGTAGCAGAGCCATCAACAAACAGGACATTTTTTTTTTTTTTTTTTTTTTTTTGAGTGGTGTGTCCAAAAGGTCCGGTCTCGGTGTACACACCTGTTCTAATACAGTGACACAACAATGATGTTCCTCCCCATCCTCCTCCGTCGGGAGGAGAGTGGCAGGATTCAAAACCGTACAACGCTTAACAGTGACATTTGGCATATCAAGCAAAATCGTGTGATACCTCAGCCATCTGGCCGTAGATAGGTCAGACGTTCTCTGCTCTTGCAGTATCATCGACACTGCGTGTGGGACCATCAATGCTAAATCAGAATACCCCACATATTCCCTCGATGCGAGTACCCCCAATTCTGCAGCTACTGCTCTCAGACATCAATTTGCTCGAAAAATACCCCACAGGTCGCAGTCTGTCCCCATGATGCTGCAAGAGAACAGAAGTCATAAATCCATTCTTTTCATCTACCATTTGAACAAACAGTTTTACAGGTGTCGGTAACCCCAAAGTTGGGGACCCAGTCAATTGTCTTTTCATGTTTTCAAAGGCCTTCTTAGCCTCTGCTGTCCAATCAAGTTTATCACATGACTTCAAACCCTTCCAGTTGTCAGGGCTACAAGCTCCAATCAGAGAGTTTCTCAAAACAAATGATAACGTGCTCTCCTCAGGAGAGGTACAGTATCACAGGTAATATTCATCTGGATTCTTTAGTGTTTCAGTGAATTAAAGACGAATCCATATTTAATATCTGGAAGTTAATATCTAAGTGATCAAAACCCTGTTTCTGCTCTCCCGACATGTTAGGTTTGTGATATCTCCCAAATCCAAACACACGACACCTCGTTGCTATCAAGCGTTTAGTGATTACACACACACCCAGACCATCAGTTACCACTCAGAGACTAAACACACTTTAGAAAACATTCAGCTTTCATGTCTCCAGTTTCTCACTGTACATCATATTCTAATCAACCTTCCTCCAGTCTGTTGTTTCTTCAACATTTCATATTCTTTACCAAAATCACATCACCAATTTTCAGGTCATGTTATACAGTTTAAAGTACTCTTTAGGCGTAAGTTCTAAACAACCAAAACCTTAACCTCATGTGGCAGTGACACAAATCCTCACTATCCTTTCTTTGCCACTTACACTAAAATTGTCATAATTTTACCAAGACCGCATAAATTTCTTCCATATTACATCGTAATTCAATATATTTTAACCTAATTTGACTTCAGGTGTTCATAAATCCTGTCAGAAATTTTATTTTTACAACATTAATATTTGTGGCTATTTCTCTGGTCACATTATTCCTCTATCAAGTTCCACTGTTTCCGTACTGTTTATCTCTACTGCTCTGCAGAAATCCAAAATATTATTGTCTTCATATCTCAATGCCAGTCACACAGAAAGCCTCACAGCCTCTTGTTTTTTCTCTTACATTAGTTGTAGTTCTCTATATAAATCAATGTCCTACCTCCATTTAATGGATTAAAACGCACAATAAAATTTTCATTTGAAAGGTTATATTCCTTTGTTCACCATCTGGCCTTTCATAAATTTGATTGATTCTCTGGATCATTTAAATAGTGACTTTAACCAATTTGTCACTTTGTCTCTCTATGCACGTTTACAATTTTAACTAATCCAGAGTCTAATTCACATCAGCATCTTAAATGACAAAAGTAGTCATAATTACCAGTAACGGACAGAGCTGGATACCAATCCACTTAAAGCTTGTCCCATGTTCTGGATCATCTTTTCACCAGATTCTCAGAATTATCAGTTTGTCGTTTGACTTTACCCGTCTGTAATGATAAAACACTCATTCCAGAGGTTTAATACACCCTACATTCAATCAGGACACTTAAATATGAACTGCTCATTCTCTTAACCAATTTCAGATCATGTCTGTTCATTATTCATTTGTTTTTATAAAAGTCAGCTGACATTGCTTTGTTTTGTTTCAGCTTTAGCAGGATGATAACAGAGTACAGTCCCTGCAGCCTCTCTCTCACTCTCCAAATAGCCTCCTAAGACTATAACTTATAAAAATGTAATATTAAATTTATTAACCTTAATCCTTTACTTTCAAATTAGAACATCTCCAATAAGTTACACTATGAAATTGTTTCAAGCTATCTTTAGTTTAAATACCTTTTGTCATCCAGACCTTCTTTTTAAACTTCAAAAGTCGTCCTCATCTTAAAGCCATCACCATGTCTCTGAATTAAGCCTGCTGAAGTAAACTCATAATAACATTAATTCAGTTTTACTGATACAAATTAATACATTTTGTTCTGGTCTCCACACAAGTTAAATGACAAGCACTGCATGGTCTCAGCCGGCTCTTGAATGCCCCCTACCATCATAACTCTTTCGCTCAGGATCTTTCTTCCCTGGCACTCAATTTCTGCGGTTATTGGTGAGCGGTATAGAGGAGCATAATTAGGGCAGGCCCTGCTGTGTCCTGTCTGGACTCTCGGCCCCCACAAGCACAGCTTCCCCCCTTCACTGATGCTGCTGGCCTCACAGACATCGCTCCACTCTCATACACACCTCACATAAAACCCCAAGTGGGGTCCCACTTGGGGTCCCAAGTGACTTTACGGTGATTTCTCTGGCTTGGGTTGTTCCCCGCTGGCCAAAAGAGAATCTTACCCGTCTTCGGGAAACCACCTCGTGCCCACTTGGTCATCGCTTGAGATCTTTGACCCTCAACAGGATCCAATATTTTCTGGAGCCTTGGGGAAAGTGCATTCAAGAGTCACCAGAGCCAATTAGTCTGCTTACTATAGGTAGAACATGGAGACAGGTTAATCATAACACAACTTAATCACTAAAATCCATCAGTGAATTACTCAGTGAATTTAGCCAGAACAACTATCCATTCAATTTAATGTTCTGCTACCACTGTGACCAAGGCCATCAGTTCTGTACATGGTGAAGGCTAAGATTAGACACAACCTGCTCATATATAAAACATAAAAGTAAAAACTTCAGTTAATTTAAAAGTCACCATATTTTAAAACATCCTTTTTATCCAATCATTGTCTATGATTTTCAACTGATGCCCTGTGCTTTTTCTTCAAATATCTTATCATATGACACAGGCTCAGATACCAGCTTTGAGCTGGTTTCAAATGAGAGCGACTCTGAGGCCTTCAGGACGGTAAACTGCATTCATAAACAGACACTCTTCACTTTAGCTCAGCGTCTGATCTGGCTAGAAATTAAAATGGTTTTCAAATGAACATCAGAGATTTTCCCTTTAACTCTATCCTTAGACAGTGATCACCATCTCCAATAATCATAATTTTATATTCGTCTTTTGCCCCTTATAATCAATTTTGAATTAATTTCCACTCAGATTGAGTCTCTGTTACTCAAGTTAGGCCACAGCACCAGAAATTACATGGTGGGCCAGATTCAGATAAGCGAATTGTTTTATTACAGCTCAGCACCAGCTTATCTTTTGAAACCAAAACATCAGCTTATAGGGTTTCCAACCTATAGTTATTTCAACAACCCAATATTCAGAGTTTTGCAAAAGTGAGAAGAGCAAGAACATATTTATAATTGTTTGTTTATCTTAAAACCCTCTCAACCTGATTTATATGTCTATTCAACGTTTTATCATCTTTATCTTTAATTTTAAAACTCATATTAACTAAACTTCACTAAAGACTTAATTTTTTTTTCCTTGTTCTTTTCTCTCTCTAAGTCACTATTTAAATATACATCCTCAACTCACGTTTTTCTGTTATTCTGTAATTTGTACATCTGCCTGTATTAAAATATTATATATCTTTCTTTCAAAAGGAATTCCTTAACCTTATTGTTATCTAATTATTTTCTTAAGACAGAGTGTAAATCTTGTCTCTGTTTCTTTCTCTTTTCTGGGTTTAATTTACAGGATTTAGCCTGTTGGCCTGATTTACCACACCTTATGGGTGGGCGGTTACAGTTTCATGCAAAATGGCCCCACTAACCACAATTAAAACACTCTCTGTCCTCTGGTGGAGCAACACCTCTGTTCTCCAATCTCAGTCTAGTTCCCAGTCTCTGGGCAGTGCCTAATGTGGCAAACACTCGGACAGTCTCAGAAGAGAGCTCAGGGTCCAATAAACCTAAAATGGTTTGCATCTTATTTTTCACAACCCTCACATTTATTTATCAAATTGTAAAATCTCTGTTACTAATCCATGAATAAGCACAAGCAATTTGAATCTTTTCTCTATTCTCTCTTTATTTGTAGCCAGTTAAGCTGCTGTTTAACTTTCTAGACAGAATTAAAACATTTGTTGCCCATTTTCTTCATTAGTTCTTCAAATTTCTTTAACTTGTGGGCTTCAGAGCGGAGCTGCTTACAGCGTTTGCTCTTTCGTCTCAATATCTTTATCCGAACTGATCAAGTTACTGATCATGTCACTCAAATCATTTGCCATAATTTAGTTATCACAAATTGTATATTCATAGCTTAATCAAAGTTCATACTCACCAGCGATCTTTAAACAGCTGCGGCTTCTGTGTGATCAGACATCATTTTCCTTTCCCTGCTATGCTTCTTTCACACAACACTCGCATTTCACACACACATTTCCCACAACAGCCCTTCAATCCTTATCTCCTATTTTCAACTGACCATCCGTGCTACTCAGCGTTCCCTCTCAGCGTTCCCTCATTTGGGACAATCATGATATTTAATTCTTCTCTATACCTTGCATGCATTTTTTTTTTTTGGCCATATAATTTTCTCATTTGGTGACAGAGGGTGGGTGGGAAGGCCTGGTGGCGTCCCCAGTGCCCACTCTGCTGCCCACTGCCCGGAAGCAGGGAGGTGGAATATTCAGCCCCGACTCGGGAGGCCCGTGGGCGGCCCGGAGTGTTGACCGAATATTCTAGGGTGGGGCAGACCGTGGGTGAGAAGGCCTGTTGGCGTCCCCGGTGCCCAAAGTGCTGCCCCCTGGCGAAAAGAGGGGAGGAAAGGAGTGGCAAGGCCCAGGGGCGTCGCACACTGCCAACCTGGCCCTCTTGGAGCCCAGGGAGGGAGGAAACTGCTCTGAGAATGTGGGTACCGCTGGACTCCGGAGAGCCAGCGGCAGGGTCTTGGGTATATTCTCCCCCCGGGGGGAGGCTGCTGCTTGGGCTTCGTAGGGCCGGAGGCAGATGCAGGAGGGCGCCCTCGGCGACAAGCTGGCGGAGGCGCTACTACCGATGGCTGGGTGGAGGCAGCAGCGAGCCGTCGGGGCAGGATATCTCTGATCGCCTCCGTCTGCCTCTGGGCCACCGAGAAGTGCTGGGCAAAGTTCCGCCAGGTTCAGCCATAGGTGGCGTTTCTGGACCACCATAGTGGACATCGCCCGACCCAGGGAGCGTGCGGTGACTTTCGTCGCTCGGAGGGCGAGGTCCGTCGCCTTACGCAGTTCCTGTAGAACGGGTCGGGTCGGGCCGGGTCCGGGTCGGGGTCGGGTCGGGTCGGGTCGGGTCGGGCCCACCCTCGTGCATGTCCCTGAGTGCCTTGGCCTGGTGGACCTGCAGCAACGCCATGGCATGCAAAGCAGACGCAGCTTCTCCCGAGGCGGTGTAAGACTCGCCCAACAGAGCGGACGAGAACTTACAAGCCCGAGAGGGGAGACGCGGGTATCCACGCCAGTCGGTACCAGTCTCCAGCTGCAGCGCAACCGACCGTTCGACTGGCGGGATCTCCACGTAACCCTTAGCCGCGCCGCCGCCAAGGGTGGTGAGGACGGAGGAGCCACTTCCTCGATGTCTGGCACTGAAGGGTGCCATCCACGATTTCGTGAGCTCCTGATGCACTTCCGGAAAGAAAGGCATCGGGGCTGGGCGCTGAGAACCAGCATGAGCCGCTCCGAAGTGCCAGTCGTCCAGCCGTGAGGGCTCGGAACACGGTGGAGGGTTCCACTCGAGCCCGACCCTCACGGCGGTCCGGGAAAGCATAGCCGTGAGTTCCGGATCAGGCTCGGGCAACGCTACCACCCCCGAAGGGGGCAACGCAGCCGAGTCCTCATCTCCGGAGTCCATTAGCTCGTCCCCCGATGCAGCAACCGACATCACATCCTCAACCGGAGCCCCGAGAGTAACGACTGGCCCCCCGTGGGAAGGACCGGGCCGCGCTTTCGGCAGCTCAACCGGCGCAGCAGAGGGGGGAGGATCCCGAGGGGCTTGGGGTCCCATCGGGGGTGTCCTCACTGTAACCCTCAGGTCTTTACCAAAGGCATCAGCCAAAGTAGCAGCCCTCCGCTTTGCAGCGGGAGGACCGCTAGATCGGGGGATACACAATGGGACCGCTCCCCTTTTGAGGAAGTCGAGCCTAGACCGTAAAACTGCAGTGGGAACACGAGTCATTCACGAACGCCGCCTCAGCGTGCTGAACGCCCAAACACGTGAGACAGCGATCGTGCCCGTCAGCTGGGGACAGAAACCGGCTGCATCTAGAAACACACGGTTTGAATGACATCTTGAAAAAGATGCAGGGTCAAACCGTGTAGCTCTTTTAAGAGAAGGAAACGCTCTTTACGTGCCGAGGCACACAGGGGAGATGGCCGCTGCTCACAGTGGTTTAGAGGGTGCAAGCCCACTGCGAGCACACAGCGCCCAGCGAGCTGTCAGAACAGCTGTTTTCTTCTTCACAGACTCGCGACCGCCGCTACACTGTGCCGTAACTCCAGCCGGAAAGAGCTCCTCTGTTTTGTAGACTCGTAGTCGATACACTCTTCGCAGGAACACTGAAGATTCAATGTTTGGCTCCGAAGTAAAAAGCGAATATGCGGTGTTTCACTTCCGTATTTATACCCACGGTGCGGGCGGAGCGTGAACCGCATGCCAATGCCAATTGGCTCGTTTAGAAACACTCGAAGCAGATAGGTCTCTGAGGGCAGATCCCAGTTTGTCGGTCAGTTCCGATGTACGTCGAATGTGACCGACTGAAAGGGAACTCTTTTAAACCGCGAGTGTAATATCTCAGCGCTGTCTCTTGCTAATGTGTCGTCATCATGACGTATTCCCGGTGGTGAACGCAAAGCATTTTGGGAATCCGCGGCACAAACGCCGGGCGCCAGACTTCTTTGCATGGAGGGTAGAATGCAGTGTTCATGCCGGCTACCTGCTGTGTTATAAACTGCAATAGTCGTTCTCACGATAGAAGTGGCATAAAGCTTAAATTATCCCTTTATTGTTTTTCAGCGTGGAAAAATAATGACGGTGTACAGTTTTGTTGAATTCTGACTGCATGCAGATAGATTGTGGACTGTGGTGCTTAAAACATTAGTATACCTTCACACGGACGACAGTTTTCTGCCCCACTTTTACAATCTCCAGGTCCTGGACCTGGACCCAGCCATCTAGGCCTGCTGTAGCGACTTGAATTTACTGAAAACTTTGTGTGTGTGTGCACTAACACTAACGCACTTTTTTACACATACTCCGTCTGCAGTGCGTGTTGCGGTTCAGGAGCCGCCCTGTTGTGCTTTCACATATGCTGCGTTTGCAGTGCGCAACAGATCCGCTGTTGTATACCACAAACACAGCATTTATTCATTATTTTTTATTTCAAATCCAAAAGTTGTTACTGAACATGGCATGTCAGAATTGCAATTCTCTTTGTTTACACTTTCATAGATGTCAGGTTTTAATGTAGCTTACTACATTTAAACGTTTATTCATTAATTCATTCATTTACATTTATATAGTACTTTAGATTTAGCACACACAAGTGGTAAAACATTTAAACATAGGTTGTAGCCTAAAATCACAAACATTTTAAATTAGAAACTTACAATAGGCTATTCAAAAACAGTCGACTCTCATCTTTTCTTTCGTTTTTAAACCTTTTTAAAAGAAATCCATATGGGTGGTGGAAGTTAGGCAACAGTTTGAAGTCCCTTGACCAATTGCTCAGCTCGTAAGGATCCAGTCCTTTGATTCCTTTTATTTTCTCATCATATGTCTTTCGATATGGTCCGACAATGTTTTCTTTAGTCCGCTGCATTTTGTAGGATGATATTCTGTTTTTCTCTCTCATTTTTAATTATTTTCATGCCAGAACACTAGCCTGCTATGCCAGGCCATGTAAACGGGCCAAACATACCCAAAATTCTTTGCGTTCTGATGACGTTGCCGCCCAGTAGGTCACATGTCTTAGCAATCTCTATAGTTAACCAATGGCGAAAACGGTTTCTGGCGCTGTGCCTGATGTTAGTGGGTGGTCTGAGACAAAACGCGGAAGTGATCATGCATAGAGTCTATTCGGAAAAGCATGAGATAGATCACAAATTTTATCCATCGCTCATTAAAACGGAAGGTTCAGGAATAGATCTACATCTAATTTCGAACTACATCTAATAGAAATATGCTGTAGCTGCACATTTAAATGCAGCAAAAACTGCAGTCCGTTGATAATTTCTCTTTAGCTCTTGAAGTAAAAGCTTAGATTTGACACATTTTTATTAGTTTGTTATTTAGCCTAATTTGTTTGCATATTTTTAATATATTGCAACTTAATTATGAATATTGCAAGACCTTGAAAAAGATTCTTTACCTTAAAAATAAGCTGGGGTTGGTTACATTTTTTGAGGTCTGATACAAATATGATAATATACAAAAAAATATTTATTTCAAGGCTTGTTTGAACTGTTATTCATTAAAAGATGGCTATTTCTGTTTTGCAAACATCAAATGATAACGAAAGTATTGGAATAAAAGTTTTTTTTGTGTTAATTTTTATTTTAGAGTTTAAGTTAGGCTACAAACATTCAGCCATTACAGCCAGTGAATAAAGATCAAATAATTACAAATAACAACATAAAAAACAAGTATGAAATTAATAAATACATTTAAAAAATTGAATAAAAGTTTATGGTCAGAAATATAAACACAGAAGTTGCGGCTGTGATCAAAATGAGTAAATGACCTTTGAAAGTAATCTTATGCTTTAAATAAAGATTCTATTACAATTTTATTTCACAAGGAGTCGACCAGTGACTGATAAAACGTATTTGATTGTACCCAATCATTATATCATTCATTCAAGAGATCCCTTCAAAAACTCAGGATGACGAAGGACTCTGGGCTTTATTCATAAATGTATTAATACATTTTTTTAATAGACACCATTTATAGTAGAACCTCAAGAAAATTAGGCATATGTGTTATTTTGTTTAGTTGTCTAATGTTTTGTTTTCAGAATCATTGGATTACAGTGAAAAAAATCCCTATTATCCAGAAACAAAAACAAAAAAAGTATCTTAAAAGATTTTGTAATATATCTGGCATCTAGACTATACTATTATTGCTGTTTCGAATATTAAAATTTACAATCTTACAGACTAAGAGGAAGTCTTTATGTACATTAACAAGGATGTGTGATGATTATAATGCATTCTAACCATATTCTGCAAACCACTTTATGCCCCTACCACAGCATTCAATGATAATAATACAAGATGAGAACATGAGAGACAGTGGAAATGCATGTTAGATCCAGATCAGAGTTAATTTTGATATCCAAAAACGTCAACAACTTATGTTAACTCCATTGTCTTACCAGCCCATTGGCCTGTTGCACAAAGCTGGTTTCAGTTGGAACCCAGATAAGTTCAAGATTTGTTTGAGTAAACTCTGGTTTTGCGGGCTCAAGAAGGTGGATTGGTTTTTAGCGGTGTTCATCACCATGGTAACTTACAATACACGGCTAACCTGCTCTGGAGCAGGTTTTATTCTGGGTTTGAGATCGCAAACCCAAACTGGACCAATCAGCTGCAAGTAAAGACGCAATAAAGCCACACCCCCTGTATCTCTCATTCCAAATTTGCAGTTTATAGTGAAAAAAACGAGACACAATTGCTCATCCTTTGGTGCTAATTATTTATTATATTTATATTATATGAATTATAATTATTTTTAATGAATATTGTGGCGGAGGGGGCGTGGTTCTGCGAAAGCTGCAGCGGGAGAAAGAGAGCGGAGCAGAGCGGTCGGTAAGTAGGTCAAGCAGATGATAACACCTGTCTCTGATTACAGTAATTGGCGTGGAGAGAGCGCTTATAAGCCGCTGCCGGGAGAGAGTGAGAGAGGGAGAATTGGACTGGGACTACACGCACGCTGCTGGGAGCGAACAAGAGAAACTGCTATTGCTGAGAACTGAACGGCACCATATCGTGGAACTTGAGTGTACGAGCCACTACGGTGTGCCGGTGTGAAACGGGGAGACCCATATCGTGGATTTTGAGTGTATACGCCAGAGAGCGTCTGTGTTTGTGTGAGAAAATAAAAGTGTGTAAGTCTCAGTCAAGCCGACCCCGTCTTCTTCCTTCCACCCACAACGAAACTCATTACAAATATATACTCATATAATTATTGTATTAATTGACAAGTAGCCAAATATTAATATAAATTTAAACATGCATTCATAACTCTTTTAAACGTGTATTCATTTGAGCTCTTTGTGACGCTATAATTATTAGGCATATTTTATTCACATCATGCATTGATATAGTCAGATATTCTTTCAGCTGCCTTCTCAAACTTCTGCTGCAGCAGCAGCAGTTTATTCTTGCTTTGTAAATGCATTTAATTTCATGATAATTTTTTAAAACGATCTCTCAATCTCCAGAAGAGAAGTAAATTGCACAATCTCTCTTGTGAGAAGTGAATCAAACGGACACTGTGATTGGCTGTTTGCCGCACGTGTCACGATTTCAGGTGTACGCGCTTCAGAGTTAATCGCAAACTCTGGATTAAACCTGAGTTGACAGAGAAAGTGGACCCACTTTATATTAGGTGTCCTTAACTACTATGTACTAACATTTTAATTAATAATTTGATACATTGCACTTATTGTGTACTTACATGTTTTTACATTGTACTTACATTTTAAAAAATACCTGCATGTAATTACATCTGTAATTAATTTCTGTAGTTACATTTGTAATTACACAGTTGACACTTCCCTTACACCTAACCCTACCCTTAAACTTACCCATCCCACCACACCTGTCCCTAACCCTACCTGTATCCCACCTCAATATCAGCAAAGGTGTTTTGCAACACAATATGAACACAGTAAGTACATTGTACTTATGTTTTTATGTAAGTACATAGTAGTTAAGGCCACCTAATATAAAGTGGGGCCGAGAAAGTTTATACCAAGCTTTGAGAAACCATTGAACTTGATCTAAACCAGGTTGGATTTATCTGGATTTGTCAACTCTAAACCTACTCTGAAACTCAGAGTTTGTTCAGCTAGCTTCATGCAACAGGCCTCATGAGTCAGTGGAGTCAGCAGAGGAAATATCAGACGGAGGAGACGAAATTATGGTAAAAAATAAACATGTGTTTATTGATTAATCGTAATCTTACTCAACGTCATACTATGAAAAGTCAATGACAACATGGTTCCATGACATTGAAGACTTAGAAAATAAAACTCTTTATCTTCTAACTTTTAACTCTCTTAACAATATAACACAATATAAAATTAATCTGTTTGACAAATAATAATACAATTAATAAATTAAAAAAAATACAAGCAATTTATTACAAAATATGATATAGTCTATAGCCTACATGCAAATGAAATATGGAAAAAAAAAACAAAAAAACATTAGTTAACAGTAGCCTACTATTGTATGTATGTAGCCTACAGTTAAAAAAGGTGAGTCTGGTGATTGAAAGTTTAAAACATTAGCGCCTTCTGTCATGGAATACAGAGAAAGTCATGATAGGTGATAATTCCAATTTCATCTTTGATATGGCAAGAAAAGAGTGAGAACTTTAGTACTGTAGGCAGCTATATCAAACTGCTATTTCAAACTGCAGAAATTTAGCAAACTGTTGCGCCTCCAGTTTGTGTTGTAAATGGATAATCTCTTCCAAACCAATGTAGTTTATCCAGCTCCTCTTTTATAAATTTAGCTACTTGATCATTAATGTACTTGTTTCACTTTCACACTTTATTTGTTTATTATGGCGAAATGCTGGAACTCATGGGACTTTATTTTCAACTCAGTTATAAACATAAACTGGCGCCTTGCGCACTCATATCAATCACTCAAAATTTGTATCCTCCTCCGCTTAACAACAGCTTTCTCTCAAGTCCCAGTCCCAGTGTCTCTCTCCCGCACACTGCTTCCGGCCGGGCTTTTAAGCGGTCTCTCCGTGCCAATCACTGCAATCAGACACAGGTTTATCATCATGCACTTGACCTACTTTCTTACCGCTCGTCTCCCGGCCTCCTCCGTCCGTGCAGACCTCGCGAAACCACGCCCCCCTCGCCACAGTCTTGAATTTAAATTCAGTTTTAACTGGGATGTAAAGATTTAGATTTTTTGATTTTGAAGTTTCACTTAATTTTGTAGTACATTTATAATGTTTAATTAATCACACTTCCAAATATGTACTAACTTCTTGTTGTTTTAGATGCCTTACAAGTGAATGCTGATAAAAGGAGGCACCAGAGTTTCTCTTTGCTGGGATGGTGCAAAAATGGCTCCATTACGCCCCTGAAAGGCTTGGGGGCATTGGTCGAAGTGGAAACCCCTGAGTTTAGAGTATTTCATTCTTTCTTCAACCTTCTTTATTTCAGTAGTACTGTCCTAATTTTGTCATTATTGGCAAGTTTCCATTTGTAATTACTTCCATTTTGCAGATGCAGGTTGTCATGTTTTTCCAGGCTCTTCTCCTGGCATTTGTGTTATAAAATCCGGTGTAATTTTTCTAAGCCATTGTGAGATTTCCTGTTGTAATTGTGGGGCATTAATAAATACATTTGCATGTGAACTGAAGGATGTTACTTTGAGTGACTTTTTCATACAAAATCATATCAACTACAGCCATACATGGTCTCTGATTGAAAGGAATAAAATAAAGAGACAATTAACTGGCATAGAATCCTGCTGTACATAAAGCAACAAAGTGTTTCTATGTTGATTCAATGTTAAATAAGTGATTTAATTTAAGTTGAAAAAATATTGATTTTATGCCCATCATGTTATTTCAATGATTCATCATTGAAATAACATTATCTCAGGGTGCTAACCTGATGAAAAATCAATGTTAAATTTCAACATTGTTTCAATGATAATTTGATCAATGCGTCAACATTGATTCAATGTTGATTCAGTGTTAATTATTTCAGGGTGCAAACCTGATGAAAAATAAATGTTAAATTTCAACATTGATTGAATGATATTTTAGTTGATGCATTAACATTGATTCAACGTTGATTCATTGTTTGTCTGTGTAATAGAAAAAATTATTTAATCAATAGAAGAAAATATAATCATTGAGGAGAGTGATTTTAACAATATGTATGAATTTGTTTTAACACATATAATCATTATTGTAGTATGCTTAACATGAATGTTGCTACATGTCCTTAGAATTGAACTGAGAGGGACAACTGGTCAGTTTAAAAAGAATCGATCTGACCCCTAAGGTCAGTGGCTAAAACTGTATTGATCCTTGACAAAGGGGACCATGACCAAACTGAAAGGGTTATTACTATGTGAATACTGAAGTGGAAGATTACAGGAGCTCTTGTCTTTGTTTCTGACCTTGTAAATGGTATAAAAGGGAACCTGATTGTTTAGTCTTTAGGCCGCTCTCATACAGTCATCTGTGGCTGTGCGACAGTGTACTCTTTCCTTGCAAGGAAATAAATCATTCTTTATTATATTCAAAGATTTGTCTCTTGTTCAGTGATTTGAATTATTGCCACGACAGTTTTGGTGTCAGTTAAGTGGGATTCCTTGGATGTGCCTTCTGGACCCCGAGAGCGGATGGTGACTGATCATCCTGGACGTTAGAGTCACAGCCTTACCCTGACAGATTGAGGAGAAGGGCCGACTGCTCTGGGGTCTGGAGGGTCCGACCACTGGAATCAGAAAATGAACCCGAGGTGTCACGGGAGCTTCCTGGTAAGAGACAGATTTTTTTAAATTAAGAAATTCAGGGGGAAATGAATGATTATTGAATTTCTGAAAGATGTGAATGATTGTTGAATTTCTAATTTCTGAATGATGTGAATAATTGTTGAATTTCTGAATGATTATTGAATTTCTGAATGAATTGAAAATTATTTGGGAAAAATATTGAAAATATTGAGAGAAAATATTGAGAATGATTTGGGAAAAATATTGAAAATTTTGAGGGTATTGGAGGAACCATAGCTGACAGCTGACTCTGGGAGACAATTTCTGGAGGAAATTGTGAGATAAGTTTTCCAGGGGGAAAAAAAGAGTAAAAGACCAGGCGAGGCCAGGTCAGACCGTGCTGAGAGCAGGTCTTAAAAGGATTACAGAGGGGGTAGTCCGCCCGTCCATCTTGGGTGAAAGATAGGGTCTGAAAGGAGACGTCCGACAGACTAAAAAACCTAGCGCTAGGAAGATCCACAGAGACAGACTGTCAGGATGGGGAAGTCCAGAGCAAGATCAAATATGAAGCACCGGTATTTTGTCAAATGAGAAAATTATATGGCAAAAAATGCATGCAAGGTATAGAGAAGAATTAAATATCATGATTGTCCAAATGAGGGAACGCTGAGTAGCACGGATGGTCAGTTGAAAATAGGAGATAAGGATTGAAGGGCTGTTGTGGGAAATGTGTGTGAAATGCGAGTGTTGTGTGAAAGAAGCATAGCAGGGAAAGGAAAATGATGTCTGATCACACAGAAGCCGCAGCTGTTTAAAGATCGCTGGTGAGTATGAACTTTGATTAAGCTATGAATATACAATTTGTGATAACTAAATTATGGCAAATGATTTGAGTGACATGATCAGTAACTTGATCAGTCCGGATAAAGATATTGAGACGAAAGAGCAAACGCTGTAAGCAGCTCCGCTCTGAAGCCCGCAAGTTAAAGAAATTTGAAGAACTAATGAAGAAAATGGGCAACAAATGTTTTAATTCTGTTTAGAAAGTTAAACAGCAGCTTAACTGGCTACAAATAAAGAGAGAATAGAAAAGATTCAAATTGCTTGTGCTTATTCATGGATTAGTAACAGAGATTTTACAATTTGATAAACAAATGTGAGGGTTGTGAAAAATAAGATGCAAACCATTTTAGGTTTATTGGACCCTGAGCTCTCTTCTGAGACTGTCCGAGTGTTTTCTGCTTTAGGCACTGCCCAGAGACTGGGAACTAGACTGAGATTGGAGAACAGAGGTGTTGCTCCACCAGAGGACAGAGAGTGTTTTAATTGTGGTTAGCGGGGCCATTTTGCATGAAACTGTAACCGCCCACCCATAAGGTGTGGTAAATCAGGCCAACAGGCTAAATCCTGTAAATGAAACCCAGTAAAGAGAAAGAAACAGAGACAAGATTTACACTCTGTCTTAAGAAAATAATTAGATAACAATAAGGTTAAGGAATTCCTTTTGAAAGAAAGATATATAATATTTTAATACAGGCAGATGTACAAATTACAGAATAACAGAAAAACGTGAGTTGAGGATGTATATTTAAATAGTGACTTAGAGAGAGAAAAGAACAAGGAAAAAAAAAAGTCTTTAGTGAAGTTTAGTTAATATGAGTTTAAAATTAAAGATAAAGATGATAAAACGTTGAATAGACATATAAATCAGGTTGAGAGGGTTTTAAGATAAACAAACAATTATAAATATGTTCTTGCTCTTCTCACTTTTGCAAAACTCTGAATATTGGGTTGTTGAAATAACTATAGGTTGGAAACCCTATAAGCTGATGTTTTGGTTTCAAAAGATAAGCTGGTGCTGAGCTGTAATAAAACAATTCTTATCTGAATCTGGCCCACCATGTAATTTCTGGTGCTGTGGCCTAACTTGAGTAACAGAGACTCAATCTGAGTGGAAATTAATTCAAAATTGATTATAAGGGGCAAAAGGCGAATATAAAATTATGATTATTGGAGATGGTGATCACTGTCTAAGGATAGAGTTAAAGGAAAATCTCTGATGTTCATTTGAAAACAATTTTAATTTCTAGCCAGATCAGGCTGAGCTAAAGTGAAGAGTGTCTGTTTATGAAAATGCAGTTTACCGTCCTGAAGGCCTCAGAGTCGCTCTCATTTGAAACCAGCTCAAAGCTGGTATCTGAGCCTGTGTCATATGATAAGATATTTGAAGAAAAAGCACAGGGCATCAGTTGAAAATCATAGACAATGATTGGATAAAAGGATGTTTTAAAATATGGTGACTTTTAAATTAACTGAAGTTTTTACTTATGTATTATATGAGCAGGTTGTGTCTAATCTTAGCCTTCACCATGTACAGAACTGATGGCCTTGGTCACAGTGGTAGCAGAACATTAAATTGAATGGAGAGTTGTTCTGGCTAAATTCACTGAGTAATTCACTGATGGATTTTAGTGATTAAGTTGTGTTATGATTAACCTGTCTCCATGTTCTACCTATAGTAAGCAGACTAATTGGCTCTGGTGACTCTTGAATGCACTTTCCAAAAAAGGGCTCCAGAAAATATTGGATCCTGTTGAGGGTCAAAGATCTCAAGCGATGACCAAGTGGGCACGAGGTGGTTTCCCGAAGACGGGTAAGATTCTCTTTTGGCCAGCGGGGAACAACCCAAGCCAGAGAAATCACCGTAAAGTCACTTGGGACCCCAAGTGGGACCCCACTTGGGGTTGTATGTGAGGTGTGTATGAGAGTGGAGCGATGTCTGTGAGGCCAGCAGCATCAGTCAAGGGGGGAAGCTTGTGGGGGCCGAGAGTCCAGACAGGACACAGCAGGCCCTGCCCTAATTATGCTCCTCTATACCGCTCACTGTTGATCTGAAAATTCAGCTTTGTCCCCGTTATGATTAAATCACAGGACCGGATACCAGTTGCCTTGTCAAAAACTCTTTATTGCCATATGTATCAGGCATTGGAGAGAAACTTGTTGTCTTAAATGCCAGCTGTATATGTTTCTCTGAGGCAGTGCATCAACGGTGAACATTTTATACACTGACTAAAGGATTTGTAATTCCTTACAAGGTAAAGAAACATGTTGGTTCGTTTAAAATAGAATGTGTACTTCATGCTTACATCATTCCTGCATGGACACGCATTCTTTGTATGACCAAAATTATCTCCCTGTGTCCCTCTCCCTGCCATATGACAGTAATATGTCATGCAACTTCAGCTCATGCAGTATATATAACTTTCTCATGCACTTAGACTTCAGAAATACATTATAGATTCAATTATAAATATAAATAATATTAAAATAACACATTTCTGATCTACAACTGAGAGGGACACAGGGAGATAATTTTGGTCATACAAAGAATGCGTGTCCATGCAGGAATGATGTAAGCATGAAGTACACATTCTATTTTCAACGAACCAACATGTTTCTTTACCTTGTAAGGAATTACAAATCCTTTAGTCAGTGTATAAAATGTTCACCGTTGATGCACTGCCTCAGAGAAACATATACAGCTGGCACGAAGACAACAAGTTTCTCTCCTATGCCTGATACATATGGCAATAAAGAGTTTTTGACAAGGCAACTGGTATCCGGTCCTGTGATTTAATCATAACGGGGACAAAGCTGAATTTTCAGATCAACAACTTGGCGTCACACGAACAGGATCTGCATTTCAGACATTTGTCTCAATTAATTCATCAGTTAAGACATTTTCTTTTTCTTAAAGATTCTAAGTCTGCCTGATGATATATATATACTGTTGAGACAATGACTGAAACTGCTAAAAAGAACTGTGTTATTTTGGAATACCAGTTGTGTTGCCAATGAATGTGTATCAGACATAGTAATTTAATTTGATGCAACTTATTTAAGTTGTTCTGATCAGTGAACCTCCAAAATATTGAATGAAGCTGGGTAGAAGTGGATCTTTTGTGCAAAAGACCAACTTTGTCAATTTTTGGGGGAATAATCCGTAATGCGATTTAGCAATTAGCTCGTTGTGACTGTGAGGTGGTGGAATGTGGCGAGTTTGCAGTAATCGGTGGCAGGAAAAACTCTAAAACATGTCCACACACTGAAGAGCCACACTTAGAAGAAGTGCGGGGAAGTGCAATGAGCTTTGAGATTAAAGCGGTTTAAAGTGGCGGGTCTGCGCTAAAGGTAGTGCAGTGTTAAAGAAAAAGCCCTAAAACGTTTAAACACGCTAAAGTATAAGGTGCCTTAATAAGTGGCTAGAATCGTTGGCCTTCTGATTTTGACAGTAAAGCTGTTCAATATTTAGGGTGGGATCTGAGTTCAACTGTAAATTTTTAAGAATTATAAGAATATTTAGGATTTAACTTTTGTTTTCTTTCTCTTCTTTCTTTGTTTCCCGAGTTGTCAGCTAGGGAGAGAGAGGGAGAGAGGGCAGGGCAGGACCCTTCCCTTCAGCAAACACACACACACATAGACACACACTCATACACGCACACACAGAGCTATACATAGCCCTGCTGCTGAGAAGCACAGACACACAGACTATCTGCAAAATGGCAGAGAGTGTCTATAATAGCAGAACAATATCTGCTTGGTACTTAAAAAAGAAGAGCAAAAAACAAGCCAAGTTTTCGAAGAAAGGACTGGATGTTGATGCCTCTTTGGATGAACAGTTTAGATGGTTCATGATCCAAAAAGACTCTGTTAAACTGAAAGCCTTTCCGATCCTGGCAGCCCACTGGATTGTGAAACAAGGTGGAATTTGTTGCAGTACGGATGGGAGTCCAGTTCCACTTGTTGAAGCAATGAAGCCACAGATTGAAGCATATAACAAGTTGAATAAAATCATGTCTATTACATGTTCAGAAAAGATAAAACAATCATTGATGATTCATTTGATCCAGATTGGACAAATATAATAGCCGAGGCTGAAAGTAAATTTTTGCAAGCACCAGTAAACTCAGCAAAAACTGTAATGCCTCCTCCATACAACCCAATTTATCCAACTTTGCCTGAACAATGTAAAAGTTCTTGTAAGCCAAATGGAGGGCCAGTTGACAAAATATTTATTGCATCTGCAGCCGCTCCAGTAATAACCAGGTCCAAATCAACCCAGCCAAACAGAGACATGCTGCAAGGTATACCAGCACCTGCCTCTGATTGGGGCGATGAGACAAGAGAAGACGACATGATAACAATTGATAAGGTCGGTCCTGAATTCTCTTCACCTGCTATGAAAAGGGAAGAAGTACAATCTGAAATGATGATGGAAGAAAGACCATTCACACCAGGAGAACGTCAAGCCATTCTCATGGCCTTGCCTCCTCTGAAGAGACAAGATCCAAACACAGAGTTTTGGCGAGAATTAGATTCCTTGGTTGAAGCACATCAAATGTCACTAAGAGACATACACACCATTGTAAAAGCTAAAATCCCAAGAGACCGATGGGGAACGCTTGCCAGCGTCAATAACAACAGCCCAATGGATAGACTTGTGGGTTGATGGCCAGGGGCGACCCCTGGGTCTTTGGCAAGCCTTAGATGTGTTCCGAAAAGAAATCCAAGAGATCCTGGGCAGTGGTAAGATTCCTTTCACATCAGTAACATTGATTAAGCAAAAGATGATGAATCTCCAGATGAATATGCCTTGCGTAAATGGAATGCTTATGAAAGATGGGCTCACTGTGCAAAAAAAGAACCAGACAGAGATGATGTACAGTTTACTGACACACTTGTGGATGGTTTTAGCACAAAATATCAACAAGCCTTATTACTTGGAGTCAATCCAGGAGAAACGTTTGACCAAATTATGCAATGGGCTGGTCGTCTAGAAATGGCTATTAGATCAAACAAGGATGAAGGAAACAAATCAAATCGAAGAGGAGTGGCGTTCGCTCAATCCAACATCGATGCAGATAGGATGTTGAAGTTCTGCCAAAATTGTGGGAAGACTGGGCACATCATAAAAGACTGTTGGGCTAAAGGAGGTGGAGCAGAAGGTAAAGGCCGTCATTTAAACAGGTAAACGCCAAAAACAATGATAAAACCTCTCGAGGAAGACATGGACTGAAGCACAAGTTCGTCAGCTCATTGAGGGAATTATTCGTCACAATAGCAATCAGCGGCCCCTGTAAGAGTAACAAAGAGACAATCGACTTTTCATCCCTGCTTTGATAGGGGCCATCAATGTGACTGTCTAATCGATACAGGAGCTTCCCTCTCCATAACTGATTTGAATCTACCTACAACACATGAAGCCATAGAAGTTGAAGGAGTTGGAGGAGATATCATGATATTTCACAAAAGTATACCAGTTCCTCTGCAAATACATGAAGATGAAGTCCTATGGACACCTTTCTGGGTGGGGCCGAATTCACAAGGAAGCCTTATAGGTATGGACATTTTACCATTGTTAAACATGATCATATTTACGACACTCGTCAAATTACTACAACAGCTGGAATAATACCACATGAAGATCGCACATGTAATATAAGTTCTGTTGGTATAGCAAAACCAATTACCAGAGACTGGGGAAAAGAAGGTGTGTGGGGTCTTCTGTGCAGCTTATATCCAGATGTTTGGGCTAAACACAAATTGGATTGTGGTAAAGCCAACATTGACCCTGTTATCATAGAGGGACCGATACATGCCCGCATAAACAATACCCCATTCGACCAGAAGCAAGACAAGCTGTTTTTGAGATTGTGGCAGACTTGGAAGCTGAAGGAATTGTTCGACGAACTACTTCTACTACCAACAGCCCTGTTTGGCCTGTCAAAAAGTCAGACAACTCATGGAGATTAACCATAGATTATACAAGACTTAACAGTGTAACGCCAAAACCACACCCTATTGTGGCTAATCCTGCTACCATTTTGAATGATATTCCAGGAATGCAAGAATCTTCACAGTCTTGGATGTGCTGTCAGCTTTCTGGTCTATACCTATTGATGAAAAATCTCAAGAGAAATTGGCCTTCACTGTCGGCGCAAACCAGTATGCTTGGAATAGACTTCCGCAAGGTCTTAATCTTTCACCAGTTGTATTTCATAGAGCCCTGGACCAATTCTTAACTGAGCGAAAAGCTGAAATTGAGAGTTCAGGAAGTGTTTGCCTCCAATATGTTGATGACTTGTTAATTGCAAGCCCAGACGAAAAAAGCCATGTATCTGCTCTGTATTTTACTCTGCAAGCTCTAAGGAAAGGTGGATTTAAAGTTAACCCCGACAAAGCACAGCTTGCCAAAGCTAAAGTTATTTATTTAGGCCAAGAAATATCTGCTGAGGAAGAAGAATGACAACAGAGCGTGTAGAGGCAATGCAGCAACTTCCAAAACCTCTGACAGTTACAGGGATGCGGAAGGTGATGGGACTTTTAACTATTGTCGTCAATATATCCCTGATTTTGCCAGCATCACTAGTCCTCTAATTGATCTGTATAAAGGGAAAGCCTGGAGTGGAACAGCTGGAATGGACACCAGAAGCTGAGGAAGCGTTTACTTCTATGAAAAAGAAACTGATTTCAGCCCCAGCCTTGGGACTTCCTGATGGTCGTTTGCCATTTCATTTGTGGACCAGGGTGGGAGATGAGACCTACTCAGCAGTACTGTGTCAGAAACCAGGTGATCGATATAAACCAGTTGGATACTTTTCCACAAAGATTCCTGTCACCATGATAGGTCAACCACGATGTATACAAGCCCTTGATGGTGCCACGTGGGCAGTGAATGCTGTGGAAAATCTGATTGGTGCACAAACTATCACACTGCACACTCCACACAGTATAGTAACGCTGTTGAACAACACAAACATCAAGACTATCACTGATGCGAGGAGAGCAAAATGGGAAGCAACTTTGCTGAACAAGGACTTGAGTGGAAATCATCAGAGACACTACACTTAACCCGGCAACAATGATGCTGGAACCACATGAGGAATTCCACATGAGTGTGAAAAACAGGTAGAAGAAGAAAGCCTTGGTCAGTTAATCCAATCCCTCTTGAAAATCCAGATAATGAGTTATGGGTCGACGGATCCAGTTACTACATTGATGGAAAAGCGACATACTGGATGGGCTGTGGTGAAGGCTGATGGAACTGTTGTGAAGCAAGGAGCTCTTCCTGGGCAATTTTCTGCACAAGTAGCTGAGCTCATGGCGCTTACGGAAGCTCTTGAGCTATCGGAGGGAGGTCGAGTCAACATCTATACAGATAGTCGTTATGCTTTGGAGTGGTCCATGACTACCTTGCCCTATGGAAAAGACGTGGACTCATCACCAGCAGTGGGAGTGTAATACAACATGCTTCCATAATTCGTCGGTTGATTGCAGCATGTCAATTACCACGAGAAGCAGCTGTGGTCAAAGTAAAAGCACATCAATCTGACAAGTCTAAGGAAAGCAAAGGAAATTCTGCAGCTGATGTGGCAGCCAGAGAAGCGGCTTTACTTTCCCTACTCCTGTTACCTTGGTTCAAGAAAACAGAAAAGATAATTCTGAGCTGCATCTTCTGTCATATCACACAGAGACAGAAGAAGAGAAAGAACAATGGAAAAAGAAGGCGCAAAAGAAGATGATCAAGGTATCTGGAGAATTCCAACAGGACAGGTGGTAATGCCTATCGGAACAAGGAAAGAACTAATGCAGCTGTATCATGGAAAAGTGCATGCTGGAGCAAAAGCAATGAAAGCTCAAATCAGCGAGACTTGGTGGTGGCGCGAATGATGAGAGACATCGATGATTATTGTAGGAGATGTTTGATCTGCATAAAAGCAAATGTGGGAAAACCTGTAAAGGTGAGAATGTCACATGCACCCAGACCAACAGGGCCATGGACACATCTCCAAATTGATTTCACAGGACCATTGTCATCCAGTGGAGGATATCAATACATTCTAGTAATCATAGATCGATTTACTAGATGGGTTGAAGCATTTCCGACAAAAACTTGCACTGCTGAAGCTGCAGCACGAGTAATGGTGGAAGAAGTTTTTTCCTCGCTGGGGCCTTCCATATGAAATTGATTCCGACAATGGAACTCACTTCACTGGAAAATTGATGAAGGAAGCAATGAAATTGATTGGGATTAAACAAAAGTTTCATATCCCCTATAGGCCTCAATCGTCAGGTATGGTCGAGCGACTGAACCGGTCGTTAAAAACGTCCCTTACTAAAGCCATTCTGCAGACTGGCCAAGGTTGGCACAGATTATTACCTGCTATTTTGTGGAACTTAAGAGCAACTCCAAACAGAGTAACAGGACTAACCCCTTTTGAACTAATGACTGGAAGAGCAATGGTTCTACCTCCTGATGCTCCGCCCCTGCGGAACAGGAGGAGATTCCACATTGTTCCAAGAAAAGTTAAACGTTATCTCACTATGCTGGACAGAGCTACCAAAGGAAACAACCAGAAAGTGCGAGAAGCTCAGCAGCAGTGGGATGAAAAACACACCACTACTGATATTCCACACATTCCCGAGTTAGGCAGTTTTGTTATGGTCAAAGCGAATTGCTAGGAAAGGTTTAGAGCCTAGGTGGGAAGGACCATATGAGATACTCTTAACTACAGATACAGTGTTTGCCTTAAAGGGAAGGGTGTAGGAACAGATAGATGGTATCATTGGTCACAAGTTAAACCTTGTTTAGTGAATGAACAAAATGATAGCGATAGCTTATGGCCTGAAAATGATCAATGTTCGTCAGTTACTTTTAGAAACTGGGTAACAAGGAGTGGTGTTAATGATTTCTCTGCTTCCATTACAGGAATCAATTCCATTGACATTGATTAGAGATGGTTGCAAGTTATTCTCAATACACAACGACAATGGTATGGCCTCAATATGGACAGCGCAATATAATGACAGTTAGACAATTCCAATCAATGGGTATTAGACAAGGAAATTCAGTAATTAGATTAGGAAGAAATGGATATTGGGCTGAAGGGGAAACACCGATGATTTCTACTACAGATTGTTGTGTCGAGGAACATGAGTGGGTAATTTGCTCATGTTCTACAATGTTTAGTCTATCCCTTAATGGATCTGCAGTTTGGGAGGTAGTTCCTTTAGATCAAGCCACAGGTGCATGGCAGGTGTCAGAAGCACAGTGGTGTATATTACATGATGGAATAAGTGAGAATATGATATATGGAGGAAGTTGTGTCCAATTCCCCTGATCCATTTGCATTGAAATTCTCTATCCTCTTCATTTAGGTGGGATCCATGTTCCACATGTGCAATTGCTGCAATTAGAACCACAGTGGTGGAATAATGATTTAGTAGAGGAAAGGAATTATGAACTCTTTGAAATGGTTAAAAGAGTTAAAGAAAGCGTAAAAGCAGCCCAAGAGGAGGAATTCAAGCAATGGGACATGTTATCGTTGCAAATGGAGTAGCCAAATTAATGTCTGAAAGGAAATTGACACAAATTCTAGGAAATCTATCATGGTCAGACTGGATAGTTCTAACTATGGTAGGAGTTCTTGTGTTTATGGTAGTAGTACACATCATCATATGTGTTACTAGAAGGAAAGGTACTAAACCTGTCAAATTGGTTATTTCTAACTATATGGATAAAGCCGAAAATGGAAAATATAGAGTAAGATAGGATATTCTATACACATTGCACCACTTACAAAACACAACCCCACAAACAATCAACACCCGCTTACTGATTTACAACCCCAAGGAATAGGACTCTTTAACATCAACGTTTATGTTAGTTTGTTATTTTGACCAGGAACTGGAGGAGTTCAGGTACCGGACGAGTCCAGGCACTGGTGAAGATTCATTAATTTTCCTTTCTTAGATGTATGGGGTCCATTTTAAATACTTACACATAGACGTAATTACACACATATTATGCGGGAACATGTCATGGGTTGGGGTCATTTTGTTTTGTTTTATTCTATTCCCGATTCCTCATGTTTCTACTTTTCTGTCCTTTGTATGTCTTTTGTTTCTTGGTTTGCTTTTTCTCTCCTCACTATCACTCCATTAGGTGACGATGATGGTGTGGAACTGACGGCCGGTAGTTCCAATGGAGTTGTAGATCAGAAATGTGTTATTTTAATATTATTTATATTTATAATTGAATCTATAATGTATTTGTGAAGTCTAAGTGCATGAGAAAGTTATATATACTGCATGAGCTGAAGTTGCATGACATATTACTGTCATATGGCAGGGAGAGGGACACAGGGAGATAATTTTGGTCATACAAAGAATGCGTGTCCATGCAGGAATGATGTAAGCATGAAGTATACATTCTATTTTAAACGAACCAACATGTTTCTTTACCTTGTAAGGAATTACAAATCCTTTAGTCAGTGTATAAAATGTTCACCGTTGATGCACTGCCTCAGAGAAACATATACAGCTGGCACGAAGACAACAAGTTTCTCTCCTATGCCTGATACATATGGCAATAAAGAGTTTTTGACAAGGCAACTGGTATCCGGTCCTGTGATTTAATCATAACGGGGACAAAGCTGAATTTTCAGATCAACACTCACCAATAACCGCAGAAATTGAGTGCCAGGGAAGAAAGATCCTGAGCGAAAGAGTTATGATGGTAGGGGCATTCAAGAGCAGGCTGAGACCATGCAGTGCTTGTCATTTAACTTGTGTGGAGACCAGAACAAAATGTATTAATTTGTATCAGTAAACTAAAGAATTAATGTTATTATGGGTTTACTTCAGCAGGCTTAATTCAGAAACATGGTGAAGTCTTTAAGAGGAGGACGGCTTTTGAAGTTTAACGAAGGTCTGAAGGACAAAGGTATTTAAACTAAAGATAACTTGAAACAATTTCATTGTGTAACTTATTGGAGATGTTCTAATTTGAAAGTAAAGGATTAAGGTTAATAAATTTAATATTACATTTTTATAAGTTATAGTCTTAGGAGGCTGTTTGGAGAGAGTGAGAGAGAGAGGCTGCAGGGACTGTACTCTGCTATCATCCTGCTAAAGCTGAGACAAAACAAAGCAATGTCAGCTGACTTTTATAAAAACAAATGAATAATGAACAGACATGATCTGAAATTGGTTAAGAGACCATGTAAAAGCAAATTTTGAGAATGAGCAGTTCATATTTACGTGTCCTGATTGAATGTAGGGTGTATTTAACCTCTGGAATGAGTGTTTTATCATTACAGACGGGTAAAGTCAAACGACAAACTGATAATTCTGAGAATCTGGTGAAAAGATGATCCAGAACATGGGACAAGCTTTAAGTGGATTGGTATCCAGCTCTGTCCGTTACTGGTAATTATGACTACTTTTGTCATTTAAGATGCTGATGTGAATTAGACTCTGGATTAGTTAAAATTGTAAACGTGCATAGAGAGACAAAGTGACAAATTGGTTAAAGTCACTATTTAAATGATCCAGAGAATCAATCAAATTTATGAAAGGCCAGATGGTGAACAAAGGAATATAACCTTTCAAATGAAAATGTTATTGTGCGTTTTAATCCATTAAATGGAGGTAGGACATTGATTTATATAGAGAACTACAACTAATGTAAGAGAAAAAAAACAAGAGGCTGTGAGGCTTTCTGTGTGACTGGCATTGAGATATGAAGACAATAATATTTTGGATTTCTGTAGAGAGATAGAGATAAATGGTACGAAAACAGTGGAACTTGATAGAGGAATAATGTGACCAGAGAAATAGCCACAAATATAAATGTTGTAAAAATAAAATTTCTGACAGGATTTATGAACACCTGAAGTCAAATTAGGTTAAAATATATTGAACTACGATGTAATATGGAAGAAATTTGTATGGTCTTGGTAAAATTATGACAATTTTAGTGTAAGTGGCAAAGAAAGGATAGTGAGGATTTGTGTCACTGCCACATGAGGTTAAGGTTTTGGTTTTTTAGAACTTACGCCTAAAGAGTACTTTAAACCGTATAACATGACCTGAAAATTAGTGATGTGATTTTGGTAAAGAATATGAAATGTTGAAGAAACAACAGACTGGAGGAAGGTTGATTAGAATATGATGTACAGTGAGAAACTGGAGACATGAAAGCTGAATGTTTTCTAAAGAGTGTTTAGTCTCTGTGGTAACTGATGGTCTGGGTGTGTGTGTAATCACTAAACGCTTGATAGCAACGAGGTGTCGTGTGTTTGGATTTGGGAGATATCACAAACCTAACATGTCGGGAGAGCAGAAACAGGTTTTTGATCACTTAGATATTAACTTCCAGATATTAAATATGGATTTGTCTTTAATTCACTGAAACACTAAAGAATCCAGATGAATATTAATTTAGAACTGTACCTCTCCCTGAGGGAGAGCACTTTATCATTTGGAAGGGTTTGAAGTCATGTGATAAACTTGATTGGACAGAAGAGGCTAAGAAGGCCTGTAAGTGCTGTTGTGTAAGGTTCTGTGTATTTGTTTCATTATCAATTCATTTATAATTAATTTCATGTTTTGATGTGATTTCATGTGTTCATCTATTTGAGGTACGATTTAAAATGTAATGTATGTGAAATTCATTCATGTCTCTTTAAAACGTAAGGCTCGCGATAACGCGTAATTTTGGCGGAAATGAGAATCAACTGTGTCGCCTCCCGATGAGCAGACGCTCACGAGGCTCTGCTAAGTTGTATTAAGTTTAAAATGAGCAGTTTCACAAGTAAAACGGACTGTAAAGAGCAAAACTAAAGACTCAAGGACCTCTTTTCATAACAAGCAGCCAACGAGGTATTTGTTTCACTTGTTTAATGTGTTGTAAGCATAATTTGTATTTCTTTTCCTTTAAGACCATGTATTGTATAGTTTTCTGATTTGTTTGTATTATGCTCATTTACAAATACAGTTCTCACGGCGTAAAGATGAGCCAAAGAATTAAAACGCCCGTTTCAAGGAACCGACCTGTGTCTGTGTCGTTGTGGAGAGAGCTACAGTGAGAACTCGTCTGCTCGACGATGCGGGCGGGAGAGACAACGAGATCGTTGCGGTGTCGACGGATGAAAGACCAGCGTAACAGATAAGCAAAGCCCGTAACGGATCGTCGCTAAAACGATCGCAAGCAACAGTGATTAGACTTTGAAAGTTCTCAGCTACAAGGACACTATAGGTGGCGTGAGAAGTGATTTAACTTAAAAAATTCCATCAAGGACAAGTCTAATTATTCTGCACACCTTGTTTGGGACAATTTAAAAGGCCTGAAAATGAATATCTTTACAACTGAAATCAAGATTTTCCAATTTTGTACTTGTGAGAAGTAATCAAACTTTAGGTGCAATTTAAGTGACTCTTAAAGGGAAACTGAAACATTTATTTTTTGGAAAATTAAGTACTACATTTACTAAATTTTTGAGTGTATTTTATCTGCATTTAAGTTTTAAATTGCCAAATACACTGTAATTAGAGTAATTAATTAAATCATTTTGTTTTCCTTGTTCTAAAATTGAAGTAATTTCAAGTAGAGAGTTTGAATTGATGCAATATTGAAATCTGTATTTAGAAATTTCAGAGTTTTCCATATTTCTATGGTTACTAAGAAACTCATGCAGTAATTATCTATCTAATTGTTCACATTTAGGACACTGTGGTCTACATTCACATATGACCAAGCATTGAACATACACATATTTAACTTAAGCTCTGTGTTCACATACATTCTACAGTCATTTCAAGATGTCTGACTCAAATGCCAAATCACCTGTTCAAGTTGAAGATGCAGATCAAGAATGTGCAGAAGAGGTGGAAAAGCTGCGAAGAAGTGAAAGAACCCGAACCCTCACAGAAAAGGGAAGAGAACTTCAAGAAAAAAGGTTGAAAGGTGTACAACAACGGTACAGAATCATCTATGAAAAATGGAGGTATAATGCAAGATTAGGCAAGGAAATATTGTCTGATGAAGCCTCCCAAGACGAATTGAATGAGCTAATTGAGAACATACAAAGCACCAGTACTGAGGTTAAGTTAATTTACAAAGAAATGCGTCAAGTGCAAACTCCTGAACCAGATCTGCGACGCAAGGTTGATACGTGCCTATCGCTTTCAGAATTCATCATTCGAAGGGCTCACGGGCAGCTTGAAGGACATGCTGAAAATGAGGAGGAAGAACTTGGCCGGATGTTGGATCAATCTTAAACTCAACAGGTTCTTTATCAAGACCACTGTCTCAATCAAAATGTGGTTCAACCCACTCTAGCATCCACTCAGCCAAAAGAAATGAAGCTGTGGCTGAAGCTGCTGCATCTCAGGAAGTGTTGGCAGTATTGGAGAAACAAGAAAGGGAAGTGGCAGAACTTCAGAGGCTAGAGGTTGAAAGTAGACAATGTTTGGCACGATTTGAGTCTGAGGACATGGCTAGACAACAAGCAATGCAGGACAAGCGCAGAAAGCTAGAGCGCTTAGAAGAATTAAAGAAGTTAAACGCGGCAAGAGCTCGAGTGAAGGTATATGATCAAGTTGAAGGAAATTTTGAAGTAATTGATTTGCTGCATACTGAGACAGCAGGAGAGCTTCAAGTTCCTAACTTCACAAATCCCTCAGCCATTCCCCAATCTCTGCCTGTCATGGCCCCAGTCCTCCAAGCCTCAAGCCCTCCATTCATTCCCCCAAATCTTCCAGTCACAACACAAACCCTCCAGGCCTCAAGCCCCTCACTTGTTCCTCAATCTTTTCCAGTCACAAGTCAAGGTCTTAATTTCCAATCTCCTCAATGGTCATCTCAAGCTCCACCACCTTCAATGTATAGGCCTCAAATGCAAAGCAACTCTGATTTGGTCAGCGCGCTAACAGAAGCTATGAGTGCCAACCGTCTTCCAACGCCAGAACCTGCAGTATTTATGGGAGACCCTCTGAAATTCAAAGACTGGCAGCTCTCTTTCGAAACACTAATTGATAGGAAAAACATTCCAAAGAACGAAAAGCTGTATTACCTCAGAAAGTACTTGGGTGGCGCTGCAAAGAAAACTGTCGAAGGATTCTTCCTACTAGGCACAGAAGCAGCATATGACTCTGCCTGGCAGCTGTTGGAAAAGCGTTTTGGAGACCCATTCATAATTGGGAAGTCCTTCAGAGATAAGCTGCACGGATGGCCAAAGATAAGCTCCAAAGATGGTTGTGAACTAAGAGACTTCACAGACTTCCTCAAGAGCTGTGAAGCTGCAATGCCCCACCTTAAGACATTGGAAGTTCTCAATGACTGCAATGAGAATCAAAAATCCTGCTGAAGTTGCCAGATTGGTTAGTGTCCAGATGGAACCAAAGTGATGGAAGCTAGAGAAGCAAATTCTGGTTATCCAAAATTCAAAGAGTTTGTAGACTTTCTATCAAAGGAAGCAGATCTGGCTTGTGATCCTATATCTTCAATACAAGCACTTAAGAGCATGGAAAGTGGGAAACCAAAATATTCAAGAAACCAAAACATTCAAGCAAAGACCTTGTACACAAACGCAGCACAGAGCAGTGTATCAACATGCGTCTTTTGTAAAAGGACAGGACATGTCTTGGCTAAGTGTAGACAATTTGGGGAGAAGACCGTTCAAGATCGTGTCAAGTTTGTGCGTGCAGAGAAACTCTGCTTTGGATGTTTGCAGACTGGTCATCATTCAAGAAGATGTGAGAATAAAAGCACATGTGAACGGTGCCAGAAGAGACATCCTACGTGTTTGCATGACGACAAGTTCAGAGAATATCAAAGCCCTTCTTTGAAGGAAGAAGGTTGTTCAAAGGACAAAACCGTCAGCAAAGAAATAGCTGCAGCAGCAATCACTAATGCAGTTAGACAAGAAGGCTTGAACTCACAAACTTCCATAATCATACCAGTTTGGGTATCATCCACAAATTGGCCAGATCAAGAAGTCCTTGTCTATACACTCTTAGACACGCAGAGTGACACAACCTTTATCCTTGATGAAGTAGCTCAAGAGCTCAATACGAACAAGGAGAGTGTCAGTTTGCAGCTGTCTACAATGTCAGCAAGGTCAACAGTCATACATTGTCAGAAGCTGAAAAATCTGCAAGTGAGAGGATACAACTCTGAGAAAAGGATTCCATTGCCTGTGGTTTTCACACGAGAGTTTATTCCGAACAGGTCGCATATACCAACTTCAGAAACGGCTCTACAATGGCCTCATCTGGAACAATTGGCAGACAAGATTCCACCCCCATTAGATTGCAAGGTAGGCCTTTTGATTGGCTATAATTGTCAACAAGCCCTTCTGCCCAAGGAGATCCTGTCTGGGAAGAAAATCAGCCATATGCACAACGAACTGACCTTGGCTGGAGTATTGTCGGCTGCTCTTACCCAGCAAGTGATTTTGATGATGTAATAGGAGTCAGTCACAGAACCTTGAGTGCGAAGAGTGATGCCAGCATTAAAGCCATCAGTTGATCTAAAGAGAGAAGTGCATTTTGTGTGCAGAACTCATGTGAAGGAAATCATCCCAACAGAGGTAATCAAGGCACTTGAATTCGACTTCACAGATCACAGTGCAGATGATAACCCAGTTTCTCAGGAAGACATGCTCTTCTTATCCAAGGTGAGAGAAGGTATAAGGCAGAACGAAGATGGCCACTATGAACTTCCACTTCCATTCAAGACAGACAAACCCAGTCTACGGATAATAAACAATCTGCAGTTCATAGACTCATCTCATTGGAGCGGAGAATGAGGAGAGACAAACAGTATCACAAGGACTATGTCAATTTCATGAATGACATAATAACCCGAAAGGATGCTGAGAAGGTTCCAAGGTCCGAACTGGAAAACCAACCGCATGGTATATTCCGCACCACGAGTCTACCATCCACACAAACCGGGAAAGATTCGGGTGGTTTTGATTGTTCAGCACGCTTCCATGAAACCTCTCTGAACGATCACCTCTTGACCGGTCCAGATCTGACCAACACATTAGTTGGAGTGCTGTGTCGATTTAGGAAGGGCCCAATAGCCATAATGTGCGACGTTGAAAGAATGTTCCATCAATTTCATGTAGTGGTGGAACACCAAGACTACCTGAGATTTCTCTGGTGGGATGAAGGCAATCTGGATTCTAAACCCTCAGTGTATAGGATGAAGGTACACCTGTTTGGGGCAGCTTCATCCCTGGCTGCTCAACTTTGGATTCAAGTATCTGGCATCACAGGGTCATGGAAAGTTCAGTGAAGAATCCATCAAGTTTATCCAGAGAAGCTTTTACGTCGATGATGGCTTAACAAGCGTGTGGTCACCTGCTGAAGCTGTGCATCTAGTGAAGGAGGCAAGAGCCTTATGCAGAACAGGAAATCTTCGGCTACACAAATTTGTGTCGAATGACAAGGAAGTGATTGCCACAATACCACCTGAAGAATGTGCTGAAACCAAAGATCTAGACATGGCTTTGGGAGAACTTCACATCGAGCGAGCACTTGGAGTTCAGTGGTGTGTCGAAGCAGATGACTTCCAATTCAGGGTTGTAGTCAGGAAAAATCCACTGACAAGGAGAGGAGTTCTCTCAACGGTAGCCTCTGTCTATGATCCACTAGGATTTGTTGCTCCATTCTTGCTTGTTGGCAAACAGATACTTCAGGCGCTATGCAGGGAAAAGCTAAGCTGGGACGAAGATCTTCCTGCACACATTCTGCCACAATGGGAGTCATGGCTTAGAGATCTGCCGACATTGGCAGTCCTGAAGATCCCAAGAAGCTACCATCCATCAAACTTCGACAAGGTTGTGCTGTACGAGCTTCACAATTTTTCAGATGCAAGTTTCAGTGGATACGGTGCATGTTCATATCTCCGTGCAGTAAGTGAAACAGGGCAAGTTAGTTGCTCACTCGTATTGGGGAAAGCAAGAGTAGCCCCTATCAAGCTAACAACTATCCCGAGGCTTGAATTGTCATCAGCTGTGACTTCAGTCCGTAACGGTGATATTATTAGAAGAGAACTTGAAGTTGAAAACCTTCAAGAGTATTACTGGACTGATTCAATGGTGGTCATTGGCTATGTGAATAATGATGCCAAGAGATTTCACACGTTTGTAGCCAACCGAATCCAACGCATAAAATCCAGTACATATCCTGAACAATGGCGTCATGTCAGCTCCGAAAACAACCCTGCGGACCATGCCTCAAGAGGGCTGAGTGCCATTCAGCTGAAAGATTCTAACTGGCTGAAGGGACCCGATTTTTTGTGGCAGATAAATCTCTCACACAAAGACGAAATGGTGGGAGAAATAGAAATGACTGACCCCGAGCTTAGGAAAGCCCACATTTGCACAGTCAAGACAAAGGAAGGGAATTCCATGGTGGACCGCTTTAATAAATTCTCAGATTGGTCCAGGGCAGTGAGGGCTGTTGCCAGGCTCAAGAGGTTCATCAGAGAGTTTAGGGGAGTTCAGTTAAGAATGAATGAAGCAACTGATCTTGAAGAAAGAAAAGAAGCGGAAATCACTATCATCAAGCTGGTGCAAGAAGACGCCTTCCCTGAAGATATCCAAAAGATCAAGCTACAGAAAGAAAGTACCCTGAACAAGCACAGCAATTTGCATCAGTTAAATGCCTTCTTGGACAAGAATGGTGTCCTCAGGGTGGGAGGACGGCTATCACAATCAGCCTTGCATCATGATGTAAAGCATCCTGTAATACTTCCGAAGAAATCTCATTTGTCAGCCTTGCTCGTTAAACATCATCATGAGCGTATACACCACCAAGGAAGAGGCATGACCATGAATGAGCAAACGGAATATGGATCTTAGGATGCGGGAACGTGGTTTCTTCACACATCTACAAGTGTGTAAAATGTAGAAGATACAGAAGAACAACTGAGGTTCAACGAATGGCAGATCTACCGGAAGAGAGAACCGAGGCATCCCCTCCATTTACTTTCTGCGGCATAGATTGTTTTGGCCCCTTCATTGTAAAGGAGGGAAGGAAGGAATTAAAGCGATATGGATTGCTGTTTACCTGCTTGTGCTCTAGAGCTGTACACATAGAGACACTAGATGATCTGACATCAGACGCTTTCATGAATGCGCTTCGTGTGTTCATAGCCATCAGAGGACCTGTACGCCAACTAAGATGCGATCAGGGAACTAATTTCATGGGCGCTAAAAGAGCTTTCTGAGTTGCTCAAGGGGATGGATCAAGAACGTCTACAAGCAATCAGCTGTGAATTTGTAGTGAATGTTCCCTCAGCGAGTCACATGGGTGGAGTCTGGGAGCGCCAGATTCGAACGATCCGCAGCATATTGACTGCCATGCTTGACAAGTCTGCAAGTAGACTAGATACCACAACTTTGAGGACATTTCTTTACGAGACAATGGCTATAATCAACAGCAGACCATTGAGTGTTGAACATCTTCACGATCCTGTCGGTCCAGAACCACTCACTCCCAATCACATATTAACCATGAAATCTGCAATCATTCTGCCCCCTCCGGGACAGTTTGGCAAAGAAGATCTTTATCTGCGTAAAAGGTGGAGAAGAGTGCAGTTCTTGGCAAATGAATTCTGGCAAAGGTGGAAACGTGAATATCTGCTGAATCTCCAACAACGTCAAAAATGGCAGAAGACATCTCGAAATTCACAAGTAGACGACATTGTGATTCTGCAAGATGACAACGCTCAAAGAAATGAATGGAAGCTTGCCAGAGTTGTAGAAGCTCACCCCAGTTCAGATGGCATTGTGCGAAAGGTGAAGCTACAAGTCAGTGACATTACATTTGTTAAGGGAAAACCACAAACTAGATCAGTTTACCTAGAAAGGCCTATTCACAAGGTAGTTACTTTACTTGAAGCCAAATAAGTCACATACACAACAAGATAACACTCACTTAGGTCTAAAGTACATTTCTCAAATTCTTTTCACATTCTTTGTTTTAAGAAAATGCCTACATTTTGAGAAAATTAGTGATTTTGGTGGGAGTGTAAGTGCTGTTGTGTAAGGTTCTGTGTATTTGTTTCATTATCAATTCATTTATAATTAATTTCATGTTTTGATGTGATTTCATGTGTTCATCTATTTGAGTCGATTTAAAATGTAATGTATGTGAAATTCATTCATGTCTCTTTAAACGTAAGGCTCGCGATAACGCGTAATTTTGGCGGAAATGAGAATCAACTGTGTCGCCTCCCGATGAGCAGACGCTCACGAGGCTCTGCTAAGTTGTATTAAGTTTAAAATGAGCAGTTTCACAAGTAAAACGGACTGTAAAGAGCAAAACTAAAGACTCAAGGACCTCTTTTCATAACAAGCAGCCAACGAGGTATTTGTTTCACTTGTTTAATGTGTTGTAAGCATAATTTGTATTTCTTTTCCTTTAAGACCATGTATTGTATAGTTTTCTGATTTGTTTGTATTATGATCATTTACAAATACAGTTCTCACGGCGTAAAGATGAGCCAAAGAATTAAAACGCCCGTTTCAAGGAACCGACCTGTGTCTGTGTCGTTGTGGAGAGAGCTACAAGGCCTTTGAAAACATGAAAAGACAATTGATTGGGTCCCCAACTTTGGGGTTACCGACACCTGTAAAACCGTTTGTTCAAATGGGAGATGAAAAGAATGGATTTATGACTTCTGTTCTCTTGCAGCATCATGGGGACAGACTGCGACCTGTGGGGTATTTTTCGAGCAAATTGATGTCTGAGAGCAGTAGCAGCTGCAGAATTGGGGGTACTTGCATCGAGGGAATATGTGGGGTATTCTGATTTAACATTGATGGTCCCACACGCAGTGTCGATGATACTGCAAGAGCAGAGAACGTCTGACCTATCTACGGCCAGATGGCTGAGGTATCACACGATTTTGCTTGATATGCCAAATGTCACTGTTAAGCGTTGTACGGTCTTGAATTCTGCCACTCTACTCCCAACAGAGGAGGATGGGGAGGAACATCATTGTTGTGTCACTGCGTTAGAACAGGTGTGTACACTGAGACCGGACCTTTTGGACACACCACTCAAAAAAGAAAAACTGCGAAAATGTCCTGTTTGTGGATGGCTCTGCTACAAGAGACCCACAAACAGGCCTAAATAAGGTTGGTTACGCTGTAACTATAGAATTTGATGTTTTGACTTCTGGCAGATTGCCAGCAAATTATTTTGCGCAGGCGGCAGAACTCCTGGCTCTAACTGAAGCATGCAAGCTGATGGAGGGGAAAAGTGTAACGATTTACACAGACTCACGATACGCGTTCAGGGTGGCGCATGATTTTGGGACCTTATGGAAGCACAGGAAATTTCTAAAGTCCGATTGGCGCCCAATATTGAATGCTTCTTTGGTATCAGCACTTCTAGACGCAATAACCTTGCCAAGGCAAGTTGCTATCTGTAAATGCGCAGCGCATACTAACAAACAAGACCTTGTTTCTACAGGAAACTCCAGAGCCGACGCGGCTGCCAAGATTGCGGCAATGGACGCAATCGAAGGACCAGAATGTCTTTTATTATCCAAAACAAACACTAATGTTTTGTCTTTGTTACAGAGAAGCAGATTTTGCCATGGGAGCAGAGTAACGTGGCTAAACCGTTATGATGAATGGTGTATGGATGAGCTGTTGTTTAACAAGACATTTCTTAGAGAAATTATGATAATTGGCTGCAGTTGCAGCCAAAAGGGGGAAAAGAATTAATGATTGAAAACTAATTGGCAAAGGAACGAGAAAACGCCTAGAGCAAATCTGAGCCGTTTGAAATTTATTTTGGATCACCATTCATGGGAATGGAAGGGGTTAAACAACAGCAGTGAACATGACATGTTGAATTACTGCAAAGAAATGTCTACTCTGTTGTCTAAGGTCTATGTGTAGGTTAAGGGACTCCTTTACATGACATCAAACCAGGTGATTTTGTGGTGATTCGGGACTACAGATCCTAAAGAGCTGGAAGGCGAAAAGGGGCCAGGACCTTTCTTGCACACCGCTGTGAGAAAGGGCGACATGGGTTCACGACGGCCATTGAAGGCTGCAACAATCCAGGAGACGGAGCAGGAAGGAAGGCAGCTGAGTCACATGTTTAAACAACAGGTGCCTTATCAGCCCAAGCAACAGCAACATGATGACCAACTTCACCTGTCCATTTAGTAGACCAAACGACACTTCACCCGCATGGGTTTGTGGGGACAGAGCTTATCATTATATGCCAG
This sequence comes from Gobiocypris rarus, assembly GCA_023029165.1. Taxonomy (NCBI): domain Eukaryota; kingdom Metazoa; phylum Chordata; class Actinopteri; order Cypriniformes; family Gobionidae; genus Gobiocypris; species Gobiocypris rarus. The sequence continues at coordinate 15,188,490 of CM040911.1, read as the reverse complement.
ATAGGGGTTGGTCAGGATGTTGGTACCCAGCTCTGATGTATGTGGGGTGGTCTGTTCTACTAGGGGTGGGAACAGTGGTGTCAATTAACAAGATCAATGGGCTAGCATGGACTGTGCTAGCTATGGCTAACAGTACAGAAAATGCGTTTACAATGGTAAATGAGGAAATGAGGCAAATCAGAGATGCAGTGATCCAAAACAGATTAGTCTTAGACATACAGCAGAAAAGGGAGGGGTCTGTAAGATGTTAGGACTGTCTTGTTGTTTTCATATTCCAGACTACAGTGATAATATCACCAGCATTATCACTCACATGAGAATGGCTGTGAAAGTACCTGAGAAAGCAGATGATTCATGGTTTGGGTGGTAAAGGAATCTGAAGGGATGGGGATACTGGTTGGGATTTACCGTGGTACCAATTTTGGGAATTGTAGTTGTAATATTAATATGTATCCTGTGTTTTCTTCAGAACACCAGTATGTCAAATCAGATGGTTAATCTATCTATCTATGACTGTGATAATTCGAGAGATGAGTTTGATGATGATGCGATCTGTGGGAGTGACAGAGGTTAAATGATTTTCTTACTTTAAAGAATCTTTAGAGGTTCTATCTATCTATATGTTTTGCTTGCAGTGAAAAAGGGACTATACCTGTAAAAACAGCCTTAGCAACTTTAACTATCTTCCTTCAAGAGTTCAAGAGAGTGATCATTGATATGAAAATCAGAGATGAAGAGTATAAATGTGATGTAAAGACTTGAATTTTCTTTTTACAAGAATACATTTTTGATTGTGAAGTTATCAATGAATGATAAAAAGGGAGAAATTGTAATAGAAAAAAATTATTTAATCAATAGAAGAAAATATAATCATTGAGGAGAGTGATTTTAACAATATGTATGAATTTGTTTTAACACATATAATCATTATTGTAGTATGCTTAACATGAAGGTTGCTACATGTCCTTAGAATTGAACTGAGAGGGACAACTGGTCAGTTTAAAAAGAATCGATCTGACCCCTAAGGTCAGTGGCTAAAACTGTATTGATCCTTGACAAAGGGGACCATGACCAAACTGAAAGGGTTATTACTATGTGAATACTGAAGTGGAAGATTACAGGAGCTCTTGTCTTTGTTTCTGACCTTGTAAATGGTATAAAAGGGAACCTGATTGTTTAGTCTTTAGGCCGCTCTCATACAGTCATCTGTGGCTGTGCGACAGTGTACTCTTTCCTTGCAAGGAAATAAATCATTCTTTATTGTATTCAAAGATTTGTCTCTTGTTCAGTGATTTGAATTATTGCCACGACATCTGCTATCTGGGTTCAAAGCTGTCTTTAAAAGAGGTGCCACTGTGGAAGAGGTTGGCTATACGGGACAGCTTGGCTAGGGTGCCTGACAGCCCACTGGCTTCTTTCAAACCATCTTTTATGACCAACTGCAGTGAATGTGTGAAGCACGACAGTCTCTGCATCTTACAGTTTTCATCCAAAGTGGCATTGACTGCCTCTAGATCTTCTGGTGTCAGGTCTTGCCAGATTTCATCCTCCAGCTCCATGAATGTCCTAGGATCATGAACTTCTGCAGCCTCATCTTCCTTCCAAAGTTGATCTTATTCTTAATCAAAAACTCTTCAGCACAGCATTCAAACATCATTGCAATCTTTTCTCCGGTGTGTTTGCCATGGACTCTTTCGCAGGTAAGAAGATATGACTGAAGGCTGAGTACATGGTTTACCTCAGTCACTGTGTGTGCTGTCACTTCAAGGAATGACCGCATCTTGCGAACACTCCAAATGTCTGTAGTAACAGCAACACTCGATGCTTCTGCCAGCTGGCTCTTTATCCAGTCCTTCTGAACTTTTACCATTCCTGGAATGGTAACAGAGGAGATAGTGGATCTTGCTATAGGCCTATACTGAGGGTCCAGGACATGAAGGAAGTGCCTGAAGTCCTCATTGTCAACTATGGAGAGAGGCAAGCTACAGCTAATGATAAGATCTTTTACAAGGGCATCACTTATAGCCTTTTGACGTGGATGTTTGGTGTCGTAGATCCCTTGTTGTCCAGCATGGAAAAATGATGTAATAGCACTCTGACCTGAAGCAGCTGGCGTCAAAAGTGATGCAACGGACACACAGTATTGTTGGTACCTAGCGGGAGAAATTATATACACTTAAGCCAAATCAAGCAACATTTTTCAGGCACTCTTTCTTGCAGCTAGTATGATATCACTAGAATTGTCTTCGACCTTAGTTCAAATCATTGTCAACTTCCTGTGGTATGTTTATATTTAACTGTTTAAATACATTTTTGGTTGATCAGTCAACTGAGTTCCAGGGCTGAGCAATTTTTTTTTTATAAGTAACAATAACACTGTATTTAACTCAGGGTAAAAAAGAAACGTTTTTTCAGGACACTGTATTTTAAAGATACTTTTGTAAAAATTTAAATAACTTTAGGGATTTTCATTGTAAAGGGGTTAAACAATGTTGCAGAGTCCAACTGAGTATGTGACGTGTGGCTTATATTGTAACAATAAAACAACAAGCTTCTTCTAGGGTTGGTTTCTTCATGAATAAATCAGTTTCTCCCGAAAGTAAGTGGTCGGTGAACTGGGGGAAGAATAAACTTTATGGTTACTTACATTGTTTTTATCTGATATGAATTAAAAACACTGCAGGCCAAAAGTTTGGACACATTACTATTTGTAATGTTTTTAAAAGAAGTTTCTTCTGCTCATCAAGCCTGCATTTATTTGATCAAAAAAACAGAAAAATGTAGTAATATTGTGATATATTATTACAATAAAAAAAAATGGTTTTCAATTTATTAGACTTTAAATTATCATTTATTTCTGTGATGCCAAAGCTGAATTTTCAGGATCATTCCTCTAGTCTTCAGTGTCACATGATCCTTCAGAAATCATTCTAATATGATTCATTATCAAAGTTGGAAACAGTTCTGCTGCTTAGTATTTTTTCATAACCTTTGATACTTTTTTAGGATAAAAAAAAACAGAAAAAAAAACCCAGAAGCAAATGTTTTAAAAATAGAAATCTTTTGTAACAACAATATACACAAGCCGGTCAGTAATTTGGGGTCAGTCATTTTTTTTCATTCTCCGATTCAGTAGGTGGCGCTGTCACAAAAAAATAGGGTCCTAGAAATGTGGTACTGAAAGTGCAGCCTATAGTATTATAGAGTATTGCAGACAGATAATGTTGGATACATGGGGAACTAAAGCACAGAATACAACATTCTATTAGAATCGTATAATGACAGATATGGACGCTGCACATCTTGCACTGTATTTATGATCACAGTGATTTCAGCATGCGCTTCAATTTCACTTTATTTCTCTGGTCTGGAATGCATGCTTTCTAACGCTAACCAATCAGACCCCAGTTACCGTCCAAAATTCCGCAATAACCAATCAGAAAAAATAGACAAATACATTTTTAAAGTCAGGCCGATCATCTTTTCATGATCGATCGTCACTGTCACGTTCAAGTACTCAACCACTGTTGCCCATCCCTTATTTAGGTGTTTATAACGCAATGCATAGACACTCTAAAAATAGATGTGTTAAAAATGACATGTTGTGTTTAGTCAATAGTCGAGTACAGAACACGTGCACAAGACAATGTATTAAACTCAATAACTGGACAGACTCACTGTACATTATTCAATTATTCACGCTTCAAAGATGCTACTTTTGAGAAAGGTTTATGAAGAGATAACAGTTAACTGAGTTTGCACTTTGAATTAAATTAAAATGTAGCAACTGATAAAACAATGTATATTAATAACTTTTATTTACACAGGCCTGTTTGTTTGAGAACATAAACACAACATACAATGCACATTGATGGTGTCGATGCGCTTTATAAAAAATGTTGAAAACAACACAACCTTTAAAAAGAGATGTGCTGAAAATGTGACGTTGTGTAGATTTTAACACGCAGTGTGTGCGCTCAGGGACAACAAATGCTGTGTCAAATTGAACACACAACCTGTGTTGTTTCTTAACACATCTGTTTATATAAGGACTACACATTTTGTGTTACCTGTAACTCAACTAACGTATTATTCCTCTTACACATAAGCATGTTGAAATCTTTTACACATTATTATGTTATAGTTACACAACTTGAGTCAGATATGTTGCGTGACAATATTTGTCAGAGTTACTTCCTGTGTTTTGAGGATGAACTGAGGATGTGTTTGGATGAACACTGAAACGTTAACTTGTTTTTATTTATTCGAGTGATGTTTAATAAAGAGTTTGTTTGAACATTGTATTACCTGGATGTTTTAGACATCATGAATCTACGTTACGAAATTGTTGTGAGACAGCAGTTAACGTTAATTATATTTCTGACTTGAATACATTGTCCCGCTGCCCAAATCTAAATCGCAGGGAGCTCTTGAAAGATTGAAAGTCTATGCTCTGTGCTTTCTTTGTGGAGTTTGGAAAAGATTGGGTAGACTGGAAAAGATTGGGCTGTTGTTGATGTTTGCCATATGCGACTCAGTTCAGAAATCTTTGGGCTTTAGTCCTATTGAGCTTGTGTTTGGGCACACGGTTTGTGGGCCGTTAAAGCTCCCTAGTGAGAAGTTCGAAATCTTGTACACCCGTGTCAGTTCTTGAGTATTTAAACTCTTTAAGTAAATGCTTACATCAGGCCTGTACTTTCACTAAAGCTCATTTGACTGATGTGCAGTCTAAAATAAAGTAGTACTTTGACCAGAAAAGTGTATTGTGTAGTACATTTGATATGTAACAAGGGGACTCTGTATAACGGAACAGGTCTATTTAGCTCAAAGTAATGAATTAATTAATTCATAGGGAATTTTGCAAGAGTCTATTTTACGACCGAGCAAATGACTCGTCTAGTGTTCATTTGAACGGGCCATAACTATAAACTCTGCAGCTGATATTAATATCCACAGAATAGTGAAACACTATTTAATAGCCAGGTAACTTAGATCAGCAGTTCAAGACATTAAAATTCATAAGCACATAACACAAGAACACTTATCTTTAATTTATAAACAAAGCTTTATTGATTACTCTAACACGTAAAACTAGAATCTAACACAAACAAACATACACACATTCACACGCGTGGCAGAAAGGAGGAAAGTGAGGGAAGAGTGAGTTTAAAGAGAGAGAAGGATGAAGTCCCAAGTTTCTAGCAGTATCTGCATTTATAACACATGACCTGAATGAACCACCGGTTTTGACTTAAACCCTCTTATCGTTGCTTAGGCGGGGTTATTCAATTTGATATCAATGCACCAGTTCAGTTTAGAATCTGGAGGTTACTTGCGTTTGTCGCGCGTGTCATCATTGAACGGGGATTCTCTTTCGGTCCTGGTTCGAGAGGGGTTTCCCGGTTCGTTGTGATTTGAGGAAGGTCTTGTCGTGTCTTTGATGGGCGTCTTGGGAAGCCAACCACGTGGCGTGTTGGCTGTTGGATGAGGGGGTCTCGTGGCTGTTTGAAGTTGAGGCACGCTCGCTGGAGATTCGTTGAGAGAAGCTGTGCGGCGAAACTTAACTTAGAACACGAGACTCGCGAAAAGAAAATAAACTTAAGTAAAAGAAAGGAAAGTGAGAGTTCTAGATGGCTTGAATGAAATTCAACCCATTTTCTCTGGTCTGCCACCTTTGGAGTTCTCCAACTCCTTCTTCGAGGTGGAATACACAATGCAAGAACAGCAGGCAGTGCGAACAAAAGAACAGCAGGCAGGGTTGGAATGGTTTCTGCTCTTATTGATAAAAACGAGCGCCGCCCACTTTCGGGTTGACCCAATCGTGTCTGTCAGTCTTTTGGCGCGCAAAAGTTCTTTGTTCAGTTCGGTTACGCCTCCTGGCTGATGTACAGAGGGGGCAGTTTATCCTTACAAAGCTGGTATTCTTATAATAATGCTTTTTCTGTAAATTATTTTACAAGATTCTGTACTATTGAGTTTTTCTGATTGGAGCGGTACCAAAAACTATAATATTAAGAGTTGAGAGTACAGAGATACAAGAATTCCACAGTAACTAGAATACATAGTTTGATTCACATAAAGTAAACACCCTAGATATTTTAATACATTGTATAAAGACATTAAATCAACAAAATATATATTTTTAATACGTTGAAAAGGCAGTTGTCCAATTGATCCATATATGTGTCCATGTGGGTGTTAAGAGACAATCCGCATGTCTTGGGACTGTGGGGATGATTCAGAGGTCACCACATGGGTCGTGTGTGTGTGTGTAGGTGTAAAGTGTCTTTGGGCATTCGACAGATGGCTGAGTTGCCGTCCGTTCGACAATCACTGGTTTAGTGATTTGATGCAGTTTATACGTATCAAGGTTTCTGTGCGGTTGCTTTGTTTTCTACTGAGTGCTGGGTCTTAAGGAATTTATGGTGTCACAGAGCCAGACTTAGAAGTTACTTTGTCGATGGGGGAAGGGAAGAAACTGCCTGTGGACCAATAAGAAGTCCCTTCCTTCCTAGGCTTGATCCCACAGGGGTAGTAAATCTTTGTCCGCTGGAATGTTGAGTTAATTTTGTGTGGACTCATGTTTGAATGAATAATCTGTAAGATTCATTTGTGTCTGTTGCGGCCACAATTGCTACATATCCCCCCTTCGTTAGGCGATGTGTCGGGATGAAGACATCGGCGAACGCTGGAGAAACACAGGCAGAAGAAGCAGACACATACACAACAAACAACAAGACAACACCTCCATGACTGGCCACTGGTGCAGGGCATTAGATTGAGTACTAACAGTTTTTATGTTTAGAAGTTTTAATTTTAAATTTCCTCAATATGGTTAGCAATTTTGGGGAAATTTTGGAATTGTTACTTTACTTTGGTCGGGTACGGTGCCTCGTTGACCAAATTTTGTGATTAAATTTGTTTTGTTTGTTTGTTTCCTCTTTTTTTTCTCTCTTCTAACTTGTGTTAGGTTGAGTTCGTTTTACCTTTCATCATGATCTGGTGACATAATTTGTTGTCAAATGATGTGACCCATCAATTACAGAGCTCTCTAGCTCACATTCGTTTTTCGGTGGCTTACAGATTTAAGGCGTGATGCGTCAATCCTGCTATCATGCCCTTGACCCTTATGGGGATAGGCAGGCATATTACCTAATAAACGAAGAAGGAAAGTAAAGGAAGAGGTGACACAAAACAAATCAATTAGGTGTTTCAAGGTCTGGCCTACAACTACGGTTGCAGCTAACGTGTCATGTACCACAAAGTGATGGGAGGTGTTTTGCTTGTGGGGTAGATTGTGACATGTTTCCTATGATGAGTGTAGCTAAATTGAGGTTGAGCTAGTTTCTGAGGCCAGTTTCTACCTGTGGAAAATTCTTCGGCCCACGGTGGGAGGTAGTTTGGCATGGCTGTGCTGAGCCGTGGTGCAAAACTTCATCTCCTACGTTGCATTCCTCTTGTGATGCCTTCTGGTTGAGACAGACTTGCTGACCATCCGTGCTTACTGTGTTTGCTCTTACGCTAACATGGTTCATGAGCTTGTTGGATGGTTTCTTGGTAAGTGATGGGTACCCAGAACGGTGTTTTCTGGTACCTCTATGTTGTCATCTGTAGTTGACTTTGAGAGACCCTTTTGTTCTGTGTTGTAGTAGAACAGGTGGTCGTCATCTTCATTGTGAAGGTGTCCTGGATGACCAATGGCCTTCCACGTCATCGCTAGTCAGTGAGCATGACTCATCTCTGTGGTCATCCATGTTTTCCCTGCTTTCCATGAAGACTTTAATTTGCCTCATTAGATCTCCCATGGCTTCTGAGGGGAAACTGTCTTGTTCTTGGGCGTGCTCAGTGTTGTGCTTAACTGAGTGGTGCCCAGGTAGGTTTCGTTGACGATTACCCACGTTAGATGCTCTTGACTTTGTTGGATGATGATGGCCTATGGTGTCTTTAGGGTTTCTTGAGAAGCGTGGCTGGTCCCATGGGTTTTCCCAGCGGTTGGTGTGGTAGCTGTGGCCGGGTGTCATCCGGTGCAAGGCTTGGGTCTTGGCTGACAGAGGTTGGAACTGTGGATGTTTCCAAACCTTTCTTTGTGGCCATCTTTTGTTTGAGGTAGGCCTTGTGTGTCAGGTCACGTAGCTGTTGGATTGTCATCGTGTCTGGGCAGGCCATGATGCCTAGATGACGACTTACTCCAGGGTGCAGGTTTCTCAGGAAGAGGGTTTTGAAGTTCACGTCCTCTTCATGTTGAGGTTCATTATGTGCACCAAAGTAGGCTTGTCGAAAATGGCTGTAGTAGGCTTGTGAAGTCTCTTGTCGACCTTGTTTGGTTTCCAAGGCGATTAGCAGTCCGTGTTCAGACTCTGGGCCTGTAAATTCTTTAATCAATGTCTCACGTAGGAGCTGGTAGTACAAAAAAATAGTGTAGGCCTATTTATTTTATGCTTTTTATTTCTATGATTTTATTCCGTTTTTCAATGTGTGAATCCAGGTTCTGTTGTTGATCTGTTGTGTTTGCTGCTGTTTGCACAGTAAAATAAACCCGTGGAAAAAGTTTTTTTAACGGATCACAGACACTCATCAATTGTATTTTTATTTGATGTCAATTTAATATTATAATCTTACATTTACATTTAGGCATTTAGCAGACGCTTTTATCCAAAGCGACTTACAACATAGGAGTACAGGAAGCGATCGGTCATGAATAGGCGCAAAACGCAAAAAGTGCCTTAAATACCAAGCTTTGGATATCACATAGAATAAGCTTAAGCTAGAATAAGGATGGAATAAAAGAGAAGAGGTTTTTTTTATTTATTTATTTTTTTTTTATGATAAGTGTTCACGGAAGAGATGAGTTTTTAGCTGTCTTTTGAATGATGACAGTGATTCTGCCATCCGGATGGAGGTAGGAAGATTGTTCCACCAGCCAGGAACGGTGAATGAAAAAGTTCTGGAGAGGGATTTCATGCCTCTCTGTGATGGTACCATAAGCCTACGCTCCTTACCTGAGCGAAGGCTTCTGGTAGGGGTGTAGACTCGTAGGAGCGAGTCGAAATATGCTGGTGCCGAGCCTGTGGTGGATCCATAAGCGAGTGTCAAGGCCTTGAACTTGATGCGGGCATCAAGTGGCAGCCAGTGCAGAGAGATGAAGAGAGGTGTGACATGGGCCCCTTTTGGGCTCATTGAATACAAGACGTGCTGCAGCATTCTGAATCAATTGAAGAGTTTTGATTGCACACGATGGAAGACCAGCCAGAAGCGCATTGCAGTAGTCCAGCCTAGAAATGACAAGGGCCTGGACGAGAAGTTGTGTTGCATGCTCTGTAAGGAACGGTCTGATCTTCCTGATGTTGTGCAGAGCAAACCTGCATGATCGAGCTGTCTTTGAAATGTGGTCTTTGAAGGACAGCTGGTCGTCAAAGATTACTCCAAGATTTCTGACCGACCCTGAGGGGGTAATCAGAGATGAACCTTGCTGGATGGTGAAGTTGTGTTGTAGATTCGGATTGGCAGGGAAGACGAGAAACTCAGTCTTAGCCAGGTTGAGCTGAAGGTGGTGTTCTTTCATTATTATAATCTTATCAGTTAACGGTTAATAATCGATTAATGAGCATCGGTTGTCGGTCGGGAAAAATAACCGAAATGAGCATCCCTACTACATACAGGACATCCTACAAACAGTTTACAACACACAGTTACATCAAATATTATAAAGGTCCATGCATACCTGAATGTATGTCAGCTAACAGACTGATAATACATGACGCCGTTGTGTGCGCACAACGTGCATGTGTGTGTGTAATCCACGCCTAGTCGCAGGCTTACCCTGTGACATTTCCTCCCCATTCCCCAGACACCACTTGTGGTGTCCTGGAGAGGAAATCTGCGGTGCAGTTTTCAAAGCCAGTCCGATACACCACCTCAAAGTCGAAGGGCTGTAGAGCCAGGAACCACCGTGTTATACGGGCATTCGTGTCTTTCATTCGGCCAAGCCAAACCAATGCCCAATGATCAGTCTCTAATTTAAATCTCCCACCCATAAGGTAGTACCTAAAAGAGTCTAAGGCCCATTTGACAGCCAGACATTCCTTCTCTACAGTTGAATACCGGGTCTCTCGTGGAAGGAGTTTCCTGCTGATAAAAGCAATGGGTCTCAAATGTCCTTGCTCTCCCTGCAAAAGCACAGCCCCAAGGCCAAACTGTGAAGCATCAGTCTGCACTGTAAAAACTTTGTCAAATTCTGGACTCTGTAACACTGACTCTTTGCATAAAGCATCCTTTAAGTCCATGAAAGCAGGCTCACAGTCTGCAGTCCAGTTAAGCTTGTTGGGTTTGTTCTTCTTCGTGAGTTCAGTAAGGGCCACTGGTTTCTCAGAAAAGTTCGGGATAAAGCGTCTATACCATCCCACCAGGCCAAGGAAAGACCTCACCTGCTTCTTAGTTACAACCCGCTCAGCCTGTTTAACGGCCTCAACCTTCCCAACCTGAGGGCTTATGACTCCATGCCCCAGCACATGACCAAGATAGCAGGTCTCTGCCTTAGCTATCGTGCACTTGTCTGAGCGAATAGTAAGACCAGCATTCTTTATTCGAGTTGACACCTCCTTGAGATTTGCAGGTGTTCTACCAACTGCTAACTGACACTCAGAACAAGTCTTGCAATACTCTTTCACTTCGGTATACATACCGGGCCAATAAAAGCGTTTGGACATTCTCATCAATGTCCTCATGAATCCCATGTGACCTGACCAGGGAATCGAATGGGCGAGCTCTAACATCTTTCTGCGCTGAGCTTTGGGTACCACTAACTGCAAACATTCCTCTTCACTCTGTCTGTAAAGTAGACCTTGTTTTATTATGAACGTCTCACCATAGAATGAACTCACAGTTGCATCTTTGCTAACTTTCCCAAAACATTCAGACAAGGTAGCATCCTCTTTCTGCAGCTGTCCTAGTTCACCGGGTATGACAAAATCTGACTCCTCAATCTCAGGTTCTTCCCACTCAAACTTTGTCTGTTCTGAGCTAGCCATCAAATTTCAGCTCTGGATACAGCACTCTCATATACTTTTAAACGAATGTACAACTCTGTTGGGGACTCATCAGCAGCTGTATTCAATGAACGAAATCTCAGTCTATACGTTTCTGGATTAATCTCATATTTCTTGAGAATTACCTGTTTGACTCTCTCATAGTCAGAGGTAAAGGCAGGCGCCATGGCGACAAAAGCACTTCTCGCTTTTCCAGTAAGCAAGGGAATCAGATAAACCTCAGCAGGTTGGACACCTTCTTCTGGAATGCCACCCACTGCACCTTGATCCTCTTCCATTTCCACCTCTGTAATCACCTGACCCCTGGGCTTTGGTGGCATTTTGAGGCACTGTCACTTTAACCGCTGTTAGACACCAACTGTTAGGTTTCCTTTCCTGCCGCCCCAAACGTTGCGAAACTTTACTTCTGACACCAACTGTTATGAATGCCTTGAGCGGTCGGAGGCGCCAATGGACAGAGGAAACAGTTGGTCAGGGTTAAGTGTTTTTTTGGCCCCACTTCATATTAGGTGGCCTTAACTACTATGTACTTACATAAAAAAATAAGTACAATGTACTGTGTTCATATTGTGTTGCAAAACACCTTTGCTGATATTGAGGTGGGGTACGGGTAGGGTTAGGGACAGGTGTGGTGGTGTGGGTCAGTTTAAGGGTAGGGTTAGGTGTAAGGGAAGTGTCAACTGTGTAATTACAAATATAACTATAGAAATTAATTACAGATGTAATTACATGCAGGTATTTTTTAAAATGTAAGTACAATGTAAAAACATGTATGTACACAATAAGTGCAATGTATCAAATTATTAATTAAAATGTTAGTACATAGTAGTTAAGGACACCTAATATAAAGTGGGTCCTTTTATTGTGGCACAGGGTGACAGTCAGTCAGGTGGGGAAGAAAACAAAAACAAAAGAAACAAAACTTAGATGCAACAGAATATAAACTCCACAAAACAAAGTCAAAACAATATATATAGCAGTGGAAACATGACCTGACCTGTATGTGCAAACTGCACTACATAAGCAGCACATTCCCCAGAGACTCTCTCACAGTCTCTCAGAGTCTCCAGTTGTAGACTCAGACTGTCCATAGTCTGCCTAGACCTCTCCACACCTCCTATCTCTGAACTTCTTCTTATTATTATTATTTTACGGCGGATCGCAAACAAATATGTGCATTACCGTCACCTATATCTGAAATGGACCAGTGACACCTCGTATACCCAACATAAATTCCTCTTATTTACCCGCATAGAGACATCATCGAATTTCATCCGGCGCTGCGTGTTCAGCTCCTCCGTCCACTCTCAGCCCCCATGACAAGAAAAAAATAAAATAAATAGAAAATAAATAAATAAAATAAAAACCCACTTTAAATTTGCTTATTTAACCCAGTACTTAACAAATAATCTACCAATAAATGTATTATACTCCTATCTGATTTTAATACATTTTGAATACTCAACTTTACTCCTATTTTATTTAATTCCTCCTTCAACTCTTTCCTTTCAACCTTAGATCTCCAACAGTGCATTATTACATGTTCAACTGTTTCACTAACCTCACATACCTCACATAAACCGGTTGGATTCTTACTTATTAAGTGCAATGTACCATTCAATCTTGTATGTCCCAATCTCAGTCTTGTAATCATATTCTCTTCATGCAGAACCCACATGACCATTTTTTGAATCTTTTGAAGCATCTGTAAAAATGTGCATATACTCCCCATATCTTGACCCAATATACTCCCTTACATTATATACTTATGTTTCATATGAACCCTCTCTTCTCATATTCCCAACTAGGACTCATTACTTTCCTTGTTGGGTGATCCTCACTCTGACCTTTTAAATTTGCCCAATAAGATGCCATTAATTGCGGTCTTCTTATCTGCAAAGGCATTTCACCCATCTCTACCTGAAGAGCCAAAACTGGAGAAGTTAGATGATCCGCAGCAAATTCTTAGTGCTTGAGACTGAATTCTCTCTAATTTAATTAAATGAGATTTATTTTCAGAAGTATATACAATACAACCATAATCAATTATAGATCATATATATATATATATATATATATATATTTTGAATCTTAGTTGTCTTCTTTTCAGTCTGTGCAGTACAATTAATTACTTCAGCTATGAACAACAAGAAATTTACTTTACTTACAATCATTGTCTCTTCCGTAATCCTACCTTCCTTCTCTGATATTTCCTCAATTCTCCTCTCTTTTTGCACTTCCCTCTCTTTTCCTTTCTCTCTATTCCATTTACATTTACATTTAGTCATTTAGCAGACGCTTTTATCCAAAGCGACTTACAAATGAGAGTAATAGAAGCAACCAACACCAGTCAAGGGCAACAATATGCAAGCGCTGTAACAAGTCTCACGAAACACAAAACACGACAGTTTTTTTTTTTTTTTTAAATAAACAGAAACGAATAGAGTGATAAGTGCTATTCTTTATTGGTCAAGTGCTGCTGGAAAAGAAGTGTCTTGAGATGTTTTTTGAAATTGGCTACAGACTCGGCTGCTCGAACTGAGACAGGCAGGTCATTCCACCAGATGGGAACGGTCCAAGAACAGGTCCTAGTGAGGGATTTCATGCCTCTTTGAGATGGCACCACTAGGCGTCGTTCACTTGCAGAACGCAAGCTTCTGGAGGGTGTGTAAGTCTGAGCAAGTGAGTTTAGGTATACTGGTGCAGAGCCTGCGATTGCTTTGTAGGCGAGCACCAGAGCCTTGAATTTGATTCGCGCAGCTATCGGCAGCCAGTGAAGACTGATGAAGAGAGGCGTGGCGTGTGCTCTCTTCGGCTCGTTGAAGACCACTCGCCGCTGCGTTCTGGATCAGCTGCAAGGGTTTAACAGTGGATGCTGGAAGGCCCGCTAGAAGAGAATTACAGTAGTCCAGTCTGGAGAGTACAAGAGCTTGGACCAGGAGTTGAGTGGCCTGCTCTGATAGGAAGGGTCTAATCTTCCTAATGTTGTATAGCGCAAATCTGCAGGACCGGGTTGTTGCAGTAATGTGGTCAGTGAATTTCAGCTGATCATCAATCACAACTCCAAGGTTCCTGGCAGTCCCGGACGGAGTTATGGTTGATGAACCGAGCTGAATGGAGAGAGTATGTTGAAGTGCTGGGTTGGCTGAGACCACAAGCAGTTCTGTCTTTGCCAGATTGAGTTGAAGGTGTTGATCCTTCATCCAGGCAGAAATGTCTGTCAGGCAGGCAGCGATCCGAACCCCAACTGTGGGATCATCTGGTTGAAATGAGAAGTAGAGTTGAGTGTCATCAGCATAGCAGTGATAGGAAAAGCCATGTTTCTGGATGACAGATCCTAGAGATGACATGTAGATGGAGAAGAGAAGTGGTCCAAGCACTGAGCACTGAGGAACTCCAGTAGCTATATGATGTGACTTAGACACTTCACCTCTCCATGACACCCTGAAGGACCTACCTGAGAGGTAAGACTTGAACCACTGGAGAGCAGTTCCTGAGATCCCCATCTTCATGAGTGTTGACAGGAGGATTTGGTGGTTAACTGTGTCAAAAGCAGCAGACAGATCCAGTAGGATAAGTACTGAGGATTTGGAAGCAGCTTTTGCCTGTCTCAGTGCTTCAGTAACCGAGAGCAGGGCAGTCTCAGTTGAGTGGCCGCTTTTGAATCCAGATTGGTTGTTGTCCAGGAGGTTGTTCTGTGCAAGAAACATAGAGAGTTGGTTGAACACTACTCTCTCAAGTGTCTTAGCAATAAAAGGCAGAAGGGACACCGGTCTGTAGTTTTCTAAAAGTGCTGGGTTCAGAGAGGCTTTCTTAAGCAGTGGGGTTACCCGAGCCTGCTTGAATGCTGTGGGGAAAGTCCCAGTGTGAAGAGAGGTGTTGACGATGTGGGTGAGTGCAGGAGTAATTGACGTAATGGCCTGAAGCAGGTGAGTGGGGATAGGATCAAGCGGACAAGTAGTGGGGTGTTTGGAAAGGATGAGTTTGGAGACTTCTGCTTCAGAGAGCAGAGAGAAAGAGGGTAGCGTGTGTGTGACGGTTGATGAGATGTGTATGTCAGTTTGTGGTGCGGAGAATTGGCTGCTAATGGAGGAGGTTTTGTTTGTGAAGAAAGATGCAAAGTCGTCAGCTGTAAGAGTTGATGACGGAGGGGGCAAAGAAGAGAGGAGAATGTTCTGAAAAGTGCACGAGAGTCAGCGCAGTTGTTGATTTTGTTGTGATAGTATGTAGTTTTTGCAGTGGAGACATGTGCAGAGAAGGAAACAAGAAGAGACTGATACAAGGTAAGATCAGTAGAGTTCTTAGATTTGCGCCACTTTCTCTCTGCCACCCTGAGCCCAGAGCGATGTTCATGGAGAACATCAGACAGCCAGGGGCAGAGGGTGTGGTGGGCTGGTCTAGATGAAAGGGGGCAAAAGCTGTCTAAACAAGATGTTAGAGTGGAGCAAAGAGTGTCAGTAGCACTGTTAGTGTCCAGAGCTGAGAACTGAGCAGGTGGCGGAAGTGAGGATGAAACCATAGTGGATAGACGAGAGGGAGAGAGAGAGCGTAGATTACGCCGAAAGGTGATCAGTGGATTAGTATGAGTTGTATCAGGAGTGAGTATGAGGTTAAGAGTGACGAGGAAGTGGTCGGAGGTGTGCAATGGAGTCACTAAAGTGTTATTGTCTGTAGAGCAGTAGCGTGTGTAGATAAGGTCCAAATGATTACCTGATTTGTGAGTAGCCGTGGTAGATACTCGCTTAAGGTTAAAGGAGGTCAGTAGAGAGAAGTCTGCAGCCTGGGGTTTATCAAGGTGGATGTTGAAGTCACCGAGCAGCACCAGTGGAGTGCCATCTTCAGGAAAGTTGGAGAGTAACATATCCAACTCCTCCAAGAAGTTACCCAGTTGACCTGGGGGGCGATAAACAACTACAACATGGATTTTAGCAGGGTGAGTGATAGTGATTGAGTGTGATTCAAATGAGCTGTTGCCAGAGAGAGATGGTATGGGCTCAAATTTCCAATCCTTTGTGATGAGCAAACCAGTACCTCCACCTCTCCCAATTGGACGAGGTGAGTGCGAAAAGGAGAAATTAGTTGAGAGGGCCGCATGAGTGGCCGTGTCTTCTGGTTTGATCCAGGTCTCAGTTAGGGCCATGAGACTGAGATTAGAATGAGTGGAAATAGCCGAAATAAAGTCTGCTTTGTTTACAGCAGACTGGCAATTCCAGAGACCAATTGGAATGGACAGTAATGTGGTAGAGGAAATCGGTACCCTAAGCAGATTATTAGGATTACGGCATCTTGAATACACAGAGCGTGGTTTACGGGTGTTAGTGGTAATAGTGGAGATTTGAAAGCACATAGTGAATAGGATTAAAGAATAAACAAACGAAAACAAGCAAAATACCAAAGGGTTAAGGTAAAAGAAAGCTATACTTAAGTGCCTTGTCGGTGTCCTTGCTCGAGTGGAGTCGCGCAGAGTAGAGTCGCTGGTCTTTACACTCTTCGGTCTTCACACGATGGGGGCTTACACGAGGGCTGCCGCTTCCGCGGAGTCCCGCTCTATATATACACAGTCCTTATTGAATTCAGCTGGCTACACCTCGTCGATACTGTTAACTCGCGCGAGGCCACGTGGTCAAACCGTGAACAAACGCTACTTCACAACACAACACACTACACTATGCAGACAAACGTACTAAATAACAGCTGAGTTACAAAAACAAGGAGAACAATGATATAGTACTCACACAGTCGTTGCCTTTCCTGTTGCTCGAATGCTTCTCTCTAACTACATGTAAACAATGCAATGCTTATATACAACGCTGGCTTAGGCCACGCCTCGTCGATACTGTTAACTCGCGCGAGGCCACGTGGTCAAACCGTGAACAAACGCTACTTCACAACACAACACACTACACTATGCAGACAAACGTACTAAATAACAGCTGAGTTACAAAAACAAGGAGAACAATGATATAGTACTCACACAGTCGTTGCCTTTCCTGTTGCTCGAATGCTTCTCTCTAACTACATGTAAACAATGCAATGCTTATATACAACGCTGGCTTAGGCCACGCCTCGCCGATACTGTTAACTCGCGCGAGGCCACGTGGTCAAACCGTGAACAAACGCTACTTCACAACACAACACACTACACTATGCAGACAAACGTACTAAATAACAGCTGAGTTACAAAAACAAGGAGAACAATGATATAGTACTCACACAGTCATTGCCTTTCCTGTTGCTCAATGCTTCTCTCTAACTACATGTAAACAATGCAATGCTTATATACAACGCTGGCTTAGGCCACGCCTCGTCGATACTGTTAACTCGCGCGAGGCCACGTGGTCAAACCGTGAACAAACGCTACTTCACAACACAACACACTACACTATGCAGACAAACGTACTAAATAACAGCTGAGTTACAAAAACAAGGAGAACAATGATATAGTACTCACACAGTCGTTGCCTTTCCTGTTGCTCGAATGCTTCTCTCTAACTACATGTAAACAATGCAATGCTTATATACAACGCTGGCTTAGGCCACGCTGCCGATACTGTTAACTCGCGCGAGGCCACGTGGTCAAACCGTGAACAAACGCTACTTCACAACACAACACACTACACTATGCAGACAAACGTACTAAATAACAGCTGAGTTACAAAAACAAGGAGAACAATGATATAGTACTCACACAGTCGTTGCCTTTCCTGTTGCTCGAATGCTTCTCTCTATTCCTTGTATCAACCACTTTAACAGCCTCTGCATACATTATATTCCTCTTGGCTCTCTCATTCTGTACTTCAATTGCTTTCTTCCTCACCTCACATCCTCCAAACGCAACACTATGCTTCCCTCCACAGTTGCAGCATTTTGGTCCTGCTCCTTCACATTTGCCATAATCATGTTCCCCCCACATCTTGCACATCGTTTCTTCGCTTTACACACCATAGCCACATGCCCGTATTTTTGACAATTATAACATCTTAAAGGAGGAGGCACAAAAGGCCTCACTGAATAACTGATAAATCAAAGCTTGACCTTATCTGGCAAAATAACTCCATCAAACCTAAGCTCAACAGAGAGAGACTCTCCATTCTGTTCCCTTCTCTACTCATAAACAGTCGCCTAGCACCAACTATTTTACCTCCGCCAATGTTAATTTTAAGCTCTTCCATAGACACTCCTAATGGCACTCCAGATATTACTTACCCACTTACCCACTGCCTCTGTCCTACAATCTTACTACTCACCACTTCCTGCTTACACATTACTTTAATCTTCATCACTTTCCTTCTTTTCTCTTTACTATTACAAACAATCATCAAATCTCCATTACTTAACACTTTTGCCATCTTAATTTCTCCAACTACTTTCCTCAACTCGTTTGTTAATACAATTGGACTTACCTTTTGTATTCCACCATCCTCTTTAAATTTCAATATTACCTTCAACTCATCCAAATTTACATTCCTCACCTCCTGTTCATTTCCACTCTCCCCTGAACCTCTTACCTCTATCTGATGTTTTTTCTTTTTTCTTTGTACCTACATATTCCCTTATATCTAAATTCCTCTCTTCTCCTGTCTTTCCTAATTCCATTTGTTCATCTTCCACATCCGTATCATCAACACTAACTAGTGTCTCTGGTCCATTTCCACTATAATTTTTCTTATATTTTGACATTATCGATTTCGCTGCATTTACCACCATCCACCAAACACCGTGACGTGTGCTGAGAATCCTCACGCGCAACTCAACAGCAACCCAGGCTCTATCTCTGAACTAACTTTCTGGAGCCATTTTATAGGCCTGACTCCTCCTACTTTGGACCATACCATTTAGAAGGCGACATGCAGCGCATACATCACAGGAATACATAATCAAAAATAACCAAAACAATAACAAGAATAATTAATACAAATAAACATGCATGCAAGAAATCATATCTGCAAATATAAATAACAAAAATACATATTGAAAGAAAACAAATAACTTTAGAAGCCTTTCTCTCCTACCACTGAGAGTTGACTCTCCAATGACGTCACTCAGAGGAACGCGCCACAAGATGGAGGACACCAACACCTATAAATAGATTGGCTGTCGAACTAAACTGGTTTGGCCAATGACTACTCAAATCTGGTAAGCATAATTTATCTCTCACACTGTATTCAATAAAATATGTAAAGCAAATACTTGTGAGAAAACAGTTTTATTATGCTATCATCATATGCACTCGATTACTAGTTCTCATTATTCAGGTAACACCACATACAGGACATCCTACAAACAGTTTACAACACACAGTTACATCAAATATTACAAAGGTCCATGCATACCTGAATGTATGTCAGCTAACAGACTGATAATACATGACGCCGGTGTGTGCACGCAACGTGCATGTGTATGTGTGTGTGTAGTCCATGCCTAGTCGCAGGCTTACCCTGTGACAATCCTCCTTCAATGTTTACATTCCACCATAGGTCTCTCTTACTTGGTCCACAACTGGTTCGCATCTTATCGTACCGGGAGAACTGAATATGTTGCGTTGGGAGAAGCTACATCCAGTGTCCCTCAATGCTCAGTGCTCGGCCCCACCCTGTTCATCTTCTACATGCTCCCCCTTGGCCGTGTCATCAGCCGGCATGGGATTTCTTTTCACTGCTGTGCTGATGACACTCAACTTTACCTTAGGACAAATTCTTTCCCCTCTGCTGGCCTCACCCCTTCCATTTTGATCACTTGCCTGGATGAGATAAAGGCGTGGATGAAGCAAAACTTTCTGCAGCTAAACAGCTCCAAGACTGAAGCGATCCTAGTCGGCACTCCACTTTAGGTCCGGAAATCTGTCATCACCAGCATTGCTTTCTCTGATCAGGACATTCCACTTTCTACATCAGTCACCAACCTGGGGGTCAGAATGGAATCGCAACTCACTTTTGAAGCTCACATCAAACATCTGTGTAAGACCTCCTTCTTCCACATCAGAAACATTGCCAAACTTCATCCTATACTAACACTGGGAGATGCGGAGAAGCTTGTCCACGCCTTTGTCTCCTCCAGGCTGGACTACTGCAATGCACTCCTTATCAGCATCCCTGGCAAAAATCTCCAGAAACTGCAGTATATTCAAAACAGCGCTGCTAGGATCCTGATGAGGGTGCGCAAATACGTGCATACCAACCCCATTCTCAAATCACTCCACTGGCTAACTGTCTCGCTCAGGATCGAGTATAAGATCTCCCTCCTTATTCACCAGTGCATCCATGGTGACGCACCAACCTATCTCAAGGAACTCCTCACCACACAAACATCCACACGTAACCTCTGTTCTGTTTCAACATATCTTCTTAAAGCTCCCACGACCAAACTCCGTACTATGGGAGATCGGGCCTTCTGCTCAGTAGCCCCGAGTCTGTGGAATGCTCTCCCTGACCACTTGCGGACCCCACAGACTGTAGATGCTTTTAAACATGGTTTTAAAACCCACATTTTTAGGAAAGCTTTTGATTGATTTGTTACTTATTTTTAAGTTTTATTTATTTATTTATTTTTGTTGTTGATTGTTTTAAATCTGTAGCACTTTGAGATTTTGCTTACTATAAAGTGCATTACAAATACAATTTATTATTATTATTGTTATTATTAATGAGAAAAAAATGATTTCTGTAAATCCATTTAATGAATGAAGGACTCTCTTTACAGTTTTCTCTGGTTATGCTCGGTAATCTACTGCTATTCCTGCAGTTTCCAGATGTGAACTGTTGTATTCTGTTGAATTTGAACCACTGAATTTGTCGAAGCAAATTTGTAAAGCGAAATAAAATGGACCGTAAATTATCTGTCTAATACTATAGATTGTATTTTTAAACAAAATGAAAATTTTGGAAGTGAAATCTGAGAGGTGAATATGGATTATTTAATTTTTAAATAAGGAAAATGTGTGTGAAATGTTTTTGAATTGAAATATTCACATCCTAAATATACAGCCATGTCGAATTTCAGCCCACAAAAATGCAAGCCATAAAAATATGATGCATTAAAATGCAAGCATGGTTAATGCAATGCATTTTTTTTTCACGTAATGCAATTCAACAAGCTTTTTGTGTTTCAAAACATTTGGCAATATTTTACTTCCATATATCGAGGGTTTGTCCAAATAAATCTTCGACCTTGATGAAGTTCAACATGCTTCAAAATGGCAGTGGGTTTTCCTGGAGGGTAAGTGGTTAGGGAAGTTATATGTGTATGTCTAAAGGTGGAGTTAAATGCAGCCACATCTGAGAGAGACAGAAGGCTAGACTGCTTCTTCTGGGTAGCTTTGAAAGGGGCACAGTCCACCCGTCATAGTCTAAAAGCGAAGTGAAACAAACCCAAAGTCACTGGCGGTGTGAATGGTGCTCAAGGCTGTACTAGGCTGAAACAATGAGTAATGTGGTGCCAGGGTAATGGTGAAGCTTAGATCAGTGTATTGGCCAGTGCTGACACCAGACATTTGAAATCACCTTTAACCAGTAAAAGCTAACTGACTTTTGGCCACAGATGTATAATACTCTAATGGGCAAATAACTTTTACCACTAATAAATTGGTAAATAAATATGCAAATATATACATTATGTGTGGTTTTCATCTCAAAATACTTTTGAGGCCACTGCATATGTAGAATATCAGATTCCAAAACTATATATAACTTTAATACAGTATGTGTTAAAATAGCTATATTTCTCAGTTGTTTGCAATAAATGCATCAGGTCATTCCACTGAAAACACTTTTGCCCTACCAAATAAATTTGCCCCAGTCCTGGGGTCAGATGTTGGGTAGGTGATGGTCGTGTTTGTGCCTGTGTTTACTCTTCAGTTCAGGTGCTGGTGAGGTGTTACTGTTGGTCAGCTGTGGAAAGTATTGAGGCTGGAAAACAAAACAAAACAAAAAAATTCGGCCAATTAATAGCCAAACAATGTGAAGTGGGCAACATGCATAACAAGGTTGGAGACCCAAGTAATTTTTTTTTTTTTTTGCTGCAGTTCTAAAATTCTAAAAGTCTAGCTACTTGTCATTTTTAAACATCATTAAAGTCAATCCCAATTCTAAAATTTTCATCTCTCCAAATAATTATATTTTGCATATTTTTTTCTCCATTGTGACATTATGTTCAATACCATTTATGGTAACACCTGTTCTCTGCTTTATTATCATTAAAGGGTTACTTCAGCGATTAGTATTAAGCTTTGTATCAGTAGAAACCCGGGAGTATATTCAAATTCCCCCCTCTTATCTCCTTGAGACAAGAGAATTATGTATTTCAGGAAAAAATCCGTCATCGGAGGATTTTTTGGCCAGAGGCTAAAGACTACAGCCAGCAGTAAGCGCTATTTCCGCATGTTTTCAACATCGCACTCATAGCGCTCGGCTCGGGGAGCTGCGGATATTCATGTAAACGAAGGGTGGGGAGCAAAGTGAGTGTTTCAAATTCAAAACTGAAAATGCAACAGACTGAACACACGCTGTGAATCCAGCCGCAGCCACGAATCACGCGATTACCTCAGCTCATGTGATGAATGAAATCTGACTCCTGTTGGGTTTGTGCCGTGACACTCAATCGGCTCACATTATATTGAACAGACACGTTCAGTTTTCAATTGTAGTGTCTCTAATTGAACTGATTTTATGAAAATGAACACGGTGGGCAAGTGATCCAGGAATCCAGTAGCTGTGCCTAGAGTAGGGCAGCGAAGTGCATTCTGGGAACTGTTGTCTTTCATCCCCATGAGACAAAAATACTTTTTCTGTCTTTTTTCAGTCTAGAAAGCACCAAATTCAAAAATAATTTCACATTTCTACTACATAAATCACCCAGTTTAAAATATACATTCATCTTCCCAGCGCTGAAGTACCCCTTTTTACCAGGGCTTAAGCAAAAGTGCCACCACAAGTGGCATTTACCCTGTTTTCCTAGGTTCCTACAATAAATATTTTTGCTTGATTTATGGTTGTGGTGTAAATCAGTGCTGGGACGGGAGACAGGGGCTCTGTAGACGTTTGATGCATTCAGTGTATTTTATTTATTATTGATTATTTTATATTCTGTTCCTTCTCCTTTACCCTATAGAGGGGAGTTCGTAACAGAATTGGGGGCTCGTCCTAACAAAATAGAGGGCTTAAAGCATGCAGGTGAAAAGGAATTTTTGCCAACGTGCAAGCTGTTCATTCACAAACATCATTCGGGTCGATTATGGTTACAAACGGGTAAGCGTGTTATCTCTTTGTTTGGCTGTGTCACGGTGTGTTTTGGTTTTGTTCACGTTTCATGTCTTGTCAAGTTTATTTCAGTAATGCTTTGTTTTACCATTGCACTTCCTGGTCTTGTCATGTGATTCCCTTGCCCTCATGTGATCCTGCCTCATGTGTTGTGTTATGTTCTCATTGGTTTATGAGTTAATCATTGTTCACAGGTGTCCCTTGTCTTGTCTTTAGCCCTTGTGTATTTAAGCCCTCATGTTATTCATAGTCTTTGTCTGATATTGAAATATGGATGCTGTTCTATGTGGCCATGCTCAAGGTTTGTTCAAAGTCAAGTTTTGTTTATGGTTTATTTCATATTTTGGATTTTGTTTATACTTTGTTTGATGTTTTGGCTTTTTGGACACTGTAAATAAACTGCAATTGGGTTCTCGTCGTCTTCGTCTGCTTTCACGTCAGCTACGTTACAGGCTGTATTTTGAATTCTTTAATAGGGGAGGAAGTCCATATATTGATAAAATATATTGTAGCTCAATTTTACTTTTTAATATTATTTTTGTATTATAATACATAATCAGTTAAATATAATGCATTTGTATTATTATTCTTTACTAATATTCATTATTATTTGTATTTTCATTATTTAGTCAGAGTGAGTCTGAGTACAGTGTCAGAGATATGGAGAGGAGTTAATTTTGAACACAGGAATATGTAGCATACGTTTTTCAATTACGCACATGTGACTGAAGTTCTCTGTAAGGAAGTATTGTGTAGCATGATGTTGTTTTCCTACCAATGCATATGACACATGTCACAAGTTCTCCATAAGACTCACCTAAAGGATTATTAGGAACACCATACTAATACTGTGTTTGACCCCCTTTCGCCTTCAGAACTGCCTTAATCCTACGTGGCATTGATTCAACAAGGTGCTGAAAGCATTCTTTAGAAATGTTGGCACATATTGATAGGATAGCATCTTGCAGTTGATGGAGATTTGTGGGATGCACATCCAGGGCACGAAGCTCCCGTTCCACCACATCCCAAAGATGCTCTATTGGGTTGAGAATTGGTGACTGCTGGGGCCATTTTAGTACAGTGAACTCATTGTCATGTTCAAGAAACCAATTTGAAATGATTCGAGCTTTGTGACATTATCCTGCTGGAAGTAGCAATCAGAGGATGAGTACATGGTGGTCATAAAGGGATGGACATGGTCAGAAACTAGGTAGGCTGTGGAATTTAAACAATGCCCAATTGGCACTAAGTGGCCTAAAGTGTGCCAAGAAAACATCCCCCACCAGCTTGCACAGTGGCATGATGGATCCATGTTCTCATCCTGTTTATGCCAAATTCTGACTCTACCATCTGAATGTCTCAACAGAAATCGAGACTCATCAGACCAGGCAACATTTTTCCAGTCTTCATCTGTCCAATTTTGGTGAGCTTGTGCAAATTGTAGCCTCTTTTTCCTATTTGTAATGGAGATGAGTGGTACCCGGTGGGGTTTTCTGCTGTTGTAGCCCATCCGCCTCAAGGTTGCGCGTGTTGTGGCTTCACAAATGCTTTGCTGCATACCTCAGTTGTAACGAGTGGTTATTTCAGCCAAACTTGCTCTACTATCAGCTTGAATCAGTCGGCCCATTCTCCTTTGACCTCTAGCATCAACAAGGCATTTTCGCCCACAGGACTGCCGCATACTGGATATTTTTCCCTTTTCACACCATTCTTTGTAAACCCTAGAAATGGCTGTGTGTGAAAATCCCAGTAACTGAGCAGATTGTGAAATACTCAGACCGGCCCGTCTGGCACCAACAACCATGCCTCATTTAAAATGGCTTAAATCAACTTTCTTTCCCATTCTGACATTAAGTTTGGAGTTCAGGAGATTGTCTTGACCACGGCCACACCCCTAAATGCATTAAAGCAACTGCCATGTGATTGGTTGATTAGATAATGGCATTAATGAGAAATTGAGCAGATGTTCCTAATAATCCTTTAGGTGAGTGTATTTTGCAAATTGAACAAGTTTCTCTACGTATAGGTATGTATAGGGTATATTGTGCCACGTGAAAGCACAAGAAATTTATTTCTTTGTCTAAGCAACCAATAAAATCCAAACTGGGTGTCCAGGAAGAGAGAGAAAGCTGGAATGAAGCTCATCTCCCAAAAATATTGTCTTTCTCTCCTATGCTGACATATAAAATAATAAAAAGAAAATCTCTTGGCCAAATAACTGGTGTCCGGTCCTGTGAATTACACTACCACAGGGGAAAAGCTTAATTTTTAAGTCTACAATGTGGCATCACGAACAGGATTGCATCTTCAGCCATTTGTCTGTCAATCAGGTAAGACTTTTTTTTTCTTTCTAAATAATTCTAAGTCTGCCTAATGATTATAAACATTGACTGAAACTGCTAAAAAGAGCTGTGTTATTATAAATACCAGTTGTGTTGCTAATTAATTTATATGTCAGACATAGTAAAAGTAATTTAATTAATTTAATTTGATTTGGCTTATTTAAGTTTCACAGATCAATGGACCTTCAAAAAATATAGAATCATGCAGGGGTAAAAGTGGATCTTTGGTAAAGAAGACCATTTAGTAAAATTTTCGGGAGAATAAGCCATAAGGCAATTCACGATTATAAGCTGTTTGAAGTGGCGGATATGGGCTCTAAGGGGAGTCCTGTATAAATGAGAATGTTTAAACACGCTGAAGTAGCTGAAATTCTGATTTTGACAGAAGCTGTTCTATATTTGAGAAGGAGAAATTGAAGGAGTCCAACATAAATACATCTAATCTAATTGGAACTAAAATATACATTTTCTTATATGAAAATATAAGATACATTTTTATTTTAACTTTTCCTCTTACTTTTGTTACTCAAGTCATTAGGAGAGCGAGGTAGAGAAGCACTCCCTTCAGGACACACACACACACACACACACACACACACACACACACACACACACACACACACACACACACACACACACACACACACACACACACACACACACACACACACACACACACACACACACACACACACACACACACACACACACACACACACACTCCTCTGCAGATTTACACACAGTAAACATAGCTTATACAAGGGAGAGAGAGAGGAGCGAGGTAGCCCCTCCCTTGGAGATCCTCTCACATACACAGACATACCATAAGCCCTGCTGTTCTGAGACACAGATACAGAGTGACCAATAATTAGCAAAATGACAGAAAGTGACTGTTACAGCAGAACAATTTCTGCATGGTATCTGGAAAAGAAGAACAAGAAGCAAGCTAAGTTTTGAAACTTTGAAACTAGAGTTTGTTGCGGTATGATGGTTGTCCAGTTCCACTTGCTGAAGCAATGAAGCCTCAAGTTGAAGCTTATACCAAGTTGAGCAAAATCATGTCTATCACATGTTCAGAAAAAAGAAACATAACCAGTGAAGATTATTTTGATTCAGATTGGACAGATATAATAGCCGAAGCTGAAAGGAAATACTTACAAACACCAGTCAAATCAGCAACAACTGTAGCACCACCTCCTTACAAGCCAATTTATTCAACTTTGCCTGAACAAGGTACAAGTTACTCTAAACCTCTGATGCAGCTTCAAGCTTCAAGCGGTTGACAAAATGTATATAGCTTCTGCACAAGCAGCTCCAATAATTACCAGATCCAAATCAACCCAGCCAAACAGAGACATGCTTCGATGTTCACCTGTATCAGACTGGGGAGAAGAGACAAGAGACGACAACATGATCACAATTGATAAAGTTGGTCCTGAATTTTCTCCACTTGCTGTTAAAAAGGAAGAATTACAATCTGAAATGATGACAGAAGAGAGACCATTCACACCAGGAGAACGTCAAGCCATTCTCACAGCCTTGCCTCCAATGAAGAGACAAGATCCAAACACAGAGTTTTGGCGAGAATTAGATTCCTTGGTTGAAGCACATCAAATGACACTAAGAGACATACAAAATCCCAAGAGACCGATGGGAACGCTTGCCAGCATCAATAACAACAGCCCAATGGATAAACTTGTGGGTAGATGGCCAGGGACGAACCCTGGGTCTTTGGCAAGCATTACATGGATTCCGAAAAGAAATCCAAGAGATCTTGGGCAGTGGTTGAATCCCTTTTACATCGGTGACATTAATTAAGCAAAAAGACGATGAATCTCCAGATGAATATGCCTTGCGCAAAAGGATCTTTCTCAGCATAGAGGGCCCATCTTTCATAAGCATTCGCTTATGAAACATGGGCCCTCTGTGCTAAGAAAGATCCAGATAGAGATGATGTACAATTTACTGACAAACTTGTGGATGGCTTCTAGCACAAAATACCAACAAGCTTTATTACTTGGAGTCAATCCTGGAGAAACATTTGAATAAATTATGCAATGGGCTGGTCGCCTAGAGATGTAGTATGAAGGAAACAAGTTAAATTGAAGTGGAGTGGCATTAGTTCAATGTAACGTGGTTTGCAGCAATTGCAGAAAAGGTCCATAATTTAAACAGGCAAGTGCGAAAAACAAGGATGAAACCCCTCAAGAAAAGATGTGGACTGAAGAGCAAGTTCGTCAGCTAATTGAGGGAATTATGCATCCGCAATAGGAATCAGCGGCCCCCTGTACCTGTAGTCAAGTCAACTTTATTTATATAGCGCTTTTAATAATGCAGATTGTTTCAAATCAGCTTCACAGTGTTAAACAGAAAAATAATGCAACAGAATATATTTTGATTATCATACAGAAACAATGTGGGCTTTAGATCAGTATCAGTTTTTCCCCAACTGAGCAAGCCAAGCCAGTGGCAAGGAAACCAAAACCCCATCAGGAGAGCTAATGGAGAAAAATAAACCTTGGGAGAAACCAGGCTCAGTAGGGGTGCCAGTTCTCCTCTGGCCAATTAACAAACAGCGTATTATTATTATTCTGGTAATTTTAAAGGTCAGAGGTCATAATAGATCTGAATATTCGAAAGATCTGAGGCAACACGCCGGAGACGGATTTATTGAGGATGATGTATCAATTAAATAATTATTCAAAATAAATATTTTGAAATATCGGATCATTACGCCGGAGACAGGTTTTTATTGAGGATGCCGTATTGATTAAACAATTACTAAAGTGTAATATTTGAAAGATCGGCGGCAACACGCTGGAGACGGGTTGTTTTGAGGATGACATATCGATTTAAAGAATTATTAACTAGGACTATTCAAACAATCGGAGTCATCACGTCGGAGACAGGTTTATTGAGGATGCCATGTCGATGAGGCAGCTTAAGGGGGAGTCTAAATTACATGGTCTCTGCAGACATTTCAGGGTCATGTGTTGGTCACATCTGGGTGCAGGTCCACCGTCTGATCTGGATACAGCCTGGATCCGGCTGACTGCAGTAGACCTCAGGATACAACAGAGACACTAACATTAGCGTAGATGCCATTCTTCTGATGATGTAACGAGTACATCAGGTGTTATGGGAAGTGGTCCCGGTTCCGGCTGACCTAGATAATGCAGCCTAATAATCATTTAATTGAAAAAAGTGTTTTATGTGTATGCAATAGAAAAGAGATGTGTAATGCTAGGAAGATTGTTCCAGTTTAGGTGCTAAATAGAAAAAGGATCGACCACCTGCAGTTGATTTTGATATTCTAGGTATTATCAGTTGGTCAGTTTAGAGACCGCAGTAGACGTGATGGAGTATAATGTGTTAAGAGCTCACTCAAGTACTGGGGAGCTAAACCATTTAGTGCTTTGTAAGTAATAAGCAAGATTTTAAAATGTATGCGATGTTTAATAGGGAACCAGTGCAGTGTTGACAGAACTGGGCTAATGTGTTCATACTTCCTGGTTCTAGTAAGAACTCGAGCTGCTGCGTTTTGGACCAGCTGGAGTTTGTTTATTAAGCGAGCAGGGCAACCACCCAGTAGAGCATTACAATAATCTAGCCTTGAGCTAATGAACGCATGTATTAACCCTCTGGGCGCCACGGTCGAGTTTACTCGACGAGATGCGGCACTGAATAAAACGGCCGATTTTGTCAAATAGGGAATCAAATTTTGTTCGACCTCCCCTCCACTAGATGGCAAACATGTCATACTTAATCCCTGACTCAAAAAACCGTCATGCTTCTATACAAAATCTTCGAGCAAAGGCGCATTGAATCAGTGCGAATTTCTGCGAAAAAAAGCGGAGCTCGTGTTCGAGTGAGCCATTTCATCAGAGCAATACTGTCAACATCAGCGAGCATTTGCATTAGATTATTATTATTATTATCTAATGACTTCAATAAATCTTACCTGCAATGAAGTGTTGGGTCTTCTATTCGCGGACCCTGTTTCTATTTGCTGTCAGAAGATGACGGTGATTCTGAAAGTGAAAGTATAGCCCTACACCAAGCAAAAACGGTGAATCCTTTGCCCAATGTAGATGGTCCTATGCCCAATGTCAGTGGTGGGAACAATGTTTCCCGGGTTTGGAGTGTTCATTGGAAGTTAGCAGGCGTGTTAGTGTTGTGGGTAACAAGGCGGCCGCGGGAGATTTTTATCGCGCGAGCCATGAAGCGTCTTCTGACCGTGTGCCTCTCCGCAATCGCGGCGACAGTATTGTTATGAAGATTTTGTCTAATACCACTGGGTATGTTAGACGAGGTCGAAGTATTCATAGGACTGTAAGGGGGCAACGTGGAGGCAGGATGGGGAGTCACAATGACAGTAATCCATCCGAGCTGTGCACAATCGGCAGCGGCAGATCGCTTGACACAGATCTGGCCGCGCTGCTCATAGCAGGAGCAGATGCAGGTTGACGCGGGGCAGTGGGGCTATTATGCATTATATATAATATATATGTGCCACATAAATGGAATCAGAGTGCCTACTGTATGTAACGTTAGTAAATGGAAAATCCCTACAGCAAAAGGCCAACCGCAACTTGCATTTGGTTTGTTTCTACCATTTATTAGTAATGATTTACACAGTTTGTTTACTATTTACCTGAGCATTCAGTATTGTGTATTCAAATTCTGGGGAACATTTTGGGGGGAAAGAAGTGCTGCATTTTATCATTTAAACATGTGACTTTTCATGAAAATTCTAAAATCTATGGTGGACACTACCATATGACGTCATAATATGCAAATTAAATGGAAAAATGTAATCCCTACATAAACTTTGGGTCATCCTTAATATTTCTCTAATTTACAGGAAGTCTCTATCTTTTATCACTTTTAAGATATAGCCTTTTGAAATTAAGATGTCAAAATCGAACGTTTGAGGAAAAAACCTCTGGCCCCTAAAGGGTTAACTGTACAGCATTTTGCATTGAGAGCATGTGCCGTAATTTAGATATATTTTTAAGATGGTAAAATGCAGTTTTACAAATGCTAGAAACATGGCTTTCAAACAAAAGATTGGTATCAAAGAGCACACCCAGGTTCCTAACTGACGACGAGGACTTGACAGAGCAGCCATCGAGGGTTAGACAGTATTCTAGGTTACTACTTGTGGAGCTTTTTTATCCAATGATTAAAAATTCATTTTTTTCTGAATTAAGTTGCAGGAAATTACTGATCATTCAATTTTTTATATCATCTATACTTTCCGTTAATCTTGTGAATTGGTTAGTTTCTTCAGGGTGTGAAGAAATATAGAGCTGAGTATCATCAGCATAACAATGAAATCTAACGCCATGCTTCCTAATAATATCTCCCAGTGGTAGCATGTACAGGGTGAAGAGCAATGGCCCTAGCACTGAGCCCTGCGGTACTCCATACTGAACTTGTGATCGGTGTGACATCTCTTCATTTACTGCCACAAATTGATAACGGTCAGATAGGTATGATTTAAACCATGCCAATGCAGGTCCACTAATGCCTACATAATTTTCGAGTCTATTCAAAAGAATGTTGTGGTCGATAGTGTCGAATGCAGCGCTAAGATCAAGTAACACTAACAAAGAGATACAACCATGATAGGATGATAAGAGTAAATCATTTGTAACTGATGAGAGCAGTCTCAGTACTATGATATTATGATAAATCCTGACTGAAAATCCTCACAGATACCATTTCTTTCTAAAAAGGAACATAATTGTGAAGACACTGCCTTTTCAAGTATTTTTGAAAGAAAGGGTAGATTTGAGATTGGCCTGTAATTGACTAATTCTGTAGGATCAAGTTGCGTTTTTTTAATAAGTGGTTTAATAATAGCCAACTTAAAAGTTTTCGGTACATATCCTAATGACAAAGATGAATTAATGATATTAAGAAGAGGATCCATGACCTCTGGTAGAATCTCTTTTAATAGCCTAGTCGGTATAGGGTCAAGCATACATGTTGTTGATTTAGATGAATTAAAGAGTTTAGCCAATTATTCCTCTCCTATAGCAGTGAATGAGTGTAATTTTTCCTCAGTTACACTACGATGCTCTGTCTGATGTAATACTGTAGTAGACAAATGCATGGTTATAATTTTCTTCCTAATATTGTCAATCTTACACGTAAAGAAGTTCATGAAGTCATTACTGCTGTGCTGTTTACAAACATCAGAAGTTGAAGCTTTATTCTTGGTTACTTTAGCCACTGTATCGAATAAATACCTAGGTTTGTGTTTGTTTTCTTCTAAGAGAGTCGAGAAATAAGCAGATCTAGCAGTTTTTACGGCCTATCTGTATGCGATCATACGTTCTTTCCACGAATTACGAAAGACCTCTAGTTTTGTTTTCTTCCAGCTGCGCTCCATTTATCTGGCTGCTGTTTTAAGGGCCCGGGTGTGCTCATTGTACCACGGCATTGGACTATTTTCTTTAATCTTCTTTAAGCGCAGGGGAGCGACTGTGTCTAAAGAACAGGAAAAGAGAGAGTCAATAGTTTCTGTTGGAACATCGAGTTCCTCTATGCTATCTGTAATGCTGAGGAGATGATACTGATTAGGAAGATTATTTACAAAGCAATCTTTAGTCGCAGCAGTGATAGTCCTGCCATTTTTGAAACGGAGCTCATGCGGGAGCGGAGTGGAAGACACTGCTGTGGCAGTGGAGACGAGACGTTTTCAACTTTTCAAATATCCAGTGAGCCAGGTTGGATGTAGAATTGAACTCCTGCAAAAGTATGGAGATAACTGCTGCGGCAGTACAAGCAAGTTGAAAGGAAATACGAAACTCCTGCGGGAGCCGAGGCGGTATTACTGCTGTGGCTACAGCTGTGATCGCTGACTAATTTGTTCTCACGCACAGAACTACTTTTTCTTCTGTACGGCAGCCAAAAATTCTGTCTTTGGTAGTGAATGACGTGCACAGAGAAACTAATAGAGTATTTTGTTCATTGTAAGTCTGAGATATCTGATACAAAAGGTTACCTGATACAAAAGGTTCTGAAGAACAGCAAGCTTGTTTTTATTGCTTAGATACTAACCATCTGATTTCAGAATGTAAAGCTTGGAAACAAAAATCTACTGGGGCAAAACCTAAAAATGTAGCTTTTGCACAATTCGTGGCAGTTTTTCAGACAGATCATCTGCATATTCAGAGATGGATGTGTATGAACCATTTCTTTTAAAGGGATTGGTTCAGCTGCCTGGTTGTGACGAAGAAAAATCTGTCGTCATGCTCAGAGACACCGGTGCAGTCCAATCATTCATTCTTGCAAATGTCTTGGCATTCTCAGATCATTCCTACTCTGGTACTGATTTGCGGTATGGAGTTGGGTTGGGTTAATGTGCCGCTGCATGCTGTTTACTTGTCTTCTGATTTGGTCACAGGGCTAGTTAAACTAGGTGTTGGTGAACAGTTACCAGTAGAGGGTGTAAGTCTGATTATTGAGAATGATATAGTGGGTGGCAAAGTGTTTCCCTTGCCGGTCGTGTCAATAAACCCTGCGTCGTGTGATCTGTCAGTTTTAGCCATTAAGTTTCCTGCTGTCTTTCCTGCATGTGTAGTAACTCGAGCACATGCTAGTAAGTATGAGGATGTAATGGATCTATCTAATTTGTTTCAAGACTCCTCTGTTCCAGTATAGCGTGAACTGTTAGTTGAACCTAAAATTTTGAACGACTTACAGAAATGTTCTAACTCAACTGATTTTCCTCTTTGTTCAGGGAGACAACAGTTAGCTGCCGCTCAGCAAGCTGACCCATCTCTGAGTAGCTGCAGAGAGATGGCGGTCGATTTGAGCATCGTTCCAAAAACGAATGTGTCTTATTTTTGGGAGGATGACGTTTTGATGCATAGATGGAAACCTTCCTTTTCAGATGAGGCTAATTGGAATGCGGTGTATCAGATTGTTCTACCTTCAAGTTACCGAGCTCAAGTTTTAAAACTTGGATCTTCTTTCAGGATATTTTAGTATTAAGAAGATATATAAACAGATCGCCTGGATTAAAATCTAGTATCTCTCAGTTTTGCCGTTCATGTCATGCTTGACAAGTAGCAGGAAAACCAAATCAGGTAGTTCCTTCGGCGCCTTTGCAGCCAATTCTGGTTATTAGTGAACCTTTTGAGCATCTGATAATTGACTGTGTTGGGCCATTACCTAGGTCTAAGTCTGGACATCATTGTACCTGTCATGTCTGCCGTTCTACCTCCCCTTTACAGCCCTGAAGATGATGGCTTAACTGGGTGTGATGCTAAGCTTTCGGGGGGATGCCTGCAGAACTGAATGATCTGGATGCCTACCTCGCTTATCTTCCCGAGCAACCACATAGTGAAGTGGGTAAACTGATCAGAGAATATCCTACTTTATTTTCTGATGTACCAAGTCCGACATCAATGTCATGGACTGTTCTTGTCCATGACATTGATGTCGGTGAGAATCTGCCAATAATAGCGTTAATCCTATTATGGAGGTTATGAGGGCTGAAGTTGAGTATTTACTCCAAAATGGTTTTGCAAAGCCCAGTGAAAGTCCCAGGAGTTCACCGTGCCTGTTAGTCCCAAAGCTGGATTCAACTTTTCGCTTTGGTACAGATTATAGGAAGGTGAATAGTATCACTAAACCAGATTCTTTTCCCTTGCCTCGTTTAGAAGACTGTGTTGACCGAGTTGGATCAGCTAAGTATGTGACAAAGCTTGATCTCTTAAAAGGCTACTGGCAAGTTCCTTTAACATCAAGAGCTTCAGAAGTTTCTGCCTTTGTAACTCCAGATAACTTCTTGCTAACGTTCTCACCTTTGGAATACAATTCCAAAAGTTGATGTACAAGGTACTAGCAAATGTTCCAAATTGTGCAGCCTACCTGGATGACATAGTCCTCTATTCCGATGGGTGAGATTCAAGATTCAAGAGTTTTATTTGTCACATACACAATTATATACAGAATATATAACTGGCAGTGAAATGTAAACAGGTCCGCTCCATAGACAGTGCAAATAACAGTTACAAGAAACATAAGGAGGAAATTAAAAATAGAAATAGAATAAAAAGTACTCAACATAGAATTATAAGAAATCAAGTAAAAGATAAAATAAATAACTAATCATAATATAAATATATATATATATATATATATATATATATATATATATATATATATATATATATATATATATATATATATATATATAAGTAAAATGTGCAAACAATGGGTATAATGTAATGTGTAAACAGAAGTATAATGTGCAAACAGGTTTAATTACTGGTTGTTACACAGTAACAATAAGAATAAAGTGCAGTGCAATGACACTATGAGGATGTAATGTTAAAACCGGATGTTTTATGTGTGTGCGGGTAGAAGTGCAGTCACGTGACTGAGTTCAGGAGTCTGATGGCCTGGGGAAAGAAACTCCTCCTGAGTCTTTCAGTTTTTGCCATCAGGCTTGAAGCGCTACCAGATGGCAGCAGGGTGAAATGAGCGTTCGCAGGGTGGGTAATGTCTTTGATGATTTTGGCAGCTCTACCTCTGCAGCGTTTGGTGTAAATGTCCTGCAGAGACGGGAGAGCTGACCCTGAGATGCGCCTGGATAAGCGCACCACTCTTTGCAGGGCTATGCTGTCATGACTGGTGCTGTTCCCGTACCACGCTGTGATGCACTGAGTCAGGACACTTTCTATCGCCCCTCGATAGAAAGTTTTCAGGATAGCTGGTGAAACCCTGAATTTCCTCAGCTGGCGCAGGTGGTACAGTCTTTGCCTGGCTTTTTTCACCTGTGTCTGGATATGTGCAGTCCAGGTCAGGTCCTCGGAGATGTTCACACCCAGGTATTTGAAGCTGTTCACTCTCTACCGGTGTCCCGCTGATCATGAGAGGAGTATGACCGTTGCTGTCTCTTCCTGAAGTCCACAATCAGTTCTTTGGTCTTGTTAACATTCAGAGAGAGACAGTTGTCCTGGCACCATGATCTCAGTTGCTCCACCTCGTCCAAGTATGCCGTCTCATTGTTGTTGGAAATGAGACCCAGGACAACAGTATCATCAGCAAACTTGATGATAGAGGTGGAGCTGTGTGTGGACAAACAGTCATGGGTGTAGAGAGAGTAGAGCAGGGGACTCAGCACACAGCCCTGTGGAGCTCCCACACTCAGGGTGATGGAGGTGGAGGTGAACTGGCCTACTCTCACCACCTGGGGTTTGCAAGTGAGGAAATCTTCAATCCAGAGGCAGAGAGAAGAATTCAGGCCGAGATCCAGGAGTTTGTGTGTTAGCTTAATGGGAACTATGGTGTTAAAGGCTGAGCTATAGTCAATAAATAGCAGCCTGACATAGTTCCCACTTTTGCTGTCGATGTGAGTAAGGCAGGAATGAAGGACGTGAGAGATGACATCTTCAGTCGATCTATTGGGACGATAGGCAAACTGAAGAGGGTCCAAAGTGTCAGGAACGGAGGAGCAAATGTTGTTTTTAATGAGTCTCTCAAAGACCTTCATGACTATAGATGTGAGAGCCACTGGACGATAGTCATTTAGGCAAGAGGGTTTACTGTTCTTAGGTACAGGGATGATAGTGGATTTTTTGAAGGAGGTGGGGACAACAGATGTGGCAAGGGACTCATTAAATATGGATGTAAAGAGCCCAGTGAGCTGATCAGCACAGGACCGTAGAACACGACCTGAAATACCATCTGGCCCAGCAGCTTTCCTGACATCCACACGTTTGAGTGCCCTCCGAACCTCGTCCTCCGAGACAGAGATCACGTGACTGTTGCTGCTCTGAGGGACTCTCTCTGACGCGTCACTCGGCGGAGTCGCGCTGCCGCGATTACAATCAAAGCGAGCGTAGAAAGAGTTTAACTCGTTCACAAGCAACGGATCAGCTCTCACCTCTGCAGAGGATTTAGTTCCAGAAGCACAGATAGTCCTAAGTCCCTGCCACATCCGCCGGGAGTCGTTGAGTTGGAAATGAGATTCCACTCGGTCTTCATAACGGAGCTTTGCGGCTTTGACGGCACGCCGGAGGGCGTAACATGATGCTTTGTACTCCCTCATATCCCCTGTTAGGAGACCGGCATTATAGGCTGCAGTGCGTGTGTTAACTGCAGCGCGGATTGTACTGTCCACCCACGGTTTCTGATTAGGGAAGGATGTTAAAGTTATTGTTTGTGTGGCTTGCTCTGTCAGTGTGTTAATAAAGCAGAGCGCCACATCCGTGAACTCGCTGACGTCATCAGAACTCGTGCGGAACATGTCCCAATCGACGTCATCAAGAGTTGCCTGTAGCGCGATCTCTGAATGGGATGACCAGCGTTTAACTTCCCTCCTCACCGGGGGTTCTTGAACGAGCCTTTGTTTATACTCCGGTGTGAGGAAAATGGCGGCATGGTCCGATTTGCCAAAAGCTGGCTGTGAACGAGCTTTGTAGGCGTTCTTAAACGGAGAGTAGCAATGATCCAGTGTGTTTGCTCCTCGTGTGGGGCAGGAGACATGCTGGTGAAAGTTTGGCAATACTTTCTTTAAGTTTGCTTTGTTAAAATCACCCGCGACGATGAAAGCAGCATCGGGGTGTTTGTTTAGAAAGCCGCTGGTCACATCATGGAGGCCAGATAATGCCAGCCCAGTGTCCGCCTGTGGTGGAATATAAACGGCAGTGGCGATGACCGAGAAAACTCCTCGGCAGATAGAATGGACGGCAAATGATTGTTAAATGTTCCAAGTGAGGCGAGCAGGATCGCAAAATAATGGAGATGTTCCTAGGATCGCACCATTTCTTGTTTATCATAAAACACACTCCACCGCCTTTGGATTTGCCGGCATCGGCTGTTCTGTCCATCCGAAAAACAGAGAAGTTCTCGGACGGCGTCACGGCTGTATCCGGGACCGCGGAAGTGAGCCATGTTTCGGACAAACAATAGATATTACAGTCTCTCATGTCCCGTTGAAAACTTATCCTGGCTCTAAGATCGTCCATCTTATTCTCCAAGGATTGGACATTTGCAAGCAAAATGCTCGGGAGAGGAGGACTGAATGCTCTTTTTCTCAGTCTGTTGCGGATCCCAGCGCGTTTCCCACGGTGTTTTTTGAATCTTCGCCGTCGACTCGAGTGGCCATTGTTCAACTCGGCGTCCCGGCGAATCACAGATGGAAGATTGGAGAAAGTGTCCTGAAACAGGTCAGTGTAGCGGTGACCAATTTCTAGAAGTGTTTTGCTGTCGTAACAGATCAAAGCAGATGATCCGTTGGAAAAAATAGAGAATAAAAGAGAATAGAATAATTAATAAAAGCAAAGTCTTAGCGGAGCGACCTGAACGGCGACCGAACACGGCGGCGCCATACTGACCCGTGGGTGGCAAGAACATCTAAAGTCTCTTGAATGTGTTTTTCAACGCTTGAAAAAAGCTTCACTTACTTTGAACTTGACAAAATGTGAATTTGCAAAAGCAGTTGTAACTTATCTTGCGGGTTTTGTGTCCCCCCTGACTGATCTTCTGTGTGGTCTCCAGAGTGTGACTGCATTTCTAGCGGCTAAAGACATCTTCTGTAATGCCCCAGTTCTCTCTGCACCAAATTTTAATCTACCTTTCAAGTTACAGGTCGATGCTAGTGCTACGGGGGCAGAAGCAGTGCTGATGCAGGATGCGGGAGCTGTGGATCATCCTGTATCCTACTACTCAAAGAAATTTTCAAAGTGTCAGCTTTATAGTAACATCGAGAAGGAGGCTTTGGCTTTAATAGTAGCTCTTCGAGGTTTACGTGGGTGTTAGCAGCACTCCTGTAGTTGTATATACTGACCACAACCCACTTGTTTTTTTGTCCGGAATGTATAATACCAATCAACGGTTAATGCGCTGGTCTTTAATAATCCAGGAATACAACCTAGATATTCAACATCAAAAAGGCTCTGAGAATGTGGTGGCAGATGCCTTTTCTAGAGTGTATAGTCTTATGGGCAAATGAGTTTGCTTTTACAAATCAGTGGATTTATAAAATTAAGTGTGGGGCTGTTACGTCATTGTACGTATTCTTGTAAAGGTGTGTGTGCCTGTTTTGTTGTAGAGGGGGGTAAAAATGAAAATTTACAGGAGGTGAAAAAAAAAAACAGAAAGATGGCAGCATCATTTTATTTTAACACAGAGATTGGTAGGCATATTAGTTACATCTGTTGCTTTTTAGCAATATTTTTTGTATTATAAGCCAATAGTGACAGTTCAAAATGGGAAAAAGCACTTCTTGTGTTTTTTGCCCGAAATATGCATGCCTGTATCTTAAGAAATAATAATATCCTTTTAGATTATGGTTCTTAACCAACTTTTCTTTTGATATCTTCATTTTAAAGGCCCTATATGGTTCAATACTGCATATTTGAACTCTTGCTTGATTCAGAAGATGTTGCTTGAGCTTGAAAGTGAAAGTGCCCTTTTCGATCGCGCCCCCGGAACAGAATCCCGCCAGGGAATCCCACAATTCTAACCGTCAATCGCTGAAATGAGCTGGACGATGACGTCACTGTTTTCTCCAGAGCTGCTGCTACTGTAAAAAGTGAACATGCAGTTGTTGCTTTAAGGAGGTATGTCTATCTGATTCTACCTAGAAATTATATTTTCATTGTTGTAACCTATTTACAATCAGCTTTATGTAAACAAAACAAGGGGAAGGTGTTTTAACTTTGTAACTGAGTCACATTGACCCAACATACAACTTTCATTAAAGCTCAGGATGGACACAATCAACACATGTGCACCTGCTCCTTGCTGATCAGCAAATTTTGCTTCAATGATAATTTTTTGTTTTGGTAACACTTTACTTGAAGGGGTGTGCATAAGACTGACTTGACACCATCATAATCATGACATGACACGTCATGAATATGAAGGAGTTTTTATGCATGTTCATGACAACTTAAGTGTCATTCGCTCAATTATGTCATTTTTTATGCAAAGATGACATTATTTGAAATGCCTTAGTTATGATAACTTCACATAAACCAATACATCATAACCTGTCAGTGTCTTTGTCATGACAACTTGACATTACCAAGACAACATAACCTAAACCATTAATCATTTTATAACAGCGTCATGAATATTTTTCAGTTCATAATGTTTTTTTTGTTTGTTTGTTTGTTTTTAAGTTTCCTCCACCAGCGCCAACAGAAGGTCAGATAATAGACAATTTCAAATGTCTTAAAAATATGAATAGGTTTTCGAGAATCAT
This sequence comes from Gobiocypris rarus, assembly GCA_023029165.1. Taxonomy (NCBI): domain Eukaryota; kingdom Metazoa; phylum Chordata; class Actinopteri; order Cypriniformes; family Gobionidae; genus Gobiocypris; species Gobiocypris rarus. Next base: position 15,148,613 of record CM040911.1, on the reverse strand, counting down.
CCAATAATAATAATAAAAAATGGTTACAATTATATTTTATTGTATTTGGAGACCATTCACCCAAAATTAAATGAAAACAGTACAATGGTGGGTTAAGCCATGCAGAGTTTGGTCCATATCACTGCAAAAACAGTTCATTACAGCATCCCACACATTTATATTATCTTGGAATGCTTTTTCACATCATGGATACGTCTAGCTAAGACACATAATGGCATAACCAGTGGTGCCACTCTATCATCTTGAGGTGAGTTTTCAATGACTCGATGACAATTTCCTCTATTACGCCAAAGTTTACGTCAAGAAAAATATTTATGACAGTTTTAAAATAATTTGACAGAGTATTGACACTTAATGACATTTTAATGACAAATTCAACTTTTACCACTGTAGTTTAGGTCAAGAGAAATATTCATGACACTGTTATAAATTATCACAGAGTATTAACACTTAATTTGGATAATATTTAATATTGTAATACTTAAGTTTGATAATTATTCTGCTATGTCATGTTTATGACAGGTTATGTTGCCTTGGTAATGTCAAGTTGTCATGACAAAGACACTGACAAGTTATGATGTATTGGTTTATGACAAGTTGTCATTAAAACATCTCAAATAATGTCATCTTTACTTTAAAATGCGTCATGTTATGATTATGAAGGTGTCCTGTCAGTCTTAGGCACACCCCTTTAAGTAAAGTGTTACCTTTGTGGGTCTTGTAATTTTCACAAAAAAAAAATAAAAAAAATAAGGTGATAATTAAAAATAGTGTGTATATTTTCTTCAGAAAATTGTGGTTCAGTGTTCTATAGAAAATATTATACTAATAAAACCAAGAGATACATTTTCCTTTTTTGAAGGCAATTTTGACGCTTCATTCGAAGAACTGATTAAGCTGATAAAATTAAGGAAAATAAGGTTACCTATTTATTTTAAGAGAATGAAATCAATTGTGCAGTTTTATTTAGAGACAAAATTGTTATAGTTCCCAGCATGCTTTGCATATGGCTGGAAATGGAGAGTTAATATTGAAATTAAGTGTTATGTAATGTGTTTTTGAGTGAAGGGAAACATCTGTTAATGTTCAATGTTCAGTTATGTTTGACATTCGAAAGAATTTCTGTAACCGTTACCATTTTGCAGAAGAGTTAAGCTTATGGTTAGTTTGTGAGTAATAACTTAGATAATGTTAGTGAGATAAGTTTGTTTCTACTTGTGCTAGTAGCAAACAGTCTATTAATTGTATAATGTAACTCAAAAGTCAAATTTAAACAGGTCTTTTCCATTTACTCAAATTTATACCATTCCATTTACTATTAATTTAAGTCAACTTAAATTAAAAAAGCGCTTTCCACTAATAATATAAAATTCATCATGTGCTGTAGAATAAATAATTTAGGGAATTTTACTTAATTTATTCAGGTAGATTCCAATAAAAAACAAACTGTAAAAACTACTTAAATTTTATGTGTAATATTGTTACCATTTTTTTTTCAAGTAGATATAATATTGATGTAATATTTTTAACAGTGTAGTTACGTGTAATGAAATTGTTATTAAATTACAAAAATAATGTAATTGTATTTAGTTGCATTACTGAGGTAAAATGTGTAATTCAATTAGTTATTAATTATATTAAAAGGAAATTGCTTTGCATTGAAAAAGTAATCCAAATAAAGTAACCAAACCACATTTATAATGGGTAACTTATAACCGTAAACAATTACATTTTCAAAGTAACCTTCCTAACACTGAATGTATGTGAGATTCAACACATTCTTTCTGTTCTGTAACTTTGTGAAATTTCTTTGAATTGTCATGAATTTAATTCCACTTCCTGTCATTCCAACTCCAATTCAAATTCTAATTCATGAATTGAATGGAAGCCAATTCTGAAATTCTGAATTTTGCACAAGCCTGATATGCAGTGAATGTTTTTATATCTATATTTAACATCAATAAATGTTTCCGTACTTCAAGCATATTTAATGTTTCAAATGTAAGCTAAAAGAAGTTACGTGCTGTACTTGTCTGATCAGTTTTTAAACCTCAGGAAATGTAACCAGTGTTTGTGATATGTGTGAGATTTAAAAAAATTTTTTTCAAATTCAATCATAGGCAATTTTTAGGTTTTAGAAAATAGATTTTTAAATTTCTTCCGATTAACATAACCTTTGTTTACTGCAGATTCATACCCCGGGAGGTCTGCGCCTTATGCCTTTCTCATAGCGTCTTCCGAGACGATCATTTTCTCTGCCCCATCCTGTTCCCCCATCCTCCTGGAAGTATGGCAGCTCTAAAAGCTCTTCACAGGACAACCTGCCAGAGGGATCCATTACTAGGCAGGACTACAAAGACACACACACACACACACACACACACACACACACACACACACACACACACACACACACACACACACACACAAATTTACTTGATTGTCTTCAGAACCCATCTTATAATGTTCAAAATGCATTATTCCAAGTATTCAGACCATCATGTACAACAGTGACCCAAGAAGCAGAAGAGTTGTGGGGTGTTCACACCAGACGTGAATGACGCGATTTATTCGCGCAAAGTTGGACCCTTGCATTTTTAGTTTACTCGCTTCATTCGCGCGAGAAATTCGCTTCATTCGCGTGTGCCATTCACTACACAACAGACGCGAATTCGCGTCATGGGAGGGGCTTCTACCAGCCACTTGATTCGGTCACTTGAGGTCTTTTTTTTTTTTAAATACTGCGGTTAATGTGTGACAAAATGTAGTTTGAATACTTTTTCAGGTGATAATATAGTTGTTTAAAGCTCAAATCTGTGGTTTATTTATAAAAAGAGTGCCTATTTGAACTTTTTATCTTCCGTTTTCGGAGATGTGAGATCCAGGCGATCAGCGGCGCTCCGTGCTCATTAACCCCGGCGAGATCAGCCTTTCCTCAGCCAGTCCTTCCCAAATTTGCCGCTGGTGAAATGGCTGACATAGATTTTGTTGAGAGGGTAGCTGCGCTTTATTTGCTTTGGAAGGCTGAAAAGCGGCATTGACTCGTTCGGCGCCGTGTCTGGGTCCATCAGATCCTTCAGAGGCGCAACCAACTCGGTGAGTTTCACCAACTCCTCCAGGAGCTGTGCCTGGATGACGGCCGCTTTCAGCGGTACTTCCGCCTGAGCCGGTCCCAGTTTGATGACCTGTTGTCCCGTGTCGGTGGGAGGATTTCCCTCCAGAATACCAACTACAGGCACTGCATTCCACCTGCAGAGCGGCTGTCCATCTGTCTCCGGTCAGTAAATAATTTAATATTCTGTGTGATTGAAGTAATTAATGACTGATTAGAACATATAGTTATATAGAACAGACATATAGTCTCTCATATATTCTGAACACAGTTATCAATATAGCACTTTTATGAAATGGGTGTTTACGAAACGAGGTTCGGGAGGAACTTGTCAGATAATTGACACAGGTGGAGAGTATTCAGCTAATCAACAAAGAGGTATTTATACACAGCCGTCTTACCTCCATTATTTTTTACAGTTTTTCAGCACGGACGGCTTTCTGGCAGTTTGCCCCGTCCACCCACCTACAGTGTCTACACGTCTCCACGCAGCTCGAAGCAATGCTACAATGCTAAAATCTTTTCCTTTCAAATTTATATACAGCTTCCATCAGTATTCACGGTAAAATAATTTCTGCTTTTCCTAAGATGTAATTGTGCCTTTAAGACGATTCACAATCGCGAGTCTGTCTTCTAACATTTTCGATTCACAACTATAATATGCAATGTGCTGTTAACGTGGTGCGTTGAAGCCATGACGACAGAATCAGCTGTGAGAGCAGCGCTCGGACAGCAAAAAGAGTGCACATTGCACTGACTCACAATAGAGAGAACTACAACAGTTCCTATCTTAAGATAATGTATACGGCACTGTAGGATTACCTATGAACAGGCTGTGACCAAATCCAGGCGTCACATTCGCTGTCCCTCACACGCAACATCACCTGCCTGCCAACCAATCAGCACCACAGCAACCTCATCCAGAGAAAGAACGGATCCCAGGAGCAAGCAAAATGCAAGTACAACACTTCATCTTGGTTGAGCTGGTGCAACTTTGTCTAGCAGACAAACTACGATTAAGTTGCTAGAGTGTTGATTCTCTCAGGTGGTGGCCAAGGAAAGTGTCTAACAATACCACATCTCTCTGTACCGTATGAATGTATACTCTTGTGTGTCAGTAGGTTAGTTTATATGTATTAGAATAGATAAATAAATCTTGTTTTCAGTTTTCATCTAGACAAGTCTCTTGTGCTTTGTTGTTCATAAGTTACTGCCTCAAACTTACGATCTTTGTTACCTAAGCTCACAGACAGTGAACATAAAGTTAATGATATTATTTCCATTGGCCACGGGGAGTATCACGAGTCGAAATTGATAAATACTGTCATTTCAAGATATTTGCGGACGAATAGTTGATAAAGTGGTAAATATTAATTTTGAATTATTATTTATGTAAATTCAGTTCTTTGCACTGTAGTTCAATACCCCTTTGAGTTATTCAATCTGAATCAGTCCTTTACATATGGTGGAGAATGTGGGCAGTTTGAACTAAATTATGAACACAAAGACAAGCACACTTGGTATGGTATCTTTTCTACATGTCCGGAAGTTAGAGTTAAGATATCGGAAAACAAGTCGGTTGTATTGATGTTTATCGGTATGAGTGCATAACAGGATGTTGTGCTGAATGAATGAATGGACTAGAGTTGTCTTTTTGTGTTTTGTTGTTTATGTTAAAATCTGCAATAAGGAATTTAAAATTGCCTGTTGTGACAAAAGAAGTCGCCTTACAGCACAAAAGGACAGGAGTAAGCGTGTTTCTTAGTTCTTCCTATAGGCCCCTTTTTAATTGTTACTAGAAACCCTTGACCTTGAAAGGCTAGGCAAAACAGTTGTCAATTAAATCAGGCAACCTATCATCAACCTATCATTAAGTTGTTTCATTTTATTTATTTTGTTTATACTTTTGTTTTGTTTTGAAGATCATTCTTTGAATGAATGGACTCGAGTTGTCTTTTTGTGTTTTGTTGTTTATGTTAAAATCTGCAATAAGGAATTTAAAATTACCTGTTGTGACAACAGAAGAAGCTTACAGCACACAAGGACAGGAGTAAGCGTGTTTCTTACTTCTTCCTATAGGCCTCAATACGGCTAAATTGTTTAACTATTGAGTGTCCCAAGGTTAAGACAATAAGCTGCCCAAAGTCGACATTTTAGCGAGAGTGATTAACAATGCGTGTTCCAATGTTGTCAGCTAAGCTAAGTCTCCCTAGGCTGACATTAGGATAGCTAACTAATGCGCCCACTCGTATATCTAATCACTTGGTGAAATAAGATACTATTCCTCGTGTAACACTGTGCATGTCCAAGATTATTTTTAGAGGGAGTGAAAATTTTTGAAATTCTTGATCAAGTAAACTTGGTGCATTTCCAGTGAAACTGAAACAGAGAATTTGGATCCGCCGGTATCAAAATATGTTATTGGTTAATTGCAGCAAATCTGCTGTTCCAATAGTGCCATTCCAATAGCGCCACAATTCCAGAGCAACGAATAGCGCAGATTATTTATGCAAGTTTGAAATGCACCGCCATTTCATGCAGAGTGTTTGAATTTCATCTACGCAGTAATCCACGTGCAGAGCGAACTGTGTTTTGATTGTCTGTCGAAAAGAATTCCGGGGTGACTTTGAGTGCGCATCCGCGCCTTAGTGTAAACAAAGCAAGAGTGGTTAAAGCTAAGCTAACTGAAACAGCGGTGTTCACAGTAGCCTGATAGATAAGCAGGCTAGCTAATAGCAATGTTGTGGCCCGCCGAGGCTGAATGCAGTGTGTTGTGTTTGGAGCAGTGCTGAAGTGATTGAACCCTCTCACCTTTCTTTTTCCTTTCCATCTTTCTCCCCACTATGCTGACTCAGTAGTAGTTTAATTTGTGACAGATTCACAAATAACTTTTGTAGCAAAATTAAGTGTGATCACCTAATACTCACAGTATTACATTGGCAATCTTTCTTCCTTTTTAATTGTTACTAGAAACCCTTGACCTTGAAAGGCTAGGCAAAACAGTTGTCAATTAAATCAGGCAACCTATCATTAAGTTGTTTAATTTTATTTATTTTGTTTATACTTTTGTTTTGTTTTGAAGATCATTCTTTGCGTGACCATTTTCAAATTAGTCTACACAAGAACGCTGCGTTGCATAGAGCTCCCTAGTTTGAGTTTTGGTAGCCTAGACCACCCGTACTTGTGACGTCAGCTGCAGCTGTCAGATTCAGAGAGATCAGATTATGCAGACACCTTCCTTGACGGACACACATTTTTGAAAGACAGCATATGAAGAGATCATGTGTATTTAATGTCCGACATTCCTCAAATAACATTATAGTCCCGTCTCGTCTTGTTAACAAAGAAACGGCATACGTTTCGTCATAGTTTTTATCATCAGATATTAGTTTAGCTTGTCAACATCTCGTTTTAGTCACAGAAAAAGTGGGCGTTGACGAATATTTTTCGTCTTCGTTGACGAAATTAACACTGCTGCACGGCCACCGACATCAAGACACCCAGAGCAAGTCACCTGGGATGGCTCATCAGACAAACGTTCCATGACTTTGAGCTTACGGTACCTGTCATAGACCCCACTCGTCACAGTATGCCGAAATTGCAGCCATCCTATCACCCTTCAAGTCGCTGCAACACACATGTTGTGACAGGAACTCCTCATCTGTACAGACTCAAATTATGCTTGACTCAGCTTCACATGCCACATACATGGATGGAAACAGAATGGGTTCAAAACATCTAACAACAAACTAATCAAGCACAAATGTCTCTTTCAAACATGCGACGACATTGTCACAAAACACAACATGCTTGTCTATTGGAAAAAGGTTCGTGGCCACTCACGGCAACCAGGGCAAGACAAAGACTACAATGACCAAACCGATGCCCTGGCCAAAGCCGGCACGCTGAATGGCGACCCTTGGTCTTTAGTACCCCTCCTGCCCAACTCCTCTGTTTCTGTCATTACCCGCCAACAACACGTCACAGCCGTGCAGAACTCCACCTCCTCCCAAATCGCCATCTCGCCCCAGATCTCCAACGATGACATCATAACCCTCCAATGTTCAGACGACGCAAATAGAACTATTGCCAACCACCTGACCGACCCACACTCTAACCCCATACCTACCTCCGACCTTGCTGCCTCCACAGATCTCAGGCATCTTAATGCACTTCTGCATATGCTTCATCTCAAAGAAGGCATCCTCATATACGCCCCCGATGGACTCCCTGCGCCCAAGCTTGTGGTCCCTCAAAGCCAAAGGGGGGTGATGCTCACGCATGCCCACGATGCATCATGTGCCAGACACCATGGCGCCAAAGCCACCCACGAAACGCTAAGGCAAGTGGCACACTGGCCTGGCATGCAGCAAGACGTAGCAGAGTACGTAAAAGGATTTCTGGTGTGCTGCCAGTTCCAACTGGCAAACCCGAACCACAGAGCACCACTGAAACGAAAAGGAATGTCATTCCCATGGTCGGACCTACAAATCGACTGGGTCGGACCCCTACCAAGGTCAATGAGGGGTAACAAGTACTTCCTCACAGTCGTCAATGAATTTACCAAGTGGGTGGAATGTCTCCCCGCTCCCAACGACACAGCTCAAACCACAGTCTCTTTAAAAATGACATCATCTCAAGATTCGGACTGCCACTGAGAGTCAATTCCGACCGTGGAACACACTTCACTGCCGAAATCATGCAGGAAGTTTGGAAACTCCTGGGCGTACAGGCAAAGCTTCATATCAGCCACCATCCTATTTCCTCTGGGCAAGTGGAATGGACTCACAGAACTGTAGTCAGCATGCTGAAGAAATACGTGGCTGCCAACCAAAAGGACTGGGATATGAAGCTCCCTCTGGTGTCTTTTGAGATGATGACAGGACGGCAAAGGACACTGCCACTCCACCTGCTCTATCAGCCTGGTGACATGAGCCTTGTCACTGCATACACCACTCACCAATACCTGGAAGAGTTGCACCGCCACCTAAGAGCCAATTTTTCATTTGCACAATAACAACTACGGAAAAGTGCAGAAGGACGCAAAGCCTATTACGACCAAAAGGCCTCTCACAAAGAGTTTGACATTTGAAACAAAGTGTGGTACTACTGCTTTGTGCAGCCACGACAATTAACTCCCCACCGCTTGTCAAAAAAGTTCTTGCCTCACTGGAAGTTCGGCCCCCATGAAATCGCAATGAGCCAGTCCTGCGTTGGGTCCACCGGAACCAGATAAAGAGACACTTGGGCTCTAACAGACAAGAAAAGGGGGGAGACTAAGAAAGTGACTGATTCAGATCAATTCCACCACGCACACACTGCATCACATGTTAGGGAACATCTAACGGTCTCCAAGAACCTTTACTCGAATAACTAGAGTTATCCAGTCAGGATACACCCACGCTGTTGAGATTGTCCCCACTAACAAGAAACTCTTATTCCACAGGTGTCGTCACCAATACTAACCTCCTCTCACTTCGTTCTTTCCCTTTCACCACTCTGACTTAAACCATTTCAAACCACTAGAGAATTGAAGTTAGGGGTAAACAGTAGGATTGACTCGGAATGTGGATTGGAGAGTCCCATGAACTACCCATCATGACACTCTCGCAACCAATCAGGTAGCCAAATGCTCTGACTCGCCGCTAACTGCCACTCTGTTTCTCTCTGTTATGAGCAGGCTGTTCAAACTCAATTGATTGATCTGACCCCGGTCGACAAAGCCTTAGAGACAATCCCTCGCCTTCTGCCTCGGTCCTAGTCAGCCGCTGACACGGCACTGTGTGTCCCAGTCGTGAGTTACATTGTAAGACTCACCTTAGCCTTCCTCCTCCACCGGAGGATGAACGCGGTACTTGGCGTCATGAGTAAAAGCCCCGGTAACATACCACAAATTTTCAGGCATGACCACGAGTGACACGAACCCGAGAACGTGGACAATCTCATCAAGAGTATGCCCTCACCGGTGCATCGCACCCCGATAATTAAGGTAACCAAGGAAAACCGTCGAGCACTGCTATAGGCAGCAATCATTAGCACCCTAGGTCCACAAAACCTGTTTAAGAACTTAAAATTCATACACCAGAACTCAGCTAATGATGGAGTGTTGTGTCATGTTGCATGTATGCCTGTCTCTCTCTCTCTCTCTGCCTGTTTCTCCAGCCCTCGCTGATGTCCTCGCATGGAACATCACAGACCGAAAAGGGGGTGTGTAGGATTACCTATGAACAGGCCTTGACCAAATCCAGGCATCACATTCCAGACCTCTGGAGACCCATCCGCTCCCACAATTAATAATTTGCCATTTGGGTGAAGACGACACCGTTTCGGCCTTATCTTAAACCAGTGCCAGGAAGAGTGATCACGTGACTTGTCGTTCCCCTTTGTTCCACGGATTATCATCTAGCGGAACTCCGGAAAGGACGCGCCACCTCTCTGAACCCCAGGCATAAATTCAGAGTCTTATTGCCATGGAGACACACTAAGAGCTGTTCAACGGCCCAAAATTCACATACACAGTAGACAGACACCTCTCCTCTCCCCTCCCGTCCTTTCTCTACTGGGACCCTTTGAACCTCACAATACAACTCCTACTAACCAGACAAAGTCGAATATAAAAGACCTGATAATCCATAATATGAATTGATCCCCATTCGGAACTTGACGTATGCAATATGTATTATGTATGTTTATATAGCCTATGTGTTCCATAACGTGTCAAACTGTTATTGATACCTATTCGTGCATGTTCCTTCATCTTAGTTATAACAAGTAACTACCAAACGATGCTTCAAACATATACCAAGGTATGATGTGCATTCTTCTATAACCTGTGTTGCTTTTCTGTATGACAGACATTTACCACATATGAATCTTTAGTATCTTCTTCCCCGACCATGGGAAATATATGCTATTTGATATCAAGGTTATGGATAAAAGATTTACATCCTTATGATGCAAGGTAAATTGGTGTAAAATGTACCATAGTCACACTGTGGAAGTTGGTTCCTTAAAACATTTAAACTAACTCACAGAGAATGCCAGCACGTGTTAGAGATGACATCACACTAACGCTATGCATGAACAGGAGACATGGGCGGGGGCATTGGCCTGAGAAACTTTCGGGGATGGACTCCAGGACAGGTTTAAAACAAAGGATCGATCATGAATTCCTAGCTTTCGCTTCTGTTTCTTCTCGTTTTAACATGTTGTTCAACAAGTTGGCTGCGTGCCTTGCAGCTCATCTATCTGCCTGCACGGACGGAATGCCGCATTCAGAGCTACCAAGAGCTCTTCCAGAAACTCCATTCAACTCTGTTGTGAACCTCGCCAACAGAACTTCCTCAAGAAAACGCATCCAGCCTTGCTACCCGAGATGCAGAGAAAGCCTGTCGCATAGCAACGCTGACGCTTGATTCCAGAGACCAGTAAACGGCACATGAGGCTACATCAGGCGAAGCTACTCATCCATTAAACAAACCCAAACGCTGTCCCTCACATGCAACATCACCTGCCTGCCAACCAATCAGCACCGCAGCAACCTTATCCAGAAAAAGAACAGATCCCAGGAGCAAGCAAAAGCAAGTACAACACTTCATCTTGGTTGAGCTGGTGAAACTTTGCCTAGCAGACAAACTACGATTAAGTTGCTAGAGTGTTGATTCTCTCAGGTGGCGGCCGAGGAGTGTCTAACAATACCACATCTCTCTGTACTGTATGAATGTATACTCTTGTGTGTCAGTAGGTTAGTTTATGTGTATAGATAAATAGATAAATAAATCTTGTTTTCAGTTTTCATCTAGACAAGTCTCTTGTGCTTTGTTGTTCATAAGTTACTGCCTCAAACTTACGATCTTTGTTACCTAAGCTCACAGACAGTGAACATAAAGTTAATGATATTATTTCCATTGGCCACGGGGAGTATCACGAGTCGAAATTGATGAATACTGTAATTTCAACATATCGGCGGACGAATTGTTGATAAAGTGGTTAATATTCATTTTGATTTATTTTGTATGTAAATTCGGTTCTTTGCACTGTAATTCAATACCCCTTTGAGTTATTCAATCTGAATCAGTCCTTTACAGCACCCATCAAACTTTTCTTGCGATCTTGCCGCCTCCTTGTATTACAGTACAGACGGATACTTTACATTTACGAGAAGTGTGTTTATCATGGAGCGCGCACAGTCGCCGTGGTGATAAACAATAAATATGCTTTCTGGTAAAGCGAGTGAACGGTGAGGCTAAATCACTAAAATGATGGCAATGCAACAGCTTGCATAACGCCATACAATCAGCCACTAGTTGAATCAGCTGATAATCACTGTCTTTGATTCAATTCTTCTCAAACTTGACACACACATAAGTGTGGTCGTATTTGGGAACACCCGTTTTCTTAAATGTAACAAATACCTTACAGTAGGCTATTGTATAACACGTGTATCAATGTTTATTATACGGCTTCTATATTTGGGGTTTAAAAACATATATCACGATACTGCAAATTTCAAAGGTACTAGTTTCAAATCTGAATGTGGCGCTGTTGTGCGTTCTACTGGCTTGCAAAACAATTCTTCAGAAGGATTCAGTTTCAGAGCATTTCGCAATTAATAAAAAACAAATTCTTATGAACAATTACAACGTTTTCTTTACCATGATTTATATCGTAATATGTTGTATACAGTGTAAGAATGAATTGAATGAATATGAATTGAACAAGCATCCCACAATAATAAGGCATGGGCATTTCAAAATTGAGTCCCATTCATTACACAATGTGTTTCACCATTTGTCCGCCTAACATTTTATTCTTTTTTTCCCACAGGAATTCAGTTTCTCGGGCTAATTTTCACCACTGTCCCAGTAGTGTCTAGCTGCACAGGCCCAATCATTTCAACAGGTTATAACCTCACCCACTTTTTCTTCCTATCATTCAACCAACTTTTCATTTCAAACCACAGAGGAAAACCAAGCGTGAGGCCGCCACCGACATCCGTAGCCCCAGTGTAAAACCCTTCCACCTCCCTAATGCAAACCCATTGGACACAGTAAGAAATCTCTCGGTCACACACTCAAGTTTTCCTTCATGTTTTTCAGAGCTCCATGAGAAGTGGAAAGTTTCCATGCAGTGAGAGTGCAAGTTGCCACACAGCGAATCAGCTGGAAGTTCCCATGCAGAGCGAAAGAGTGGAAAGTTTCCACACGACCAGTCAGTGGAAAGTTTCCACGCAGCCAGTCATTGGAAAGTTTCCACGCAGCGAGTAAGTGGAAATTTTCCACATAACATTCTTGAACCAATGGAATGTCATATCCTTTTTCTATAGCAATCTCATTTTGTCCCCTACCGATATCCAGTTGTTCACAGATGTAGCCCCCTCGATCAGCTTTGGGGGACTTTTACCAAGGTCGTTGGTTCGCTGCTCCATGGCCACCGGAGCTCCAGGACATAACCAGCCCTCAGCGCTATTCAAGCTTTACCCGCTAGTAGCAGCGGCTTTACTGTGGGGGAAAGAATGGGCCACCAGCAGCATTTTAGTGCACTGCGACAATGACGCAACAGTGCATTGCATAAATAAAGGACATTCCCATGCACCTGCCATGATACCACTTTTAAGGCGTCTCACTTGGATTTCAGCTTGCGATCAATTCATCATCATTGTTAAACACGTTCCCGGATCAGAAAAACAAATAGCTGATTCTCTGTCTCGTCTTCTGTTTCAGAAATTCAGGACGTTGGCTCCAGAGACGGACCAATTCCCAACTCCAGTACCTCGCTATTCGGAACTAATATTCCCGTGGCCCATCTGTTAAAACCCTTCCTCGAAGCATCGTTCGAAACCGTCCTCCAAGCAGTTTCTCCCAGGACCCTCCAATCCATCGTGACTGGTTGGAAATTTTTTTAAGCTTTCCAAAACTTGTATTACATGCCGTTCCCTGATTTCTCTCTCCTTTCAATCACCTAATTTATTTCCTACCTTAATACCGTTAAGGACCTCCAAGTCGGGTATATCAAAGGGTACTTGAGTGGCATTCAGCTTTTTAACAAATTATTACATGGTGCTCCCTCGCCTGAGATAAACAATTTTCAAACCTCTCTACTGATCAAAGGGATCAGTACCCGCCCTGACACAAGACAACCAGTAACGATAGACATCCTCACCAAATGCATTCACACCCTGCATACAAGCTACCAGACCAGCAATACAACCCGAACAGACACCATGTTTATCTTAGCTTTTTTTTGGTTTTCTCAGATGCTCGGATGCTATTACTTCCAAAAAATCCACCCCACCATCTCAGACTTAACAGTCATGGATGAGGAAACAATCTCATACCTGATTAAACAAAGTAAGACTGACCAAACCAAAAAAAGGTAATTTTATCTGTATTTTTAACCTTTCATCACCAATCCAACCATACCAGTCCGTTCTGGCATACCTCCAATGGAACCCCTGTTCACAGATGAAGTCAACAAACCCGTGACGCGCTTTTGGTTTCAGAAGCACCTCAAATCCATTCTCCAACAGGCAGGCATCTCAGCAAAGAACTACTCAAGCCACTCTTTCCGCATTGGGGCAGCAACATCAGCAGCTCAAAAAGGCCTCTCGAGAAAGTGGAAAGTTTCCACGCAGCAAGAAAGTGGAAAGTTTCCACACAGCGAGTCAGTGGGAAGTTTCCATGCAGCGAGAAAGTGGGAAGTTTCCATGCAGCGAGTCAGTGGGAAGTTTCCATGCAGCGAGAAAGTGGGAAGTTTCCATGCAGCGAGTCAGTGGGAAGTTTCCATGCAGCGAGTCAGTGGGAAGTATCCACACAGTGGAAAAGTGGCACGTTTCCAGGCAGTAAATCAGCGGAAAGTTCCAAGCATTAAGTCAGTGGAAAGTTTCCACACAGTAAGAAACTTATACATTTCCAGGCAGTAAATCAGTGGAAAGTTCCACGCATTAAATCAGTGGAAAGTTTCCACACAGTAAGAAACTGGCACGTTTTCAGTCAGTTAATCAGCGGAAAGTTCCACGCATTAAATCAATGGAAGTTTCCACGCAGTAAAAAGTGGCACATTTCCACGCAGTAAACCAGCGGAACATTTCCACAAAGCAAGAAGTGGAAAGTTCCACGCAGTAAGTCAGTGGAAGTTTCCACACAGTGAAGCATCACGTTCCTCGCAGTAAATCAGTGAACGTTTCCACGCAGTAAGGTAGTGGAAAATTTCCACACAGTGAGAAGTGGATCGTTTTCAACACAGCAAGGAAAGGATAAATTTCACACAGCGAGAAGTGGGCAGTTTTCCACAAAGAAAGAAAAGGGTAAGTTCCAAAAAAATCTCTAAATCAAGATCTCATATGTTTTTTTTTTTTCTCTCTCTTCATTTTTCTTCCAGGCAGTCTTCCATGTACAAGACCACACCCTGCTCCCATCAAGAACCGTGCGATTCGTGAATCACAAGCCGCTCATGGCCCCTCCTGGTCAAACAACCAGGCCCTATCTCTCATGCCAGCCGCCAAGCCCTGCACTTATGCTTACTAGCTTTTGGGGGGTACTCTGGGTTCGGGCCGAAGTCCGAGCTCGAAGCCCCCCCCCAACGTACAGCACGCCAAATACGCAATTCAATTTACTCTCTATAAATTATATATAAGTGTGAACTATTATTATGATTATTATTCATGTGTTTAATGAAATGGGAAATTTTATGAAATTTTGAAATGTTGAAACAACAGGCAAAGTGGGTTTTGAATTGTGCAGGTTTATTTTTAATTGCTACATTATAATATTGAATAATAGTTTGTTTTTGCAATGTAGCATGTAAAATGCTAAATTAAGGGCATTTATCAAGCTTGTTTAACTGTAAAAAAAAACACCAGTATTGTACCAGTATTATACATTTGTATTTGCTAATATGGAATTGCAATTTGCATTTATAACAATGGTTATTTATTTTTTCTCTGTCTCTCTCTGTCTCTTTCAGATATCTTGCCACTGGGGACTCCTTCCGGACCATTGCCAGCAGCTTCCGTGTTGGTGTCTCCACTGTCTGCAAGGTTGTCCCAGATGTGGTGACTGTAATCTGGGACTGCTTGCCGGACGAGTTCATGGCTGTGCCCTCCACAGCTGATTGGAGGTCCATTGCAGAGGGTTTCGAGGAGAGGTGGAACTTCCCACTCTGCTGTGGAGCACTGGACAGCAAGCACATCCTGATTAAGGCACCCCCCAACACCGGATCGCAGTTCAGCAACTACAAGGTTCTCCTTGCAGTTGTGGATTCAAGGTACTGCTTCAGGGTCATTGATGTCGGGGGATATGGGCGGACGAGCGTAGGTGGAACTCTGGCCAACTCTGCCTTTGGCCAGGCACTTCATGGTGGCACTCTCCATCTGCCACCTGACCATCCTCTCCCAGGAGCGGACCACAGAGGACCCCAGCCCCATGTCTTTGTGGCAGATGAGGCCTTTCCCCTCAGGAAAAACCTCATGAGGCCATTCCCTGGGCGCACCCTTCCCCGAGAGAAAAGGGGATTTTAATCACCGTCTCTCCAGAGCTTGGCTGATGGTGGAGAACGCCTTCGGGATCCTGTCCTCTCAGTGGAGGATGTATCGTCGCCTCATAGAGGTTCAGCCTGATGTTGTGGAGAGGCGTGTGAAGGCGACGTGTGTCCTCCACAATTTCATGCAGAGATCTGCCGAGGCACCTCCTGTGAGTGGGGTGGTGCAAAGTTCAGAGGACGCGCTGCAGAGTCTCAGTCGGGTTGCCGCAAACAATTCTGCCAGAGAGGCAATATGGGTCAGGGACAGCTTCATGGCTCACGTTTCAGTCGAGGGAGCAGTTGCGAGGCAACTGAATGAAGTTTTTTTTACATATTTCTTTCGATCTAATCACATCTTTTCAGCCTCTCTTGTAAATATTGCTATCTTTTTTCTTTTATCTTGTAAATAATTCATCAGTTTGTTGTTCGTTTTCACATTATAAATGGAGCCAGCCTCCAAAAATGTCTCATTGCTGCATTCTCATTACACTACACCACAACAGTTCCAATAACACATTTTTACTATACTATTGTGAGTGTATTTGCAATAGGATGTAATTATAATTAATGTACAAATGTCTGCCATAAGTATTCTAGTCTAAACATACAATATTTACATAATATTTATGTAACAACTATAAATAATGATTTACTATATTGTTCACAAAGTAACACACAAACACCTTTGGTTAATATATAGAACATTTATTTAATACAAATTTAATCATAAAATAAACACAATATAAAATATATATATATATAAAGAACATTTACAACTATTTACATGCAGGAATAAAAAGGATTTTGCTTGGAAGAGGGTAGAGTGAGGGACAAAGTGAAGGAGAGGAGAAAGGAGAGAAAGTCTGGTTCATTCCCTGCAGAGATTTCTGCCTCTTTGAACAATTTACTCTGTGGGCTCTAAATGTTCCAAATTAAGCAGAACTGTGCTGCTTTCATATATTAATTTATGAATTTGAAATTTGACGAAGTCTTTCGTCTGAGGCGGTAACCTCTGCAGGGAAGGGACCAGACTCAAGAGGAAGAGCTCATCCTCTGAGTGTGGAGGCGGTGCTTAGGGCTTCAGGGAGCTGCCGCTCCACCTCTGAAGGCTGCTCCCTGCGCCTTCTCTGGGCTCTTCCTCTTGGTGGCACTATATCAAATGATAAAACATTTTGTACATTGAGAAGGCAGAAAATTATTAAACTTTGAGTGCTTACTGTAGATATAATATACACATATTTATAAATCGCAAACTTTTTAATGCCTTTCATTTTATCTGTCACAGAGATTCTCCAAAAATTATGTATCCCCAGAAAAGGATTAAACTGAGTGCTTACTGTAGATTTAATAGGTGTAGGAATTGAGGCCGCGCAGACACACATGAATCTTACAGATGATTCATTCAAACATAAGGCCACAAAAAAACCAACTCAACATCCAAGGGCCGTTTATGGCCTGGGCCCCTCTCGGCCCATAGCAGTGGACAAAGGTTTGCTACATTTTTATTGGATCTTGGTGGACTAACACAAACAAACTGTTCACTGCCATCAGATGGACAACAACCAGATACCTCTTTGGGTCAAGAAGACCACCTTTGGGACCAAGCCCAGGAAGGACAGGACCTCTAATTGGTCCACAGGCAGTTTCTTCCCTTCACCCATCGAGCAACTAATCTCTAATGTCCTGCTCTGTGACCACCATAATTCCTCAAGACCCCAGCACTAAGGGAAAAACAAAGGAAACTCACTAAAATCACTCAAACAGTGATTGTCAAACTTTCATTCAAACAACCTTCTACTGCATAATTCTATATCATGTTCTATAACCAATACACTTGGCCATCATGCACACGTATCACTCACAGTTCATGCAATTGTATAAATGTTGAATGACTGATCGAAATTATATTGTGTGTGGTACCTTTACGCTGGTACTCTTATAACTCAGAAGATGGTTTGATTGAATTTTGTCTAGAAGGTTCGTGGTCTTATAATAAGAAATCATGTTATATACTCTCTGTTTAGAGCAGGAACGTAAGAGATATAAAGATTGATTTATGGTTGGGATGGTGGAAAAGACAACTCCGAACCAAACATGAAATTTAATTGGTCAGAACTCCTCCAGGAGGATGGCCAGATATCTGAGTTTAAAAACTCAGAACACAACGAAAGAAATCAGTTCAGTTCGAGTTCCAGTTAGTTCTGTTCTAGTTCATTTGCAGTTCGACTTCCGTCGTTCTGTTGAAGAAGGAGTTGGAGAACTCCAAGGACGAGCGTGGCAGACCAGAGAAAATGGGTTAAATTCATTCAAGCCATCTAGACCTCTCCTCTCACTTTCCTTTCTTTTACTTAAGTTTATTTTCTTTCTGTGTGCCTCGTGTTCTAAGTTAAGTTTCGCCGCAAAGTTGCTCTTGACGAATCTCCAGCGAGCGTGCTTCAACTTCACACAGCCACGAGACCTTCTCATCCAGCAGCCAACACGCCACATGACTGGCTTCCCTAGACGCCTATCAAAGACACGACAAGACCTCGAATCACAAATAACCGGGAAACCCCTGTCAAGCCAGGACTGAAAAGGGAATCCCCATTCAATGACGACACGCGACAAATCCAAGTAACCTCCAGATTCTAAACTGAACTGGTGCATTGATATCAAATTGAATAACCCCGCCTAAGCAACGATAGGAGGGTTAAGTCAATGATCGGTGGTTCATTCAGGTCATGTGTTATAAATGCAGATACTGCGTGGGACTTCATCCTTCTTTCTCTTAAAACCTACTCTTTCCTCACTTTACTCCTTTCTGCAACGCGTGTGTGTTTGTTTGTGTTAGATACTAGTTTTACGTGTTAGAGTAATCAATAAAGCTTCATTTGTAATTAAAGATAAGTGTTCTTGTGTTATGTGCTTACGAATTTGAATGTCTTGAACTGCTGATCTAAGTTACCTGGCTGTTAAATAGTGTTTCACTATTCTGTGGATATTAATATCCGCTGCAGAGCTGATAGTTACGGCCCGGTCAAATGAACGCTGGACGAGTCATTTGCTCGGTCGTAAAATAGACTCTTGCAAAATTCCCTATGAATTAATTAATTCATTAATTTGAGCTAAATAGACCTGTTCCCTTATACAGAGTCCCCTATTTACATATTATTATATACTACATATGCATCTAAATATGGTCATAATTGCCTGTACACACCTGTGGGTACAGCAGCAGATGTTGAAGGGCCAGCAGGGGAAAAAGCAGGAGCAGGTTCTGGCAGAGGGGACCAGCCTCACTGCCATCAAAAGAGCCAGTCGGCTCTGTCATGACAATATTACATATTTTTACATTACACACATTGCACGTTACACAGTTTTTATCATAAAAATACAACATGTATGCCCTGCTGTGTTGCTTCACTTCCCACTAAGCAAAGTTATGTCCAAAAGACGTCTTTTCAACGTCTTTGACCCTAGAGGCGAACGTTGAAAAGACGTCCATTGGGGAGCCAGAATGAAAGTTTTTATGACGTCTGTTTTGGACATGATCTGCACGTCTGATATAGACGTTCATAGAACCTCAAGGTTAAACAGTTCAAATGTGCTCATTGTGGACATATATTCCTTTTGTAATTGCAAATCAACTCACAGACAGTGTGTGTTTGTCCAAAATCATGAAAATAAAAGAAACTTAGCTCACACCTCTAGACACTTTAGGCAACTTAGCATCTGTAATTCACACATCTTTGGATCGTGAGAGAAACCAGACATGAATGAAAGACTCTCTGGCTCAGGACTCAATCCAGGATCTTCTTGCTGTGAGGAGCCAGTGTTTCCCACTCATACACTGGTGCTGCCCTTAATCACAGATATAAGAGACACTTTGACTATTTCTGTCAGACGTCTACAGAAACGCTTACTGAGAGTTAACAGAGGTTTAGATGTTGATGATTTATGGTTCATTTGAAGTCACCATTGTGGTGGGAAGCGTTTGCTTTAGTTGGGCTCTTGGTCCCTGTAGTTGTGTTAGCTTTTCTTTGGATGTTATAACTGTGTCTGTGAAACACAATAGTTGTGGCTGAGCAAGCAAAGATAACGTGACATCAGGTGTTGTCAGCTCCTCATTGATGATAACTAAATCATCACAAAGTGAGCATCTGATGTTGTGTTTTAAGTTTTGTGCTTGGTACAATAGTAATTTGTTTATATCCACAATAATCTTGTGATACTGTGGTATTTGCATCAATAGTATTAAAAGGATCAATTATCTGGAAGGATGACCCAAAAAAAAGTATGTGCACGAACATTTTGAGCAAATATTTCACAGTCACACCAACATCAAGATTACACCTATGATTCACAACAACGGTGACAATCAAATCAAAAAAGCTTGGGAATCAAGCATGAGTTTTGCACTATGAAGCCACCCATCATGCATTGCAGCATGAAACTTGTCACCGTTGTTGTGAATCATAGGCGAAATGTTGATGTGTGTGTGACTTTGTGAACTATTTGCTCAACACGTTGGATGCACTTTTTTTGTTTTTCTTCAGGATAATTATTCAATTTAATGCTATTGGTGCCAATTCTGCAGTTTCACAAAGGTGTAGTAGCTAGAAGCAAATTACAACGGTGCCAAACAAATACAACAAAAATCAGATGCTCACTTTGTGATGATTTAGCGATCATCAACGAGGAGCTGACAACACCTGATGTCACTTTATCTTTGCTTGCTCAGCCACAACTATTGTGTTTCACAGACACAGTTACAGCAGCCAAAGAAAAGCTAACACAACTACAGGGACCAAGAGCCCAACTAAAGCAAACGCTTCCCACCACATTGGTGACTTCAAATGAACCATAAATCATCAACATCTAAACCTCTGTTAACTCTCAGTAAGAGCTTCTGTAGACGTCTGACAGAAATAGTCAAAGTGTCTCTTATATCTGTGATTAAGGGCAGCACCAGTGTATGAGTGGGAAACACTGGCTCCTCACAGCAAGAAGATCCTGGATTGAGTCCTGAGCCAGAGAGTCTTTCCTTCAGGTCTGGTTTCTCTCACGATCCAAAGATGTGTGAATTACAGAAGCTAAGTTGCCTAAAGTGTCTAAAGGTGTGAGCTAAGTTTCTTTTATTTTCATGATTTTGGACAAACACACACTGTATGTGAGTTGATTTGCAATTACAAAAGGAATATATGTCCACAATGAGCACATTTGAACTGTTTAACCTTGAGGTTCCATGAATGTCTATATCGGACGTGCAGATCATGTCCAAAACAGACGTCATAAAAACTTTCATTCTGGCTCCTCAGTGGACGTCTTTTCAACGTTCGCCTCTAGGGTCAAAGACGTTGAAAAGACGTCTTTTGGACATAACTTTGCTTAGTGGGTTGTCACCACAACTCCTGTCTCTGAGTACCCTGCTGCTGCTGCCTCGCCCTGGTTATCGGGGTGGTCGTACCCTGCAGCCTGATTCTCCTCATCCACCCTCTCCATATTTCCACTTGTCTCCCATGGGGAGATGAAGGGGTCGAGGAACGACAGGACCGCAGAGTACTTCCACTTTTTCCCTGACCCTGCTGCTGACCCACTCCTCTTTTCTGTGTCTTTTCTCCTCTCCTTCGAATATGTGTCCCTCAGACCCTTCCACTTCTTTCTGAATAAAGCAAATCAACTCAGCGGGTAAGCATTTGTAAAGTACGGAGAATTTGAAAGCTGTATCTAGCTTGTAGTCTCAATATGTATAGCTCAAAATGAGTAAAGGACGTTTTTTACAACTTACCAGATTGTCCGACCTCCTCACTCACTTTTTTCCAAGCAAGATCCTTTTTATTCCTGTTTCTATAATATGATGATGTTTCGTACAGCTCCGGGTATCCACATATGGCCACGATAATCTTGTCCTCCATTGTTGTATGGATTTCTGCCTCCGCTCGTAAACACTAGAGCAGGCTCCTGATTGGTTAACGCGGTGTGAATATCCGCCAAAGTTCAGATTTTTCAACTTGAGGCTATTCAAACCACAGAATGTCTATTCGTGTCTCTGCATTGACTTAACATGTAAATCATTTGCGTCCGGTGTGAACGCACCATTATGAGTAAGGAATTGAGAAAATCCAAAAAACAATTAATCTTTACTGAAGGTAAAAAGGCAACATAATCTGTGATTAATCGCAATTAAAAACACTTAAGTTTTTATACGTTTTTAATATATTTTATAATGTCATATTTTCACAGGTTATCTCCACATGAATGTATATAAAAAACAGTGTATTTAAAATAATTGTTTAACCCTCTGAATTTTTCCTCACGACAGTGTAAAACTACTTAAAATACTCCGTAATTTTTAGCCTCACAGACATGAACGATATATCTTTACAAAGCTTAAAGCTACTTTTATTTATGTACACTCAAAATAAAAACTAAATGTTGTGCTTTTAGCTAAATAAAGAAAACCAAAAGGATGTGCATTCTCCCATCTGTCTCCCTGTGATGTCCACTCTGAAATGCGTGTGAAAATGAACTCAGAGAAAACTTGCCGCACAGACACGACAGATATCTCTTTATAAAGCCTGGAATGTCTACTTCTAAATGAAGTACAAATTAAATTTATACAAAAAAGATGTTCTGTTTATGTAATCCGTATGAAAACAACGAAAGGTACAGTTCCTCCAGCGAGAGCCTCATTATCTGTAATGTGACCACACCCACGCACGCAAAGCAATTTTCATGTAAATCGTCCATGAGGAAGGAACGCAAACCCTATCACATAAAAACAAAGAATCAGCTTCATCATTCTTCTGATTTTCATTGAGTTTGAAAGACACGCTGTGAGTTTACCTTTTTTTTTTTACCTCAGAAGCAACAGAACGAGAATTTTTAAGGTAAAACATTTCTTCTCACTTATATTAGCTATATTGATGCATAAACTTCACATTGTAGGCTACTAGTTGAACTATTGCCAGACTAAAATGTGTGAAATCAATGGAAACATGTTGAAAAATGAAATAGGTAGGTAACCTTTCAATGCTAAATAAAGATACACGCATGACATGGGGATATTTTAATGCTCTATAATATTAAACAGCATAATATAAAAGTAGGGTTGCCAACTGTCCCGTATTAGCTGGGACGTCCCGTTTATTGGGTCTAAATGTCCTGTACATGACTGTCCCGCTTATTTACTGCTACGCTGATGTAACCACTGACTAAGGGGTCGTTTTTAACATTAAAACTAGGGCTGTCAATAGATTTTTTTTAAAATAGCAATTATTCGCACCTGTGTTGTGAGATTAATCGCATGCTTATTGTGGAATTAGGCAGTCACCATTTATCTTATTAAATTTAATCTCATTTAAATGTAGACCTCTCAAGCTGTGATACCGAACAGAACCACATGGAGACACCAAAAAAACCCCTCATATATCAACCGCTTTGACTGCAAAAACCTACGATTACTAAACACAACAACGTCGCCCCCTCCTCAGCACACATGCTCAGTATATCGGCTCTGCTGCTCGTGCTCATTATCAGTTCTCTATTAACAGTAGGTTAAGTCAGTGTACTGTTAAATTAATAACTACGGGATGTTGGTTTCTTTCGAGTCAGAGGGAGAGTCAGACACGTCAAAAAGTGAATAACTTTAGAAATGTGTGGATTAGTGCTTACTAGAGATGCAAACGATTTGGAATGGTTCAGTCTGATCTGGTGAACTGGTTCACAAAAAAGAACCGGTTCAAACGAACAATTCGTTCGCGAACCGGTCATCACTAGCGGGAGAGACACTTCGCTATACCTGGTTGATGTGGGAGGACTGAGTGGGCCCGTCTCCTCAATTCTCCCATATCCTAGGTTGGACTCTTCGAGGCATGGTCGAGGACTGCGCCCAACAGTTCTCAACCACCAAGAAGCAGACTGATGGCTTAAACACGTACTGCCCCGGTGGCCAGCTGCTGCCACCCAGTCGCCTCAGGCTGCTCACTGCCGAGGGCACCCTCCAGCGGTTCCTGTCCATCTTGCGCCACACCAGCAGCAGCAGCAGCCTTCAGTGGGGCAGCGGAGAAGAGGATGCAGGAATGCGCCCCAGTCCGCTCCAGCTGAGTAGCTGTAAAAAAAATAAATAAATAAAAAACGCCTGGCTAAGTGGTGCTACTGATGTGGACAGCTCA